>OZ035831.1:39579013-39849013 GCA_964034765.1 Knipowitschia caucasica
GAAATGCATTAATAGCAAATACATAAGGAGAATACAAATATAAATACAAAAATACATGACACTGTCCATAATGTTAAAGTAGCAATAAGTAAGACTCTGGCTATGGCTCTAACTTGTCTAAAGGTATTAATAAACCATACTCTTTTCGAATACTTCATTTCCATGTCCCGCCCTCCACTGTTTTTTCAATCCGAAAGTCTGTGATCCGGGTTGCCAGAACTCACTGTGCCGAGCAAATCTCACTGGTAAAGTAACAGAACAGAACTAAAAAAGGTCTCGTTATGATTCTCAAATAGTTAGTGACAAAACAAAGAATAAAACCAGAATTTCTATCCGAGCCGTTATGAAAAAGGTCTTGGTTATAGACTTGTTGTTGACAAAACTCTTGTCTATATAGATATTATGTTCCCACCTGGATTCGTCAGCATATCTGGCAACCTGAGTCCGGGAGAGTGGGAGAGGCTGCAGTACCACCTTTGGCCAGATTTTTATAAACAGCTCCTTTAATGTGTGTCCATAAATGTCCTTGAAACGTCCCAGATCATCACTGTCCTTTAGACCCTCCTGCATCAGCAAGGAGCTACCCAAAAAGCAGTGGGAAAAAGTGCTAAACCTTGGGGAGGCTCATGTTGAGAGAAGGGTCAGTTCCCAAAGACAGGCTATAGATCCAGGACTGTGGCTATAGAACGAGGACTGCGAATGTGTGGTGGTATAAACATGAACACACTTATCAAACCCATACTGGTATAGAATATTGAGCAATTAAAATGTGTTGGCTCCGGTATCGGTTTGGCCAATATCCCGATTGAGCCATTCAATTCTTGTAAAGCTATTTGCTATGGAGGGTTGCTATGGATATGTTTTTCCTTTGCTTGGAAAGTAAGGCAGATTTGTCCTCTGCATTTGACCCATCCTTCAATACCAAGGAGGATTTTACTTCTGCTTTATGTTTTGGGTGATGGGGGATATCGGAGCGCCCGGAGGAAATCCACCAAGAGACAACACAGAAACACGGAATCTGCCTTGTAACTTTCCTAGTACAAGGGCTATGCTACAAAATCAATGTTTAATTTTAGAATCATTTCAATATTGCTTTTTATTTAGTAGAATCAACATAATATGGCGCCGTGGCGAGAGCTCTGGTGTGTGTCGTCTTCTCTGTCTGGTGCACACTGGAAAAACTGTGCAAGACTACCCCAAAGTGGTTTTACTGCAAATGGCAAATAAATTAATCTGAATCTGAATCTGATAATATATTTTTTTATATTCATTTATAGAACTTTATCCAATTGAAAGTCCCCTTGTATACAGGTCCATACTTGGTACCTCAGTATTGTATCAATCCTTCTACATTATTTAATTACGAATATTTTGGTTGATCAAAAACCTGAATTCCTACATTGCTCTCTTCTCCGCAGACGTGACTTGCACCTTACTCAGATGGCCCTGAGCAAAAAAAACCCTAAAAAAAAAAACTAACCCTACACTAAGAAAGTGCATTTTTAAGATTGATCGTCGATTAAATCCATAGTCCACATTTCCACCGAAAATTTGAGAAGCAAATAAAACAGAATTGCATGAGCTCGGCATTAGTGCAGCGCAGCATGAATCATTCCACATTATTCATTTCAGCCAATCATTTTATTGTTTTTCTCATACATTTACTGAAACAGGATCTGGCCTTGATGCATGATACACACACAGACACACACAGACACACACCCACACAAATCGGGCCGAACCAGCGCACTATGATACAAATTAATGATCCCGTATAGACCGGCAGAAATCCATGGCATCGCTTTTTCCATGTAGCCTCCTCATCTGGCCGCTATCGACTCATGCCTTTTCTGTCAAAGTGAAGTAGCGTCTATCATGCCATTAGATGATCAGATATCTGCCTTCTCATATTTTCTTGGCCCGAGACAAGCCCACATTTCCTGTTGTGATGGTGCATTCAACGCGCCCCTTCTGACGTCGGCCATATTGGAAAAGTCATCCGATATCCACCAAGACTCTGCTCTGGCCATTAAACCAAGGTCATAAATCACATTTGCGCACCGGTGCGTATGGAAATGATACCGCAAATATGTTTTCCGCCGGTCTGGCCGTGCCCCCCTAAACCCTAACCTGAAAGCATCATCGCCGTCATCCGCGAGCAGGGAGAAGGTCGGGCTGAGAGGCGATTATGGGCGAAAGGCTTTTTAACGTTTGGTAATTGAGTGTCAGTCTGAGAAAGCATGGGCAACCAGTGTTGTGGGATGAGAGAAGGGGAATCAGTATTCAGAAGTACAGAAATAATTAAACTTTGGAATGATTCTAATTTCTAAGCTTCACTTTTATAGGGCTGTGCAATTAAAGCAACTGCATTAGTCAAAACAAAAACGTCTAGTCAAAATTATCGAAATTCAGATACTACTTTAAATTATAATACAGAAAAATATATACACCGGAAGTTGACCGTTTTTAAACAGTTAAACATGTTAAACAGTGGGTTTGGTCTCATAAAAAAGTATTTTTATATTTGGTATCACATTCCTTTTCTCATATCAATGTAAGTTTTAGGCTATATCCACACGAAGACAAAACGCTTATAATTTCAGAAACTTTTTCTGTAAACACGGAGTTAGCTCAGTAAATGTGTGCGTCCATATGAATGTAGTCAATACGCCTGAAAACGCTGTGAAACTATGCCAGACCTGTTGGTGGCGCTGTGACGCAATGACGGGATCAAGCCCAAACTTCCGTGACGGGAACTGGGCATGCGCGGAATTTTGTAAACAGACAACATGGCGAGTGGGCGAGCTGGTACTACATTAGTATGGACAGACGATGAGGTTGAACTGTTGCTTCGGGTCGCACTGGATTACAAAACCAACAAGCTACATTGTTGTTGTCATTATTTTCTGAGTGCGGCGCATGCGTGCTTTAACAAGAGGCGGGGCGATGACGCAAGCGTCTCAGATACATTGCGGAGAGGCAGTAACCACGGAGCGGCATATACGGAGTTTTGAAATCTTTCCACTCTGGGACCTAGTTTCAAAAATGTTCGTTTACACCCCCCCAAAACGCCGGCCTCGTATGGACGATACACTGGATTGATAAAGTATTTTTGCGTTTAGGCCTGAGCTTGACTTCGTGTGGACAGGGCCTTAGTTGAAATGTAATACCTTGGCCCAACACAAAGTTTACACAAAGTTTAAAAAGGGTATATACCAAAATGACAAAAAAGAATACAGCTTTGAAACCATTACACTGCCACATCAAATAAGTCAGTTAAATTGTTTAAGAATAAATACAAACATCATACAATAAAAATATTGGACAGTATCAATTTCAAAGTCCTTGTGTGTAATATTTCAACCTAAAAATTACACTGTTCCTTTGGCTTTACAATTCACCAGAGTGTTATTGATACGTTAAAGACAAAAAAATGAAACAAATATTTGAATAAAGTAACTTCTACCGTGTAACTCAAAATTATAGCTCTATTTTTAACGGAATATTGTAGTAGTGACATCTCCATAAAGTTGCTTACATGCACTTTTAACATAGACTTCTCTTCGTGTATAAAAAGCTCAAACAAATGCATTGTTGTTTCCTAGAATAAAGTTGACGTTGTGTTGAAAGAACCCCGCTCCCTCTAATGCACATTCTCATTCAGTCCAACCCTCTGACAATGCAGCAGCTTGATTTGTGTGCTAATTCAATTACTCCAAGTGTAAAGTGGCACAAATATCAGAGGCACCCTTCCATATCTTTATTGTGCAAACAGGAGCCCACAGGATTAATTTGAGCACCATTGATGTCTGACAACTGGGAGTCGAGAGATGTTTCGGAGTAGATAAAATAGATGGCTGATAATGAGCCAGGATTTTTTTTATTTTTCCTTTTAGCTCTGAGCCTCTTGGTACTAGCGCTCTCTCCCTTGTCATTTTCATAGGCATACAAGCTATACTTTCATCTATGAACACAAATAGTAGGTGGCATAAGGCTAAGGCGTGTATTCCAGTGGGATTTTGTTATATTGGTTGTACTGGAAAGACATTGATTGGTACAAGCAACTTACCATCATGCCTGCAGTTCCTATATGAGCTGTACAGACATCCAACTCTGCTCTGACAATTAAAATATTCACATAAAACCAATCCCTGTGTGTTTTCCAAGCACCTCCCTGTGTTCTGCTGTTCACATAAACACACCGGGCAGCAGGAATGTGTGCCGCATCATCAGCTCTAGAGATAAACAGCTGATAGAACTCTGTCTGCAAAAGTAGTGGCTTATAGTCTAACTTTCAGGCTACCTTTTGGTTGCCATGTGTTTTAATGGGCATGGCAAGTTTATTTTTATTACACAATTCATACGCAAGGCAACTCAAAGCGCTGAACAAAACAATGTAGATGTTAATGCTAATGCTACTGGCAATGTTTTTGATTTTTTTTGGTTTTTTTTACTTTTTCTACATATCTATAGCGGGGAATTGAACCAAAGTTTCACCCATAAGCAGAAACTAGGTTTGCTGTGTGATCCCTATCTACAGTCTGGTGCCTCATCTCACTTCTAAATATGAGTCATGTTGGGTTGTATGTCCATATAATATCTCTGTTTTTCACAACTATATTATTATTGTACCAAAAAATACAGTGAATACGCAATCCAGCATCAAACTTGGGCACTCATTTCTCAATCAACGACTAAATAAGAGAAAGAGAAACAACTTAGCCTTGTGTGAAAAAATAAATAAAAATCTCTTTCCGTTGGTGCAACAGCCTGCCTTGCCATAATATTTCTAATCCTCAGGTGTTTTGTGATACACTTTGACCTTATTGGGAATGTCAAACAGCTTGCGGAGGCTGCTGAACTTTACCCAGCAGTAGTGAGTCGACCTCGGTGTGGAGCCCTGGGACCTGCACCTACTGCTGTGGTCGGCCCGTGTTTGTCTGTGTGCTCTGGGACATGCCACGCTGCTGCTTCAGGAGCCGCACACGTGGACAAGCCCGGGGTAAATAGTCCAAAAAAGAATAGAAGCATAGGGCCAAATTACAGACGCAAAAAATTTAATCTTTCGGACAAACTGCGATTGTGTGTCGAATTGGGATTTAATTATGTGATTTGAGGTGAAAGACCTTTTTTTTTCACTCATTATTGGTTGTGTAAATCAATTTATTTTATATTGCCAATCTTTGACTATGTTGTAATGTGGTTAAGAGCTCAAAAAAGAAGATGCATCATGATAATAATGATAATGCATTGGTTTTATATAGTGGTTTTTGGACACTAAAATACACTTCACATGGCATTATTCATTCACTCCATACTCGGTGGTGATTAACTACTACCAAAACCATAGTTGTCTTGGGGGAGACTGACAGAAGCAAGGCAACCAGTATGTGCCATCGACCCCTCTGATCACCACCAACCATTCACACAGACACCAGACTCATTTGGGGCAATGTGGGTGATGTGTTATGCCTATAGCTGCAGCCGCCCCTCTGTGCGTCCTGGTGTTCCTGGAGGTCTCCCATCACAGTACTAACCAGGCCCTGTCCTGCTTATCTTCAGAGGTCTGACGGATCTGGCTTTCACATGCTGGTTGTGCCACTTATAATTCATCTTTAAGTTGAAATTGAACGGTTTTCTTTATTAGAGGTAGTGATGCAGACTTCTGAATATCTAGTTTTCAGACCCGTAGCTTAAGGCGGTCCCAGGAGTTAATCCCTCCAGAATTATTATGTTTTTCAAGTTAAATGACGTTGTCTTCATTTTATTTAAGCGCTGAGGAATGAGACAAGATTGGGTTGTTTTAAAGTTAAAGTACAGCGATGATGAATCAATACAGCCATACTGACTCATGCAAAGATATCGATTCAAAAGTTTAAGAAGCCTTTCCACAACATTTAAAGAAATAAAATAAATAAAACCTGCATAACTTGTTTTTTTATGTTTTAATCAGTCCAATCTGTGGTGAAACAATAATTATACAGGACGTCAATTTCTTCCTTGAATCAAATGTTAGGAAGAGCACTGACCTTTTGGCGCATTGGGCTGAGAGCTGATTGGCTGACTGAGGGTGGTCTTCTCCTTTCAACTTTTCTGAAAAATATTCTGATTTTAAGTTGCGACATCATGTACAGTATGTGAAAACTAGTGATAGAACCAAATTGTTGTAAGAGTTAGGGACTATAGTTGTACAGATTGTATTACTTTGCTAATTTGTTTGTGGTTTGAAAGTGCAGTACCACACCACTGTCCCATATACTGCCGCATAAACAAAACTTCCAAACATCAATAATACACACAAATGACATGCAGGTAGCACAAGTTAAACCCACTTTCCGTCTTCACAGGCCTCACATATGTGTCATGTTTGTTTAATCTGTCCCCGCGTGGTCCGTGACTGCATGGGTACCTCTCCGCCCCCATCCCACCTCCCCGCTGCTGCTCGCCAATGCCCCGCGGACCCCCTTTTGGCGCTAGGACCCCGCACACGCCACTTCTGAAGCATGTTTTTTGTTTGATGTGCAGCGCGACATGACAGGTTCCCCCTTTCCCTTTCTTTTTTTTCATTTGGATCTACCCCACCCACTTTCCTCTCTCTTGGTCCAATCTCGTCGTCTAATTATCGCTAACCAGGCGCAATGATTAGAAGCTTTCGACCTAGATTTTTCGCAAAAGTACAAAAAAGGCGGAGAAAGAGTTAATCCCATGTGTTGCCGTGACTGTCATTGGTCGCTTCCTCTCCTCTCTTACTCATTCGTTCCTTCTTTTCTTTCCCTGGAAGTTTGCTAATGAGGTCCCGTCAGAGCTGCGCGAGGTGTTAATTTGGCCTTGTGAAATAGGAAGGAGATTAAGGACATAGTGAGGAGTCGAGTTTACGGCTTAAAATACACCGCTGTCCCTATTAATCCACCGGGCCCGCGGAGACCGACCAAACCGTCCAACTCGCTCTTCTTTTTTTTTTTGCTTTCATAATGAACAATGTCTTATAATGAAGGTAATCTTAAAGGTGCAATATGCAACCTTCCAAGGTCTGCTTTTTGCCTGGATCTGAATCTTGAATGTTTTAATGTTGTTGATTGACCTGGAATGTCCCTTAGTTTAAGCCATCTGTAATTTAATGAAGCACATGTTTTATGTCATACTGAGTAATAAAACAATAGCAGATAGTGGACCTTTAAAGGAGACAGGCTGTGCAAAACTGCCTTTTTTCGGCCTATAACCAGTAAGTAAGTAATCTTTATTTATATACCGCCTTTCACAGACCAGACTCACAAAGCGCTTTACATGTAGCATCCGTTCCCTCGTCAAAAAAAATAGACCTGTTGTTGTATTTTTCTCCTTCCACGATAATATCAGGAACTTCTGGCACAAACAGGTTCCTCATCTTTGGTCTAAAAGTGCTGTTTTATGAATTTATACACAATGACAAAACCTGAAGTGGCATCCTAGACCAGGCATGTCAAAGTCAAATACATCAGAGGGCCAAAAAAACAAATTTGCTGCGAGCCGAGGGCCGGACTGGTTCAATGTTTATTAACTCATTGCCTGCCAGCCTATTTCAGAACAGGTACTCCCATATTGCCAGCAGTTTCTGATGATTTTTATAGATTTTTCAAGACCCACAGAATATTGTGTACTATGACGATCTGAAATCCGAAACCAGATTCTGAAAGAATAGACTGTCTACTTTCATCAGCAAAGAGAATGTTGTTTCTATTTTGTAACCCCCAGTTGAGTAAAGGGAAGTTTTACTGAAATCACCAAAAAGCTGAGAAAAAAGAGGCACAACAAGTGCATCTAGCTGTTGACGTAATACGCAATTGACGTAATAGTGCGTCAATGGCAGGCAACGGACCATGTAAAATTAATTCGTGGGCCGGTGTAACGCCGAGATACACTGTCTTGAAGAGATGCACTGCCTCAGCTGTTTATGATGTAATGCAAACCTGCGCATGCGCGTCTCACGGCAGCCGAAGCATACCAAGCATTAACTTGCTAAAAGTTGAAATACGAACGAATTAAGACACGAATGTCACTTTTAATGCAATTTGAGGCGAGATGTTGATGGTCCCGTTTTGTCACATGTGGGTTTTAAGAGTCAAAGTTTCGTGCAAAGTTTAGTTTAAGCAGTCAACTGCGCCTGTGAAACCACAAAGCTAATGTTTTCATAGCAGTCCGCGGCTGCTGACGTAGGCTGATGACTCGTCCTGTGGCAACTCTACAGCTTACAACTGGTCTGTCGGGTTGATAATGGAAAATGGGGAAAAAAATCAATCTAATTAAATATTTTGTTTGAACACACTATTGTTAATCATATTAAATACAGTACAATACATGTATTGAATGAAACTTATTATTTCCATTATCAACCCGACAGAAAGAGTGTAGAGTGGCCACAGGACGCGTCATCAGCCTACGTCAGCAGCCGTGGACTGCTATGAAAACATTAGCTTTGTGGTTTCACAGGCGCAGTTGACTGCTTAAACTAAACTTTGCACAAAACTTTGACTCTTAAAACCCACATGTGACAAAACGGAACCATCAACATCTCGCCTCAAATTGCATTAAAAGTGACATTCGTGTCTTAATTCGTTCGTATTTCAACTTTTAAAGCAATTCACGGTCCGCCATCTTGGTATGCTTCGGTTGCCGTGAGACGCGCATGCGCAGGTTTGCATTACATCATAAACAGCTGAGGCAGTGCATCTCTTTAAGACAGTGTATCTCGGCGTTACACCGGATTTGGCCTTGACTTTGACACATGTGTCCTAGACCATCCACACAGACGTAATTTACAAGAATCCTGAGAGCGTTTTTTTCCTGGTAGAGCTGAGTATCTCTACATGGGCACACTCGAGTTTGAAAGGCTTCACCAACTTAGCAATGTTCTGAGAAACAGCACGTCAGAATCAGAATCAATGTATTGCCATTTGCAGAAAAAACTAGGCAAGACACAGTGAGGCACAAAGAAACTCTTGAAAGCATGATTAAGAAACTACGAAGGAGAAGTGCGTACTGAAGATCGTGGCGGTTACATGGGGCTGAGGAAACACGCAACTATGTACGCAACACGCAACTACACGTAACATGTCAAAAGGCATTGAATCCAAGTATCTGTTTCTTTATAAAAGTACATCACATGTGAAAGGAGGAGGGTTCAATCTGTGGGATCCCAGGAACACCTATCGGTCCTTCAGGGATTTGACAGTTATTTTCTGAAATCACCAAAACACCAGAGCTTTGCCGTCGGAACATACTGATAGCTGTCCGCACCAAAGCCGCAGTGAGGACCACACACGCCTTTCAATGCAATTTACACCTGCCTCTCACTTAGGAGCGATATCCCCCCGCGAACAGCCTCCGGAGGTGTAAAGAAATGTGGCAGATTATCCCCTGCGCATACCGCTTGGGCTGCGGTTAAACATGCAGCGTGAGACTTTTAACTTGTGTCTGTGTCTTTTAACTGTGAGAGAATTGTTGTAAGAAAGCATAATGAGGAGAGGTTGTTGGGATTCATGACGCGTCTGCACTGTTTAAATGACAACTCGGTGGAAAAGGAGTAATTATAATGTGTTGTTATAACGTATGTGTTCATCCATACTGTGTTTTGTTAGAATAATCTGCCCATGGAATCAGACTATACCACTAAATAGATTTGAAAACGTGACAATAATAGTCTTAGATTATCTCTGAAGTTACATGAATTGGGAAAATACATGTAAAGTGATATTTTCAAAGCTTCACGAAATACATAAAATGCCTCAAGATAGCTGTGTTTTGAGAAAGCAGCTGACATATGTAACTCATTGCCCACTATAAACACTTAAGTTTGAAATTGATTTCATTTAGCGCTCAAACTATATATTGCATTTGAAAGAAATTATGACAAATTATTTAAGTTCTTTGCAAATGTCAAAATGTATGTGTATTTCAAAATACATGGGATGGATTATAACAACAGAAAATGTATCACACACATAAGAAAATCCACATTTAAATATGTTGCTAAAATCATGCAGATCTCAATCTTCGATATCCCTCAAAAAAAGCCATTTAGCTTTAAAAACAACAAGGTGATAACTTTGATTATTATTTATATATTTTATTATAACACTGCTTAGTCTTTTTTTCTCCGCTGACTGAAAAGAATGCTGTGGTGGCCATGTTTGTTTATTTGTGAGAGGAGAGATTCAGTGAGATTACCGCTGTCCATGAAGTGAATCTGTAGTGACTGCAGTGTCTGGGTCCGGTCACTGCACTGAGTATAGAAAATGAGATAAACAAGGTGGAAACTATAGAAAATGAGATAAACAAGGTGGAAACTGCACTTTTGGACCATACAGCGTACTTTAAAGTATAATTCTGCTTCTCAATGTCCTTTGGGTCTGACTTAAAGGCACAACTTTTATGATAGGGTCCAATATGTCATTTCTTTGCCTACACAGTGTAATGAAATATTATCATAGCTTTATCTCATCAGAGGTTTTTTTTAGGTTTTTTCATTAGAGGCAAAACAACAATACTAAACGAACCCGAGATAGAAGCGCACCACACCGGGAAAGTTGGGTAATGCACCTTTAATGTTGGTAACTTATTAAAACGTTTGTAACTTATTAAAAAGTTTTGGTGATAATTTTAAGTTTCATGTATAACAGTTTGTTTACTGTTTCATTATTTTAAAGAGATCAAGTTTGTGGCAAAAAACATGTATTGTATTGATCACAACTCAGAACTGTGCTTAATATGGGGTCACAGTCTGAAAAGTTTGGGAACCCCTCCTTTTTTTTAAAAATTTACTCAGTATTTCATTTATTTTTGTATCTATGTATGTATTTACTTAACCAAAATAAAATCTGAAATGTGTACAATTAATAAAAAACAGAATTATAGTTGGTTCATAGTACTGTCCCAAACATTCATGCTATAACTAGTACCGTGTCCTCTCTGTTTGCATCAACAACTTCAGATTATTGACTTGAAATGCCCTGATTTGAAATTCCACAGCAAGAGACCTAGATACAGATTTATCCACGACATCAGTCTTATTTAAAAACCCTAAAAGCTCACTACATGTGCTTCAACTCAAGAGATAGCCATTGTAATAATGCAGATAATAATAATGTAGATAATTTTAAGAAGACATTTATACCAGTGTTCCCATTACAATTCAATAATCATATATAATAAAAATAATAATAATAATAATAGTAATAATAATACATATTTATTCCAGACTCAAGGTCCATATAAAAGACAATAATAATAATAATAATAATAATGCATCGGTTTTATATAGCGCTTTTCTGGACACTCAAAGACGCTTCACATGTCATTATTCATTCACTCCATACACGGTGGTGATAAACTACTACTGTAGCCACAGCTGCCCTGGGGCACACTGACAGAAGCGAGGCAACCAGTCTGCGCCATCGGCCCCTCCGATCACCACCAACCATTCACACACACACTAGACTCATTCTAGGCAATGGGGGTGAAGTGTCTTGCCTAAGGACACAACGGCAGTTTGGCACTTTACAGCCGCAGCCGCCCCACAATGCAAAAATACCACCAAGAAAGAAGAAAATAAAAGTCTTATAACTCATTGTAAGAAGACATTTATACCAGTGTTCCCAGAAGCGTGTGGCCCTTAACTTTAAGTTAGTTCAGTAACTTCACATTCACTCCATTCTCAGACTCGTTACATTGCATTTCACAGGACAGATTTCAGTCTAAAATGTCACGAATTGTCCTATGCAGTTGAACTACATGTACCAAAAACAATTTATTATTCAAACCATGGCAAACATAGTGAAAATGCCTAGCAACAACCAAACAAGCAACTCCACAAACATGATTACAATATCCTAAATCTCCGGGGGGGCGGTGGCACAGATAGAATGGTAAACAGGTGTCCTCCAGCACCTCCCCACCCCCCCATCTCCAGTCCTTTTAATAGCTGTTTGATGTTTTTGATGTCTAGTCAGCTCTATCCTACCTTACCGCGTGGTAATGAGTCCCAATAATGATTCGTGCACTGGAGGGGTTAATGGTATGTAACCGGCAGTGCTGCTAATTACACGTTACAAACTATTTATCAGATTTTCCATCTGCGCTTTAGCACCGCGACTGGCATTGTGCACGCTAAATTACTCCGCGGATTATCATTGTAAAGCAAGTTTCAGTAATTAGGGGACTGTTTTCTTTCTCGGAGAGCGCCAAAACGACACATGGGGTAGAGGATGTGGCGTGATTGGTTGATTCAGAAATATCTAGGTATAAGGTGGTCATTGACAACAACAATAGGACTGGATTTGATTATTTTCACGAACATGTTTTAAATCTGGGGTCCTCAGTACATCAATCACAATCTACAAACCGGTTTAATACTAGATTATAGAGATTATACTAGATTATACAGATGAGATAAATTTGCCCGTATCCCAGCTTCAAACACGACCTGAATACCTGAATCAACAAATCCAAAAGTTTGACCAGTTCATTATTTGGTCCCAAATTGAGCCAAAAAAAACCCAAAACCTTATCAGCCAAGTCCTGTTTCAGACCATGATTATGCCTGGTAACTTGGCATGGACCAAACCAGGACTTAACATCAGAAAACCAATCAACAAAACTTGAAACTTTGTTCATAATAAGCTTTGAACCACCTTTAATTTTCAATCCGATGTTCAATCAACTCACCAATTCATTTATTAGAGACCTGTTATTTGATTTATAGTTCTTGCTCCCTTTCCTTTGCTTTTCCCAAACCCTTCCAGGAGGAACCCAGACTTTGATAATCCGTCGTGGCCTAGACTACCGACTTCTCTCCCCTCTTTTGATTAATTCCCGGAGGAGATGATACTTTCTCTTGAATATTATGAATATGTTATGAATGGAATGAATCAAAGTGTAAAAAAGATGATAATTAATTATGGTTTGGTTGTGATAAAAGACTTTGGGTGTTATGACGCAAGCTTCCTCCCTGTGCCATTATGAAGGGGCGATGTAATTACCTTTTTCTGCTCGAGTTAGTGCTCTTGGCCACGCTAACGGCAAGAGGTACGAGCGGCCATAAAGCTGTTCCTTGCCTAATTGTGTATGGGGCGCGATGGCACTTTCGGAGATGAGGGACGGCGCAGTTATGAGAGATGCCCCAGCCTTTTCCGGCCCAATGAAGACGGATAAACTCAGGGATATTAGATTGTTGCTTAAAGGAGGCCATCTTGGAAAGGTGTAGTGGAGAAAGATGAAGGCTGGAGAAAAGGGCTGTGCTATACGGTTTTAAAGAGGTTTTTCCAGGATTTTAAAGACTTTTTTTGAATTGTGTTTTACTTCCTTCCATCTAATACAGGTGTGTCACACTGGTTCTCGACATATGGCCATTGGGGCTGCAGATTATAATTCCAACCAAGCAGGAGCACACTAGACTCCACCCATTTCCTCGAGTCTCCAGGTTAAAGGTATACAAGAGGATTTTCTACTTCCGGGTGGATCATCAACACTATTGGTCCTCCCAAATGTCAATCATTCTGTTTATACGTCCTTGTCCTATAAGAGCAGAGAGTTTTGTTCAAAAAGTAGAAAGGGCGGTTCTTTCCTAAAATATGGGAAAATCCTCCTTTATACCTTTAAGACAGGACTCACATGAGGAAATGGGTGGAGTCTAGTGTGGTCCTGCTTGGGTGCAACTAAAACCTGCAGCCACACCGCCCTTTTGAGGATGGGTTTGACACCTCTGATCTAATATTAGAAAGTCTAAAACTCCTCAATCTCAAACTTAGTATACACTTTGACAAATCCTTAAATTATGACATCAAGGCAAGAGTCATTTTCTGTATTTTATAACAAAAGCTTTGCCTGTAAATTAGTTTTCAGCCAAAGGATGTTCTTTGTGGCCATACATGCATAAGCCCAATCCTGTAAAAGCAAAGCAGAGCACGGCCTGGTTAGTCCTCTGATGGGAGACCTCTGGGAACACCATCAGCCACTTTACCATCAGTGAAGTGCCAAACTGCCATTGTGTCCTCAGGTGAGACGCTTCACCCACATTGCTTACTATGATTCTCGAGTGTGCGTGAATAATTTGGTTGAAACACAGATTTGTAGCCTCATAGTTGACTCATGGCAGCTGTGGCTAAGCAAATGAAAAATCTTATAAAACCATATTATTATTAAATTGTTAGACGTGAGATGATGAATATAATCAAATTCTACCACTAGATGTCAGTAGTATATAATAACTATAATAACTATAAAAAACACTGCTTAAATGGTGCACTATGTCAGTTTTCAGGTGAGGACACTGCTTCCTGCTTGTTTCTGTGGAGGTGCCATTGCCTTGTCCATTACGACCTTTCTTACATTCATTCAATTTCAGGTGTTTTTGCTACTAACATGTTTGGCCTGGAGTCATCAATGCCTTGTCTCTATGGAGATACATTTACTGCCACACTGTAAAACCTTCTACACAAGAAAATGATATCCCTTTGCAGACTAGCAAATATAGATATCTTACAGAAGTGGCATAGTGCTGAAAAGAACCAGCAACAAGACTGCAGAATTAACCTTTTCTTTCTGAAATGATTCCTAAAATGATGTCTAAATTGCCCAAATAAATACATGAAAGAACCATAATAAAGAAAATCTAATATTATAGATTCTCAAAAAAGCCAAAAATAAATGTTTGGTCGGTTTGAACCCGCTGCATGTTTCCAAACCGGCCTGAATGTTGCTTTACTATGAGCAATACTGTAATTGTACACTGCCAATAATGAACCTGACCTACATTTTTTCTCCAAACCATTAAAAGCGTATTTTTTCCTCATGAGCCTGTAAACGTTGATCCATTATTGCAGCATGTGTGCGTTTTACCAGCCCCCTGCCTCCTCTGGCTTACCTCCGAACATTCTCTTTGTACTTTTTATTCATGTCCTGTCTTACGTAAGGGGCATTTTACTCTCCCCCTCTCTCCCTCCACCCGGTCCCTTCTCTGGCCCCTCGGCGGTGGCCATCTTGCAGCCTCATTGAGCTCTCTGTCCGGACTATTGCCGATGCGCCGCACGTCCAAAGCCCTTTTGTGGGGCACATAATAGCCTCCTGGGCCATGTAAAGCAGGGGGCTCTCATTCCCGGGTTTATCATTGCTCTCCACAACAGATAAGGAAAGGAAAGGAGGTGGTAGGAGGAAGGATGCAAGAGGAGGGATGAGAAAGAGAAGAGGGGGAGGGGTTGGAGAGTAATTGGACATTAGATAATATCTTCTTGGAGTCGGTGCATCGGCTGGGTCCCTAGAGGGAACTGTTCACCAAGAAAAGTGCTACAAGCTAAACTTTGGGAGTAGTTGTTAGCAGTTTAGTCCTGTCGTGCACGCAAACTTAATTTTAGACACGGAATAGAGGATTTGGAATTTGTTAAGACCACCCAGCTTCACAATATAATTTTAGCATGTTATTCTCATAATTAATTGAAAAGCGCAGCTGTAGTCTTACGCAATAAAACTTTAATTGTTCCAACAAAAAAAGAATTGACTGGAAATCAAAACCGGCCATTTTGGTACGTGAAATTATGGATATGGTTTTAGCACCTAGATCCTGGCAGAAATATTGCATGACATACAGTACAGTATGTAGTAGTGAATTTAAATAGAAGTTATGAGAATACAATCCCCCTTGAGCCAATGACATGAAGAGCGACATTCTCACTGTGAACGGGCAGGAGGAGGGTTGCTGCACGAGCTGAAGCTGTGAGCATAGATTGAGAGCTGTTTAAATTCAGCGTCAAATCCAGTTAAGGTTGATACTGAGCGCAGCAGCGGTGTGTGGTTGTGGTGAGTGGGAGAAGTATAGCAGGGGGATAGTGACCACAGAGATATTTCAGTCTTCCAGGCTTTAGCTCCATGTGTCATAAGTGAGTAATACATCACATATTCGCTGGTCAATAGCTGTGACTCATTAAGGGCTACACAAGTCCATAGATTGAAGGGGAAATGTTCGATTCTGGGTGGGAGAACAGGTTCATGCTACAGTGAAGTAGTCATAGTCGTATTATTTATACTTTCCATATATTGCATTTTAAGGGGGTTGAAACAAGTTATCAAATCAATCTAATGAATCGATTACAAAAAGTGTTGATTGCGGTTCTTTTGCCTTGAACAATTGGATAATGTATTCACTAATACATATGTGGAACTGTTACACATAAAGTAATGTTTTCACCTGGTGCAAACACTCCCCTAAATACTGATTAGGAGTTTGAGTTTTTTATCGTACAATATTTAATCATACAATCATTTTTTTCTATTACTGTTTCTTTTCATGTTTTGTTATGCACTTTGAGTTGCCTTGTGTTCCTGTGCAATACTATCCTATACAAATAAACTTGCCTTGTCATACCTACAGTAGCTGCAGCCGACATTTAAACATGGCATTATTTCTCCCATAAGTAAGAAACCAAATTTGGTTTTCTGATAATAAATGTTATAAATCAGGTTAAAAATGCCTCCTTTCTGCTGCAGTTACCTACACTCCATATTCTAAACCACAAAAGCACAAGTTATGATCGGCCGCTCCCATTTTAGATGTATAAAAAATACTTGCATTCTCTCTTTACAAACACCACGTCAGTCCTTTTCAAATCTCCACTCCATCATTTCTCGTCTCCAAAAAGCCCGTGCGAAAAACAATGATCCCAAACGTCATCAATTCCGTAAATAACTCCATAAAGCAGAACCGTGTGGATGGGTGGCGCTGCTCCCTGCTCCATCCTTCAGCCTGGGCCCTTTCCACCACTTTAATACATCTCCTGTGTGGTGACTAATCGTGCCTATGTTGTTTTTACTGCCAACACTTTGAACTCCTCCATCAGGCCTCTTCTGGTGTCAGCCGTGTGTCTCTGCGCGGTGATGGGAGATGTTGGCGTGTTTGTTTTCATGTCCTGAATGATGCGCCCGGGCTGGAGGTATTTGTCACGCTGCGGCTTACCTGGAGAAGGAAGGGAACGAGGCACTCTGCAAATAAAGTTCTGGAGAATCATCTTGTTTAAATTGATATTGATTTTAGACTGAGTGAACAGTTGATTGATTGTTTTCTTTTTTCTAATTGCGTTACTGTGGCGTCGTGAATGGTGAAAATATGCAACTTTCAAGAAAATGGTAAATTGCCTACAACAGGGGTTCTCAAACTCCTCAAGGCAAAATAAGAATAACTCTCACAACCCACACTGAAGACTTACAATTTAAAGTGCTAATAACTGGAAGCGTCAAAAGCAGGGGTGGGCAAAATATATCGTAGACAATAATATTGTGAAAGTCACTTTGAAGATTTACTTTTTTGTATTATCGTCCTGTTTCTTTTTACATACATATTACAATTAGAGGACAGATGCCCGTTTGGTCTAATGTGTACCTAAAAAGCGAATCACTGCTTTATTTGTACATTTTAGTAAATATTGAGTCTTTTTGGATGTTTTCTTTCTGTGTTTCTTGATTTAGATTTTTAATGTTAATATACAGTATGTTTGTGCATGTTTTGAAAAGATGTGTGAAGCACTTTACAAATAAAAAGCTTCCATTTAGATCGACACTGTCTCTATCTATAGATGCCCTGGCAGAAAAACATTACAGATCATTTTGTGTAAAAACAATTGATTTTAAAGATATCATGACAATATCGTTATCGGGAGTTGGAAAAAAAAATACAGAGATATTTATTTTTGTCACCCACCCCTAGTCAAAAGGCAAGGCAAGTTTAATTGTACAGCACAGTTCAAACACAAGGCGACTCAAAGTGCATAACAGAACAAGAAAATAAAATTTATTTAACGCATTAAAATGATAAAACATTCCTTCAGTTGTCTGCACAGCTAAACCGAACTGTTTTAACCAGGATTTGAGCAATTGAATGAAATCAGAGAGATTTTTTTTGCCTTGCCCTGCCTTGTATGGCAGAGCAAGGCAAGTAGCACAATTTGTAGCACAATTCATACACAAGGCAACTCAAAGTTCTGAACAAAACAAAATTAAAAAGTCACACAAGGAATCATAAATAATCACAAAAATATAAAATCCCTCAGTTGTATGCACAGTTATAAAGATATAAATGCTATTTTCCAGAGAAGTTGTTAGCAAAAAGAGGCACAACTCTTTCTGCAATGAAGGCTGGTAAAACGGTTTTTCACCTCCTTTTTGTACTTGAAGCTTTCACAATTAAGGAAAATTTTAGTTGTGCAAATCTAATAGCACATACTGTATGTAGTGGGCAAAACTATAATTTGGAGAGTTGACCTGAAGCCCTATGTAAAAGCTGCTGTCAAAATGTTGGTCTACTTAATTAAGGTTATATACTGTATTTAAACCTATATTAATTAATAAATATATGGCGATATTGAAAATAACTCAAAACAGGATTGAACTGAAGGTATTTTTTTATAAATATGTTTGCGTTGTCTTTTCAGCGCTGACTGATGCCTCTCACCGTGCGTCCCCCTGGTTCCTATTTATCACTACAAATGTTTAGAATCGCGCGTGCATTCCAGGTAAAGAAGTCCAAACGTGAGTAATATTCATCGGCAGGAGGTTGTGTTGGGTGGTAGTCGTGGGGGCTCGGTTATAAATAGGCGCTCTGCTCTCTAGCCATGTGGAATTGATGAGTTTCAGCACATTGGCCGCCGCGATGCCAGGTTTAATTTCGAAGCGTCCTGACAGCGAGAAACCTAGGCGCCCAGAGACGTCACGGCTGAGTGCGGCTGCTGTGCAAATGTTAGCCGTGTTTGAGGATGGACACACGCATAAGGCACGAGGCGTCGACCAGAGCTGAACCAGGGGCATCTGACCGGCCCCTCCTCTAAGCTCCTGTCAGTGTAAAAGACAGGCAATCACACCGCCGCGCTGACCCGAGGCCCGGCGCGAGCACGCACACTACATCAGCTCAAAGTAAAGTGCCCATTGGCAGGTGAGACTGTATTTCCTCTACAATACAGTTAGCAATATTAGCTCACTAAAAATATTAATTATATATATATGTATAATTTTGGCTATTTTACACTTATAAGCGCGCACACACACTCAAGGAATCAGCTAAAAACGCATATATTATTATTTTATTTTATTTTAGTATAGAGTTATTACTATCCATTTATCTTGTGCTGTGTGCTCCTCATTCTTACTGTTCTGTAACTTGTGACGCAACACTGAAATTTCCCCATAGTAAAGGATCTCTTAAGATGGGAGGCTAGAACTGGTCTTCTCAGATGTTTCTTTTAAATTTAAGATTTTGCACACAAAAAGACAAAACAAACGTCAGGTTCAACTGGGTTTTCTCTAAATTACAATGAGCATCATAAAAGCACTAAAAGAAGAGAAATGATGTCTATTAGTTTGGCTATTTTGGGGGATTTTCCATTATGCATTGTGTGTTTGTAGCCTAACCACGCACACACACACATGCATCATGGGAGAGGCAGCTAAAGATGTGTTTGCAGGTTGTAGGTTATAGACTGGGTTTTTCTCTAAAGACTGTGAGCAAATTATATATTACTTTTCCCCCTTTCAACCAAGCACCTGTGGTCTCTGCTCTTCTGTCCGTCCAAAACTAGAAGCATCTAGACAAGACAAGTTTATTCAAAAAGCACAGTTCATGTACAAAGTGCAAAACAAAACAGGATAGAAATTAAAAGCATACAAGGCGTTAAAATCATAAATAATTGCAGTTCAATAAAAAGAGTGAAGATAAAAATGTTGTATGCACAGCTAAACTGAACTGTTTTCAATCAGGATTTGAACATTGTCAGAGTAAAGAGCCTGTCCAGCGTGAGTCCAGTCCCTGAGCTCCCCAGAGTCTGTGTTGGTTTATATGGTGCTAACGGTAGCAAATGTGAAACAGACAAAAGCAGCCGCCCTGAAACTCTTTCAGAGATAGAGGACCAGGTCACCAGCACTTTGAGTTGCCTTGTGTATGAATCATGCATTACAAATAAACTCGCCTTCCTTGTATAGAATGTGTTCTGGATTCCAAAGCTCATGTTGCAATTCTACTACTTTGGCGCCTAAAGGGTTAAATGATATGAGGAGTTTGGAGGAGGCGATACTTGTCGTACTTGTTTTCCAGATTGAGTATGTGAAGAAGAAACACATACTGTACAGGTTGATTCATCGTCTGATAGCAATGTAACTCAATATGATAAACATCTGATCAATCAATACATTACTCAATTTAAGATCAAAGGGATCAATGAGGGGGGCGACAGTGGCTCAGTTGGTAGAGCATTGGTCTTTGGACCTGAAGGTCGTGGGTTCGAGCCCACCATAAGACCTACTTCACGACTCCCACTGATGACTGCTGTCGTTGTGTCCTTGGGCAAGACACTTAACCCCACTTTGCCTGAAGCCCCTGCTGAAAGATCTCAGCTCCTGCAGGAGGATCAGTGAGGGGCTGGTGCTCTGTGTACTGGGTGCAGCTCTGACTGCCACCCCCCGACCCAGAAATGGATTAAGGGGAAGAAGATTGATGGATGGGATCAATAATTTACTTACAAGTTGCATCATGTGTCTCAGTGCAAGGAGTTTGGAAAAATATAGCAGAATTATTAAACGCATGTTCAAATATGGTTCAAAAAACAAGTGCTTAAAAAGTATTTGGAGGAAAGAGTTTTCGCCTAAGAGTTTATAGGGTGGTGTAGGGTCAGAGAGTGTTTGGGCCAGTGTGTGTGTGCGCTTTGTATTGTGTGACTAATATTGATCAAGCTTCTTTTTCAATGAAGCTGCACTGAACAGTAATGGCATCCAACTCTGCCTTTGATACAACACAAAGCCGATAACGATTGCAATTATTTCATTCTCTTGACTTTTCAGTAACTCATCACTGGCTTGTTAAAACATAATCCACAGGTTTATGTCCGGGTTACGTAACTGTTTTTGGTCTGCTATGGGATTTTGTCCAGTTCACCTCGTCTCCCCTGAACTCTTGCATTCAGGTCACATGCTAATTCCAAAGCCGTGTCCATTGTCCGGCGCTCGGCCTCATGTGGTCAGACAGGTGAAGCCCCGGCGCTCTCCCTCCAGCTCCAGCCAGACAGAGCCAGAGCAGAGTGATTCTCCAACTGCTGGCCGTCTCTGAGCTGCTGGCAAGAGCGCAGTCAAATTAGCCAATAAAAACGTGTGAAATCTGTGGCACGGCGCCGGCGAGGACATGCCAGGAGAAATAAACATCAGCGTTGCTACAAACTGAACGAGGAAAACCGTGCACGATTGTCCGATTTGGGAGCGCAGCTGAGGAACACAGTTGTTTAGGTCAATACTGATTATTGTCCCATGCAAATGCATCAGTTTGTCTGTAAATATATCTCAAACCCAAAAGGTAATTGCTCTAATTTTTATTCCAGGTCATTTATGTTTTGGAAATATCATATCAGTTAAAGTTCAATCAGTCAATAAAACAATGTCTGAGTTTAAAAAGAGATTTAAGGGATTTTTGTTGTTGCATAAATACGTTAAAGTAAAAACAAAACATTGCAGTAAGCTGATATTATACTTGATTATTTTGATGTTTTTATCTATTGGCCTTTTGTTTAACCAGAGAGATTTCAGAATGTCTTCTGGCCCCAGACAGGGGATCGCTTGGGGTCAGAGAGGGTGTTTCAGGGACTATTGTACATGTTTTCAATGGTAGGGAAAACCAGAGCACACCAGACACAAGGAGAACCAATTCAGATTCATTTTATTTGCCATTTACAGTAAAACCATATTGGAATACATCCGCAAAAGTCCCCAGTGTACTCAAGTGCATAAATAAAACAAGGTTAAAAGTACAGAAGAAAAAAAAAAACAGTCACTGTGCGATCAATCAACTAAAACAGTTTCAACACAAGTGCAAGATCATTAAAGTGCCTTGTTTAAAGTGAGAACAGGTTGTAGAAAGAAGCTGAAACAGAACCTTCTTGCAGTCAAACACAAGCCCACCTGCCGTAACCGTAACTTATTGATAGTCACTGTGAAGTATTCCAAATTCAGTTAAAAAACAGTATTCTCCCAACACTCTGACTCTAGTAGAGAAAGCGATTGCCTTCGGAGATCAGTCGACATATAATATAGGCCATTCATACATTGCTTTTCTCTTCTTTGTACACACCTCTCCATATATTGCCACTTTGAACGATATAAAGCTTTTCCCCCTTTGGCCCCGGGGCATCAGGATCTCTCTGTTTCCTGCACACGATGCTCTGCTGTGAAGTATAATTCCAGTCAAATCTAAACACGCTAATTAAATATCATAACTTTGCACAGTAGCTTCTTGTAAAGGCACCTGAAATTTTAATTTAGACTTCAAAAGAGCCCGGACTTTAAAGCAAATCTATTGTTTTTCATTTAGACTTGCAATTTTCTTTTTCTCTGCAGTGCCGCGGTACGTAGTTATGATTGATCTGGTAATTAAAATATGCAGAGAGGGAGAAATATTAACCGCTACTCTTTTTTTTCTTTCCCCTCGCTTCTTTTTGTTTTAGAAAACAGTCGGCACGTTCCTCTTTCTCGCCTCAGACAATTAAATTTCGCACATTGATGTTCTTTACACAGCGCTCATCGGCCTCATTATTTTTCCATTTTCATCTTTCTTGGTGTCGAGATCGATAGATTGATAAAATGATGGAGCCCATCTTAAATAATGCAAGTGAAGAAAAGTTACTTTGCTGCTGGCTAAGTGCTTGGACTTCTTCTTCTTTCTTTTCAATTCAAGGCAAGTTTATTTGTACATCACAGTTCATACAAGAACTGAATGTGCTCAAAGGGGCTGTGAAAAATACACATGTTTAGTGGTTTAATAAAGTAGTTGCAATTACAATCTAACCTTTGTTTGTGCGTAGGAACAACAATATGTAATTCCTAAGCACTGATTACTGATGCAAACCACCTGCTGGAGTTTAGCGAAAACATACAAACTGTGTGTATTATGTACTACTTATTTTCTACCTGCTTTCATTTAAAGAAATGCTCTAGTTTTGTTTTGAATTTTGTTCAACTAACTAACTGGAAACCTGAATGAGAGCTTAATTCTGCTCTCTGGTTGGATTTTCTGCCTTTAAAATAAACATGAATATAAATATATTTATATAACAATAAATATTCATTAATGAATCAAATTAATAATACTCCATTTCAAACTTGTTTAGAAAATGATAAATATCCAATCATTTTCTTCCTCTTCATCTGTTTCCGGGTCGCGTGGGCAGCACATCCCTTCCAGCTCATCTGGGGGAATCCTGAGGCATTCAAGCTTAGTGACATAGTCCCTCCAGCGGGTCCTAGGTCTTCCCCTGGGTCTCCTCACTTTCTTTGGGAAGAAAAGTTAAATATGTTGATCTTTTATCTGGGGATACAGTTGATAAAAGAGGTAGATGTAATTGAAAATCTGGACTATCTGGGCGACAGTAGCTCAGTTGGTAGAGCATTGGCCTTAAGGCCAGAAGGTCGTGGGTTCAATTCCCACCTCTGCACCTTCTCCATCGACTCCCACTGATGACTGCTGTCGTTGTGTCCTTGGGCAAGACACTTAACCCCACTTTGCCCAAAGCCCCCACTGAAAGATCAAGGCTATGCTCACACTCAGAGAGCAGCCGTCCTCCTGTGGACTCACCACCTGCAGAGGGTCAGTGAGGGGCTGGTGCTATGAGACTTGGGTGGCATCTCTGACTGCCACCCCCCTGACCCAGAAATGGATTAAAGGGTAGAAAATGGATGGATGTAATTGAAAATGAAAATATCACATGTAGTATCTTTTAACAAAACAGAACAAGAATCATTAAAATCCTGAATAATACAAGTGAAGATACGATACAACACTCACTGTTTTTAACCTGGATGTGAATTTGATTTAGTCAGTGTAGAAGCCTGTCTCACATTTTCAGGAAGACTGTTCCAGATTTGAGCTGTATAAATCTAAAACGCTGCCTCCCCATGTTTAGTCCTGACTCTGTGCACCAGCAGTAGTCCCTGTGCTCCTCAGAGTCCCAGCAGGAGACCAGTCCCTGTGCTCCTCAGAGTCCCAGCAGGAGACCAGTCCCTGTGCTGCTCAGAGTCCCAGCAGGAAGCCAGTCCCTTTGCTCCTCAGACTCCCAGCAGGAGACCAGTCCCTGTGCTCCTCAGAGTCCCAGCAGGAAGCCAGTCCCTGTGCTCCTCAGAGTCCCAGCAGGAGACCAGTCCCTTTGCTCCCCAGAGTCCCAGCAGGAAGCCAGTCCCTGTGCTCCTCAGAGTCCCAGCAGGAGACCAGTCCCTGTGCGTCTCAGAGTCCCAGCAGGAGACCAGTCCCTTTGCTCCCCAGAGTCCCAGCAGGAGACCAGTCCCTTTGCTCCCCAGAGTCCCAGCAGGAGACCAGTCCCTGTGCTCCTCAGAGTCCCAGCAGGAGACCAGTTCCTTTGCTCCCCAGAGTCCCAGCAGGAGACCAGTCCCTTTGCTCCCCAGAGTCCCAGCAGGAGACCAGTCCCTTTGCTCCCCAGAGTCCCAGCAGGAGACCAGTCCCTGTGCTCCTCAGTGTCCCAGCAGGAGACCAGTCCCTTTGCTCCCCAGAGTCCCAGCAGGAGACCAGTCCCTGTGCTGCTCAGAGTCCCAGCAGGAAGCCAGTCCCTTTGCTCCTCAGAGTCCCAGCAGGAGACCAGTCCCTTTGCTCCCCAGAGTCCCAGCAGGAAGCCAGTCCCTGTGCTCCTCAGAGTCCCAGCAAGAGACCAGTCCCTGTGCTCCTCAGAGTCCCAGCAGGAGACCAGTCCCTTTGCTCCCCAGAGTCCCAGCAGGAGACCAGTTCCTTTGCTCCCCAGAGTCCCAGCAGGAGACCAGTTCCTTTGCTCCCCAGAGTCCCAGCAGGAGACCAGTCCCTTTGCTCCTCAGAGTCCCAGCAGGAAGCCAGTCCCTGTGCTACTCAGAGTCCTAGCAGGAGACCAGTCCCTGTGCTCCCAGGAGTTCAAGTTGATTCATATGGCACTAACATGTCATGGTTGTACTTTGGTGCTTGGCTAATTCTTGGTAATTTCCCTCTGAGGTGCATATAGCTTTGTTCATCAGTTATTTTCGCTGTCTCTTTGCAAAAAAAAGGGTGAAAAACACATGATGCAGCTCCTATATGAGATGATGCTTGTCACAGCTAATATCCCTAAACGGTAAGAAAGTGGCGATTCAAAGAAAGACTGCATAAAGTAGGGCAATTAGTACCTGGGGAACATTTTGCGGGAAAAAGATAGCGACTGCAAATGTCACATGGACTTACTTTAGCTGCGATTGTTTATAAATTGACCTGACAGCTCGGGTCGCTCTAATATGGGATTAACCGCAGCGCTAATTAACAGACGCCGCAACCAAAACGACTGGGAAAAGAAAAAGCAAAAGTCTAGTTTTTCATCAGCAAATGTACTTTCAAAAGACCGTCTTGTTTAATTTACGGGAGAATATCACAGCGGGGATATCTAAAAGCGCTATAGATCAGAGAGCTTCTTTGCCTTTGTCACATATATGTTTTTTAAATTCCCCAAGCACGGCCCAGTGTTTTTATCAGAGAAATGGAGTGGTCCTAGTGGCCTGCGGAGAGCGCTAAACACGTCCGCAATTAAAGAAGAGGAACTTTGCATCTTCCTCTGAGTCGCTGTAATTGGGTCTCGAGAGGATTTGAGCCACTGAAGTGAAGGGGACGCGATTCAGGTCCACAGGGTCCAGACCAGAGACCGGACCAGGGACAAAGGGGAGAAAAGCAGTGGACACCCTTGGACACATTTATTTAATTTTGTTCAACTTTGGCAAAGTACTAAACTCTTATATTTTTGTAATGTCTTCTTGCATCTCTCAATGTAGATCTGGAGAACGCTGCAGATGCCAGATTCCATCTTATCTAAAACATAGATCTTTAACAATAACTGGATAATCATCGACCCATTTTTGTTCAGACGATTGTGTAGTTCTGTCCTGCAAGAAATGTGTTGTGTGTTATTGGATGTCGGTCATATTGATACATCTGAGGGATTTGTATGAAGGCCATATTTATAATTAGGTTGATATTGGCATGGATATTTCCTCACTTTCTCAGTCAAGTGACGCTCTGTGTGTTTCTCAGTTCATCAGAATGGTGTTTGTAAAGACACAAATTCATCTGAAAGACTGAGAGTACTGGGATGGGAGACCGCCGTCACCAGGTGTACTTCATCCACATGGTCTGGTGTGAGTCTGGTGTCTGAGTCAGTGATGGGAGAGTGGTGGGAGGGCTCAACGCCTCAGATTGGCAGCCTTGCGTCCTTCCCAGGGCAGTTGCGGCTACGGTCATAGTTTACCACCACTGTGACCAGAGTGTCTTTGAGTGTCCGTAAAACCACAGATTCAGATTAAATTATTTGCCATTTGCAGTAAAACCACATTGGAATACATTTGCAAAAAGTCCCCAGTGTGCACATAATTAAAACAAGGTTAAAAGTAAAACAAATTAAAAGTGGGGCGGCTGCGACTGTAAATTACCAAACTGTTGTGTCCTTAGGCAAGACACTTCACACACATTGTCTAGAATGAATCAAATTATGTCTGTATTTGTATTAGATGTATTGCTAATATTATAGTCTTAAAGCGAACAAATTTGAATGTTATGCTTTTACAAGTATCGGAAAAGAGAGATTATTTCTCAAGACTTTCACCATCGACTCCCACTGATGTCTGCTGTTGTTGTGTCCTTGGCAAGACACTTAACCTCTGGGAACACCTGATGCCACAGTGGGGCGGCTGCGGCTGTAAAGTGCCAAACTGCTGTAGTGCCCTTAGGCAAGACACTTGCCTAGAATGAGTCTGGTGTGTGTGTGAATGGTTGGTGGTGGTCGGAGGGGCCGATGGCACATACTGGTTTCCTCGCTTCTGTCAGTGTGTCCCAGGGCAGCTGTGGCTACAGTAGTAGTTTATCACCACCGTGTTTGGAGTGAAAGAATAATGACATGTGAAGCGTCTTTGAATGTCCAAAAAAGCGCTGTATAAAACCAAGGTTTTTGTTTTTGTTCTTTTAGATTCCATCGGCTCATATCCCATATGAATTTGTAAAAGCAGTCTTTGAATGTTGGCACTGGACTGTCACTCTTCTTTTTTTTTTTTCTTAAATATTAATTCAGCCCTACTACATTTGAACACAGCTGAGGTTTTCTATAGAGATCAGGTGTTGTTAAAAATGTCCCGAACAAATCAAATCTGCTCAAAATTGTATTTGTGCTGCAGGGTGAACACAGCCTTTGAGGTGGACATCTCAGTCTCTCTCTGGAAACTGCTTTGTGATATAAATAAATATTTTGTGGTCAATCTAAAGTTACAGATCCATCCTCCCTCACGCCGCAGAGGCCGTATACCTCGTGGACATGTGTGTGTGTTTGTGTGTGCGCTACGGTCCGACATGTGAAGGACAAGTGCGCCGCTGTGATGGGCCTGTTTTATTACATTTCATATTGAGACCAATCTCTGTCCATTCACCTGAAGGACAGCCAGTTATTCCCTAACTAAATTATCCTCACACATTCACACACAGGGGCAGGGAGGCGGGCAGGCACACAACAATCCCACCGCTTGTGTGCATTTTTAGCTTTATATCCCCCCCCCCCCCCCCCCCCCCCCCACACACACACACACACACACACACACAAGCAAACACACAAACACACACGTACTGCCACACACACAAACGCACACGTCTGTCCCAGTGCTGCTGTCATTGAGCCTCCCCTTATTGGACCTTCTGACACACATGGAGGTAAATATACTCCAGTCACTTTTGGACATTAGTTCACACTGGAAAAACAGTTATTTTCATCTGGGGCTGTAACGAGTTCATCGATTCATCGCGACTCGATTATTGAAATAGTTGTCAACTAATTTAGTAATCAAACAAACATGCCAAGAAGGGGTTTTATGGACCCGACAGAGCTGCAGCTACCACAGAATGATTGTGTTTTAAAGTAAACTAATTATGTTACATCTAATCTCTATGAAGATGTTGTTGAGTGGAATCGCATTAGCTCTGTTTTGGTCATATTTATGAAGAATTCTTTAATCAACGGTCGTAAACAACAAAGTGATTATCAAAATGATTGTTAATTACAGCTGCCATATATTTTTACATGAGCAATTATACGACCAATATAAGATGTTCATTCAGATGCTGCTCATGAAACAGCTAGAGCCGATACAGTACTATAATTTTTTTTTTATGTCTTATGTCTATTTATTTTTTCTTACAACTAATCCTTAATCCTTGCTGCTTTCCTCCTTCTTGAACTGTGTGTTTAAAACACTGAAATTATTCAACTTAACTTAACATTTATACTGTTGACCTTTTTTGTGCAGCGAAACTTGATAATATTCAGAGAATTTACAAAGCATACAAATACAGAGTACGTTCAAAAGCCACATTCAATTCGGCGGATTAAGAAACAGGTCTGACGAGTCCCGTCTCAAAGCTCCAGACCCAAATTTTGAATTCACTTTTTTTTCCGGGGCCACGATTTAAGTGTTGTGTTACTCATTGTACTGACAAACGTCAGTCAAGAGTCAGGAGTAAATTGCAATAATTCCATTAATCTATCCTCCATCTAAATCTATAGTTTCAGTTGTGATGACCGTAGTACACAAAGCTACTTTGTTTTCTCCAGCGTCTCTGCCTGTGGACCACCTGAACTCCTTCTAAATGAGTAAAACGCCTGCCTTTACCCCAGAGCGGAGCCTGGCTGATAGCTTTACTCGTCTCTCCTCTCTAATAAATGTCTTTTGTACAGTCTCTGCTTCTTTTGTCTCACCGAGGATGTCCTAATGAGCCCCAGCCCAAAATAGCAGAGGGGCTAGCGCTGCACAACTGTGACATCCCATGTGAGAAGTCGCCCAAATGGCTTCAGTCGTGCGTCAGGTTTCCTTATTTATAACACCGTACGGGATTGTCCTACACTGCCGAGGGTACGGTGGTTTATGTAAGGCAGGGCGGGGCATGTGAAGGCCTATATATAAAGCATCGCTCCTTTAAGCATTGATCTGCCTCTGAATGTTTCTTTAATGTGATGTAACATGAGAAGCCTAGAGGTGGGTGGTAGTTGTCGGAATGATGGCTCATGAAATCATCAGTAATTTGTGCATAGTGTTAGTCTATGGCTGAATGTGTAGGCGCGAGTAAGAAACTTTGATGCAACGTTCAGGATTTTTGTATGCTGTGTGGAATACATATTGTACTGGTTGAAATCAAGTCTTCAATGAATGGATACATAAATGACACAAACTTCTCAGTGTAATCACGGCATGCTAGATAAATCATGCCGGTATGATGACAACATTTTGTAAATCCAAGTTTCAGCTCCAAAACCCGATCATGTTATAATCTGTCCTTATAAATCATACTTTCTCCTTATCTGGATTAGTCTGCCCTAAAAAATGCATCATCACTTTTTGGATGCTTCTCATGGCCTTATTCATGCACTCTATGCACTGTGGTTTTAAACTAATACTGTAGCCACAGCTGCCCTGGGGAAGATTGACACAAGCAAGGCAACCAGTATGTGTCATCGGCCCCCTGACCACCACCAACCATTCATGCACACATCAGACTCATACGGGCAATACAAAAGTCTGGCACTTAACAGTCGCAGCAGCCCCACTGTGGCACCTGGTGTTCCCCGTGGTCTCTCCTCACTGTACTAGCCAGGCCCTGCCCTGCTTAGTACAGGATCAGGCTTTCAAATGCAGGTGGTGAGGGTGTAGAAGATCACTAAGGACTTTAGATATACTATCAAGTGAAATCGAAACCTTTTTTTTTTTCAGAATTGAACTACTAATAGATTATTTGATGGGATATTTGTTGTTCTTGCCCTGTGAGCTTAGCACCTGTTAGCTCTCAAACCCGGTACGGCTCAACAGTTATATTGCTGGGCTAGCATGGCACCGATTGCGTCAGTTTAGATTAGCGCCCTTAAACCAACACTACATCTGTCTTGTCACATTGCGTATGAATGATGGTGCTCGGAGCCGATCATTACCAGCACAACACCAGACGGCTGCAGCGGAGGTCATTCACTGTACATTACCACCCAGACCTCATTAGTTTTACAGCTTTTATTGCCCTGTTGGCACTGGCGAACAAGTGCTTTAGGCTGGCATCCAACGGGCATGTGGACCTCTACCCCAGATCCCAGAGCAGTACAAGGGCCTTGGCCAGTCCTGTTATAGGGCAGTGGAGGAGAGGGGCCACTGACGACGTGAGAGCCTTTCACACATATACAATATCGGAGTAATTTCTGTTCTGATAATTCACTGTTCCCTGTATATCTGCTGCTATTATTACTATTGTGTATTTCCTGGTCATATTCTCTGCTGCTAAAGTTCAATACAAACCATCTGTAAATGTGAAACCTCCTGACTGCTGCTAAACTCCACAAGTGACTTATCCTTGACCCAAGCGTTTCAGTTTATTTGTACAGCACAATTCATACACATGGCAACTCAAAGTGGTGAACAAAACAAGATAGAATCAGTCACACAAGGCATTCAAATCATAAATAATCACACTCACAGAACATTAAAAAGAAAGATACAAATATGAAATCGCTCTGTTGTCTGCACAGCTAACCAGAAATGTTTTAACCTGGGTTCAAACATTGTCAGAGAAGAGGCCTGGCTCACATTTTCAGGAAGACTGCTCCACATTTTAGCAGCATGAATCTGAAATGCAGCCTCGCCGTGTTTAGTTCTGACTCTGGGCACTAGCGGGAGTCCCATCCCTACTTTTCTAGATCTATCATCTTAAAAAATAGATTTAGTTTGATGTGAGCATAACCTGAGTGCTCTTATTTCTCTATTTATTTTGCTGAAATGTGCGCAACAATAACATTGAAATTTCCCTACTGAGAGACAAATAAAGGGTTATCATATTTTATTTTGCTCAAAAGACATGTTTATTTGTTTAAACATTCACTGTTGACGTCATTAGAAGTGTTCAGTGATGGGCAGTCATTTGGGAACACACTGCAGGGAATCTGTGTCCATTGTGTCGGCGTAACTTTAAGCTTCATCCATTGCCGGGTTGCAGGGGCAGCAGTCTAAGCAGGTCACTTAAAATCCCTTTCCACACATACATCTGACTTTTTCTGGAAGATTTTTTGCAATTTAGAAACATAAGTATCAAGTAAGTCAAGAATGTGCAGCATTTTAAAAGTTAAGATTTTAACATTTGAAGTAACGCTGGAACCTTCAAATCACACAAATGAGAACGATTTTGAACTCCTTGGTCTCAAAACATTGCTTCTATCACTTGTTCACTTGTTTTAGGGATATTGCATGGATTATTTTCCTCTATTACATCTTTAGATTCACATCTTATTCAGACAGAAAAGTTAAAATGAGATAGAACTAGCCTCACTCAAAGCGAAAAGTGTCAAATAGTGACTCACAGGGCTGTTTCTTCCAAAGTCTGCAAAAGATATGTTTTCTTATAAAATGAAGACTGCATGTTATTGTCTGATTTGTTCACCAAATGTATTGTTTTATCACAAAAAATCAGGTTCCCAAGCTTAACTAGCTTTGAATAACACATTCCAACCATATTGCATGAATCGGTCCAGTTCATATAATATGGTCCAACCAGAACATTGGCCTAATGGCCCCTCCAGCAGATCTGTCTGGGCTGGAGCGATGCACAATACCAGTCTGGCCAAAACCACAGGCCATTATGCAAAACTGGCCTATTTTAAGGCATTAAAATAGCTGTAGCTTACCATGTAACAATAAATACCTGTAGAAATTGGCTGTAATTGATGATTATTTTGATAATTGTTGACCAATTATTTCTTTTGATTAGTTTAGATCACTAGAGCTCAGTGAATATGGGATTTTCATACGTTTGACCAAAACAAAGCTCAAGTGAGGCAGCTGGAGAACATCTTCATAGAGATTAAAGAAGCTATACCCGATATTTTTTCTAAGTAGTTCATAAAAATGCTTTTTACTACATACAAGTTGTATCATAATACATCATTTAATTGAAAACTTGAGGTAATTGATTCAGCTGTGTATGAATTACAAGCAGTGAAAAGTGCTGAGTAGAGTCTGAGCGGGCCGCTCGTTCTCCTCCGCTCACAGAACGAGCAGCGAACAGCCTGCGTCCTCTAGCCTCTACAGCGCTGCTTAACACCAGGGCTTCGACTTCAAAATTCGAATATAATTCTAAAATAAAAAAATGATGAACAAAATAATTGAATAAAAAAATGTGAACAAATATTAGACAACCCTTGTAATTCGAAATGTATTTAATGACTGCAAATAAAATAGTTAGCTCCCAAAGGTTTCACCGGGACGTGCTAGGCAGGTAACAGCTAAGCTAGCTAGTTGTTTCATGGTAACTTCCGGGTTTTTCGCAATCGCTTTTTGTCACTTTGAAACAGTATTTTTGTCATGAAAACGTTAACAGCAAATTCTGAAATCATCCGTGCATGTGTGTTAAGGATGTATATGTATACTGTATTGTCCGATTGACGTTTAATGGTGTTGATTGATAGATATGTATTTGTTTATTGAGCGTGGCTAGCTCCGCTAGCTCCGTTGGCTTCTCTACACCAGTGTTTTTCAACCACTGTGCCGCGGCACACTAGTGTGCCGTATGATATTGTCTGGTGTGCCGTGAGAAATTCGTCTACTTTGTCTAAAAATAGCTGCATTCGCTGTTGACGAGCGGTGACTTGTTTTGAACTGTGGAGTAACCATGTAATACTTTTTCAAATCAGTAGATGGCAGCAGATAGCTAAGTACTTTGAAACTGAAAAATTGGATGCGACCACTGGCTGTAACAGGTCAGCATTGTGGCGAGAAAGGTAAAATTGGATGCGACCAACAAATGTGGGAGGGAGCGAGACAAGAGCTTTGTGGCGAGTGAGAAGTGAAAGTGATAGAGACGTTTTTGAAAATGAATTATGCCGTTTCTGAACAGGATTAACATCCTCCGCTCTGCCCCGGGGCAGCTGTGGCCGCGTTGTAGTGGTTTAACTATGAAATGTACGATTTTTGTACAACAGCTCTCGCGAACGCACTTCTGAACTGGGTACCGAGCGCAGACCGTAGTCGAGTGGACAGAACCATAGACATGCGGACCGGACAGAACCATGGACTCGCGTTCAGGACCTCCCGTGTCCCTCATCCAAAACTCCTGAATTTAAAGCTCGGATACCTAAATGTTTCCCATGCACTAACAATGCATGTTCTTTGTGTGAGTTATTATTTGACTATTTGGGCAGAGAGTGGATTTTCTTAGCTTTTTTCCACACAGTTAGTGCCACTTTATTCCCAAACTCTTGTTAATTGTATCGAGAAATATTAAATAAAGCTTAATTTCAAGGCCTGGACTTAAGCATTTTGATGAGAATAACTGTATATTGTGAATATAGGCTACAGAGTATACTGTATACATTATAAGATAAGATATACTTTATATATCACACAGAGTATGTACAGTATATATTTTTTTACATTAGTACTGTATACATTTTTACATTTTCTCCTGGAGGTGTGCCGCAAGATTTTTTCAGTGAAAAAAGTGTGCCTTGGCTCAAAAAAGGTTGAAAAACACTGCTCTACACAAGTGTGTAGTGACAGGTGCTGATAGCTTGTTCTTGCAAAGTAATGGCAGTATTTTACACACCTGAATTACAAACAGAGGTTGCATTGGGGCTTCGGTCATTATTGGTTTGAGAGTTCTGTTATCAAGAAAAAATGATCGGAAGAATTGCTGCTGCTGCTTTGAGGAGCTCTATAACACATTATAATTAAATATTAGAATATATTCTAATGTTTTAAATTAATACATTCGGACGCGAAACTAGCGGTATTCTTTTACTTATATATTGTGTTAGCAGTGCATTGCTTTTGTACCATTTCATCAGTGATTGTTGCACAGCTTACAAGAAGTTGCGCTAATGCTAATGTTAGCATATGTATCAGATCGCAAATAAAACTAGGTGGCTCTGTGTTATGAGAGCGTAGGGGAAATGAGAAGCCTGTGAGCGAGTTGGGGGGCGGTGCTAAACATTCAAACATTGCAGAAACGGGTATAGCGCCTTTAATTATTGCACATGTGGCTGGTTGATTAAAAATACTACATTATAGAATCATCTGAATTATAAAACCTCTAAATTCACTCAAATACACTCGCACACCAGATTGCAATAGGACCTTGGCTCATTTTCCCTCCTCTCAACCTGCCTTCATGTTTTCTGTTCTTCTTTGATGCATAAGCAATGTCCAGAGCGGATCCTAACCTTCACCTGCTCCTAAATTTAGCCCGTGAAACCTGGGGTAAGGCCGAGTCCGTAGTGATCCGTCATCGACAGGCCCTTCGCGTCTACTGGGAGTGATATCACGCCGTAAAATATGTATGACATCAAAAAGCCTTAAAGCTTATTACAAATTAATAATGAGTAGTGGGCAGAGAGCGTTGAAAAATAGCCTTCCCTTGGTGTCATGTTGAAATGTTTAATTCAACACAGAGACTAAATGTGCACTGCTTTTAGCTGTATGTGCTCCAAGGCCCATGCAAAAGCTTATGCTAGGGGAGCAGACGAGACCATGAGGATTCGCAAACCAAATTGACATCTAGATTAGCAGATTTATGTTGAAGTGAATGATCGCGGCGTGCAGCTATGTGCCTCTGCGCGTCTCTAAACTGCATACGGGATTATAAACCAACAGCAAAGCGCCGTGCTATTTTACTGCGATCATCTCAACTCTCCGTAGACCAGGGAAACCTCTGAAGCTTGTCAAACCGGCAGCAGAAAAAACAGTGCAACATATCGGGAGTTTTCAGATGCAAAAATGTGGCTGTCAAAGTACTTAATGGGAGATAGGCCATATGGATTACGTTTTAGAGAGGAGACCCTTTTTTTGACGGTCTCACAAATATGAAAGTGATTCTGGTGTAGACAATAACAGTAACAGGTTCTAATGTATTCTGTTTTTCAAGTCAATGTGGAGAGGAAGAATATACAGGGGTTCCTTTCACATGGGTGGACAGGAGTTGGTGGGTCAAAATAACCCGACAATTGACATTTCTCTGACTATACCACCGATGCTATAGCCTGGCCTTATCCATCCGTACACTCCGCTCAATCATCATTTCACTGTTACGAAATGTAACGTCTGGGTCTGGTCTCTGTGTTAGCGATTACAATCGGTAGTTAGTTGTGGGTGATTTCAAGAGTTTGCGAACGGGAAGGTTGTGGTTTGGTAATGGCAAAAAATTTGACAGTAAAGTATGCCGGTCTGGTTCTTTCAAGAAATTGAAGCCGGAGCAAGAGGAATGTTTAGCAAATGTAATCGCTGGAAGAAATTGTGGCGCTACTCCCCACGGGCTCCGTTAGCGGCAAAGGAGATGGCTAGGCTAAATACTAAATGCTAATGACTCACTCGGGCGCGCTACATACGTCACGGTAAACTCAGATCCAATTGTTTCAATCTGCAAAAGGAGTTAACCCCTCTGTGGTACGACCAGGTTACCGATGCTAGAATGTAGCCTTGGAATCGTAACGCCACTGATTAAGTAAGTAAGTAAACTTTATTTATATAGCGCCCTTCACAGACCAGGGTCACAAAGCGCTTCACAGTATAAAAACAGACATAGTGTAAAATAGACATACACATTTTAAATAATAATGTAAATAACAGCAAGACAAAGTTATACAAAAGCCTGAACGAATAAATGTGTTTTAAGTTGACTTCTGAACAGACTCTATAGAACGCAGAGAGAGCGGGAGAACGTTCCAAAGTTTAAGATTAAGATTAAGAGAGCCTTTATTCGTCCCACAGTGGGGAAATTTCAGTGTTGCAGCAGCAGTTACAGAACAGTAGGAAGGAGGAGCACACAGCAAGAGATAAATTAATAATAAAGAAGTAAGTAGTAAGTAAACAATCTCTTGCTTTAGCATAATTATAAAGAGAGTTCCCACACACATGTACAGTATTTATGGTCTCTGTCACCTCTTTAGTAAAAAAGAAGGGACTATTCCTCTGCAGCCAATCAGCTTTCACTAAAAGATTTTCAAAAGTACATGATGCAACAAAACATATCAATAATCCATGATACAATAGTCAAATTTGTTGTGCGGCTTGTGCGTCTCTAGTTTCTGTGGTTCATAGTCTCTCCACAAATAAATCTATTCTTTGTTGTTTCGATCATTATGGACAGCTGTAATAATCCATAATCTTAATATTGTCCTATCCCAGTAAAAATGAGAAATGTTTTGTAAATCGTAAAATCAAAAAACAGATAGAGGGCTGCAAAACTGTTTCCAAATCCATACATTTTTATTTAAAGCTGGATCCTACGTCTGACGCCATTCCTTCACCTGAGCACGCCTGTAGCTGCAGTTGGGTCTCCGAGGAGGCGAGGGGGAGGGAATGTGCCGGGCGACTTCCTGAAACATCAACAGTCATTAATTATGCAAAAGTGCCGCTCCTGTTGGACTCAAATGTAGTCTTTAGTGAGTCCTAGTGCCTTCAGGCGAGTGAGGATTATCACACGGCAGATACCACCCTGTTTAACTACTAACTACCAAGAACACTTCACACTCCATTTGCTCTAAGTGAAACGGATGCCTTGTTCTTCAACGGCGATCGTCCAAGATTGTGTCTTTCCGGTAGTTTTGCTGTATTTCAATATACTGTCATTACAAGAATATTTTGGGCAAAGGTTATCCAGCGAGATGTGTGTTTTAATGAGTACTGGCTGTATAAAGTATAACACGTGAAAGATTCAATTGACAGTGATCAAATACATTCAAAGTATTTGGTTTTTCATTCCAGACAATAGTAGGTTAGCAATGTTATTTACCTTGACTACTAGAGAAATCCAGACAAGATGAACCTTCCTTAACAATATCCTTTGACTTTTCATGCTTTTGTTCAATAATTGATCTTTTCACATCTAGACTATATATGGATAAAGCAGTATGATGGAAAGAAATAATCTCAATAGTGAAACGCCTATTTCCAGAGGTTGAAATGGGAAAAATGCTTTATACTCTATTGATGATATATCTATACATTATACGAAAAAATTAATAATTTGCGGTTATAATTTTGCAGAAAAGATTTCCCAAATTCTCTCAAAACAGACATTTGGAGAAACAGAAAATGCCATGTGTTACGTGATTACTTCACACCTTCTTCTGACCGTAATTCTAAATTGGGCTTGAGTTGGGCTTCTTGGACATCTGCCCACTAGATGCTCGTCAACACAAATCCGAGCGGACTTTTCCCACTCGAGATGAGCGCTGTGGTGCGGCTTTAAGTCCAAATACACCTTGGCGCTCCCGTTCGCAAAGACGGGTTCTAACATTTTTTTTATATTCAAATATATTTTCAGACTTTACTGGAGAAACTAATTGGAGGCAAACCCATTTTAAAAGATTGTTGATGAAGGAACAATGTTGTAAAATGCCTGGTCTCCTTTAAAAACAGAATGGTGCCACAGTTTCAGTATGAAATGTATCCTCGGCTGAGAAGAACGCTCCAGTGGTGCTAATGTATGCTCTGTTTGGTGAAGCCGCAGTGATCTCGGCTGTTGTCTGTTCTGCTGCTGTCACCTCATCATTCACTGGCCTCTCTCTCACAACAATCGTCTGCTTCCTCGCGTCCCCACAACACTATGAATGAAATCGGCAAATGTGACACTCCGAATGATGCGCTGTGTTTGTCAAGTGGCGAGGAGCACGGAACCATTCTGCCACGAGACTTAAAACACATGGGTCAGGTTCAAAGGCTCTCAAACACTCTCAAACACTTTGTTTGCCTGAAAATCAAATCAAGTAATGACTGCTGCACTTCCAACAGATGAACCACTAATCACAAAAGATGGAGTAAATAACTTTTGTTTCATATATTTAGTTCATCCCAACAGAAATAGTCTTGTAAAAGTACATTTTTGTGAACAAATCAAACAACAAAATAATGCTGTCTTCATGTAGTTTAGAAATCTTTTACATACTTTTGCCATTTGAGTCACTATTCGACGCTTTGGGCTGAGAGCTGATTGGCTGGCTCTTTTTCGCTGACCTAAAAATGTGACAGAACTCACAAAATGCATGTGTGAGACTCAGAATTAAACTGTTTGGTTCAATGATTTTTACAGCCTTTTATGGTTTAAAAAAATTGGCACCCCAGCTTTCATCTCTCAGATAAAGTTTGTTATATATGTTGCAATCATTTTGGTATGTTGTTTTTAGGGCTGCAACAAGTTAATTATTTATTCACAACTAATCGATTATTGATATAGTTGTCAACCTATCTACTTTGTGAACCTCACTTAGACTTAAACATGCAGAAAGAATTAAGATAAGAGAATTATCTTAGGTTTTATGTCTGAGATATGTAAGGACTTCAGAATCAAATCAAAATGTAGTCTTTTCAAACAAACAACCCTGTATGTACAGTAACAAGTCTCTAGGAAGATGTTTTCCAGGAGCATCACGTGAGCTTTGTTTTAGTCAAATGTTTGCGAAATCACTGATATTTTGGAATCTAAAAATCAACTAACTAAGATTAGATAAGATACACTTTAATTTGTCCCTCAGTGGGGAAATTTCAATGTTATCGTTGCGCACATTACAGCAGAATAAAAGGGGAAAATACGAGCACTCAGGTTGGCAAACTCAAACAGTATCTATTTTTCAAGATAACAGATCATAAAATAATAAACTCCAGATCTATAATTGCACTTTGGTCAAGAATAAGTCGCCTGTGGAGTTAACACTGTAGTCAGCAGCAGTCAGGAGGTTTCACATTTACATATGGTTGGTTTTGACCTATAGCAGCAGAGAATATGGTTTAAGATTCAAGAATTTAATTGCCATTTGCAGTAAAACCACATTGGAAAAACTGTTCAAGACTACCTCAGTGTGCACCAGGATAGCACACACCAGCGCTCCTGCCACGGTGCCATTTTTAAAGGTACAGTACCAATAGCAGCAGGTAGGGTGGCTAGTGAATTATCAAAACAGAAATTACCCTGATATTGTATACGTGTAAAAGGCTATAAACAAAAAAGACAAAAAAATGTATTAATGAAAAGAATAAACTAATCACATCAAAATAACCAGTCTTCACAGCCCTAGTAATATTCTCCATTCACGTATCACACATAAAGCCCAGACATTGAAACCACAGTCAACATTGTTACCTCAGGAAGATTCCTTTTGTTTCCACATTGTACGAGGTCATAATAAATGACGTAAGCGCCTCCACTGTACAGATTACCGCGGCTGGGCTCTTCCCGGCCAATTGACAATTTATCAAACAAATTACGGCCCTAATTTCACCCGCACATGTCTCAGATCCATCTTGCGAGTGCAGTGAATTTGGTGTTCCTCTGTCAGATTCTTCTCGCCGCGCTTCAACGCTCGTTCATCAAGCGCGCGTTGCTTTTTTAGCGGATGCGGCGCTGGCATGATGTTCCCGTGCGCCGAAACAAAGGAGGCGCTGACACATGTAATTAATTAGGCTATTATGCATTCCACAATGATAATGGCCTCACTGGAAAGTCACCAGCCTCGCGTTGTAAGAGGAGAGAGAGCAGAGGGGAGGTGTTTGCTGCGCGCTATCCATCATACAAGGGTTTTTTTTTTCACTCTACGCCCCCGCTTCCTGTCCGTGTCACGCCGTCTCACCTTGACTAGTGTGGGCAAGGCTGGAGCAACGCTGTCAACACGGTGGGCTGGTTTGTGTGCGGTTCTGGTGGCTCCAGCGGTCTGCCAGGGGTTGTCCACTCCAGGGCTTTGGCACAGTTCGGCACACTTACCCGTGACATCCCATCTGTTGGAGCTTTGTTCACCCGCGCCTCCATAATGGGGGCACTTTATTTTTATAATTAGCTTTTACCTGCACTTCTACTCTCTTAACTGTGTGCTGTAAATGTAGCCCAGGTGCATTCATGATGCTTTTCAACACGGCTTTTCATCCAGGCCCCCGCGTCCGGCTCGAACAAACAGTTTCGCTCAGATATTTATGATTTATGGGACGATTGTGTTGTCAATGGTGGTAACGTTTTGAATTCATGTTAGCAATTCGAGGTCCATTTATCCTTTCACTTTTTAACATTTCACAAAACATTTCACTTTTTGTACATTTCCTGTCTTTTGCACAACCTGATGCTATTTTTGCCAAATGTAGATTTCTCCATTGTGAAATCAATCAAGTCTATCCTATCTTATCTTATGTTTATCTGCTTGTTTTTATATCTGTGTCCCAACAGAAAAATAAAATCTTTTGAAAATCCCATATTGTGAACAGAGCAGAGAAAAACATGCATATTTTGCAGATTAGTAACAAAGTGAGTCATTATTTGACGCTTAAGGCGAGCTCTCTTTTTTATTTTTCTGTTTGAGAAGAGATGTGACAGAAGCCAAAAATACATGCATGCAAAAACTAGTTGTAAAAAACCCAACTTTTTTGAGAGGCAGGAACGAAATGAGTAATGAGTATTAGATAGTTCAATTGTCTGTGTTTTTAAAAATAGCTACCCCCGTTTAGAATGTGTATTTATACTGTATTAGCTCTTCTCTCAGTTTTGTAAAAAGCCCAATATGTGCTCTGCTGCTTCAGGTCCTCTCGTATTGACTTGGCTCCTCAGGTAGACCTAAAGCTGCTCTTTTGAAGGATCAGTCAGTTACAGAAACATGTTCAGGGCTTTTTTGGGCTGAATAAACCTGCCACTGGAGCATGTGTTGATATAAATACACAGCAGCATAAGTTTGAGTTTTGAACCAACATTTCCAGATTATGACACAGTTATCCACCAAACAAAGACATGATGAACAAGACCCTTCTCCAGCTCCAGAGTTGAGTACTTTCTAATCACAAAACCTGTCATTGCAGGGGTTGCTACACTACTTTTTCTCCTGGCAGGTTACATTGAGAATCTGGTTGAAGGATGAGTCTAATGAAGGGACCATACATTATTGAATGACTAAAATACCACTAATACGACAACTACTACTACTAGACAATAAATAAAGTGCAGATGTCATCTTGAAATATTTTTATCAGGCTGAATAATAAATCCTCATGGACATGCCCTCTATACACCGTAGTTATAAATACAGCTTTTTACAAGGATTGTGATGGGTTGGCATTTGGAAAGTCGACACACATCACACACATTTTCTGGGTGGGGTTCCGTTTTCCATTTAAAAGATTCCTAAACAAAGATTCTTACCCAGACATTAAAGACAACACTTGAACAAAATCCCATCGGGAATATTAGTACAAAGACACCTCTTAAATCATGTCTTCTACCATGTTTTATAGCTTGTTATTCAATCTTTCCTTAAAATACACATGGTTTTCCCTTCAGTTCTGGCACACTCCTTGTAGCTTTCTGTATCTCAGCCCCTGCGCTCCTTGTGTAGCTTAAGTCTTTCCACTTCTCAAGGTTTAGGTCACTGCCGGCATCAAACGTCAAGAAAGTGCACTCTCAAAGAATATGACAACTGCAGTCTGTTTGAACTACAAAGACTTCACGAAAAAAGGTTTGTTTTTCTACTCCCCTGCTGCCGATCGTCTCTCAGCCCCTCTTGACTTTGACTTTGCCGCGACTTTGGAGCGGGAGCTTTTTCTTTTGGAGTTTTTCAGGGAACGGTGGTGGAGCGTTCTGCCTGTTGATGGCACGAGGGGAGAGCCAGAAGGTAGTGGTGGCGTGGTGAGGCGGTTGGAGCTTTGATGCTGGTTTAATGCGTTGCCATGTTTGCTCTGTCACGCTGAGAGGAACTAAGTGGACGCCGTGGTTACGTCAGACACGCACGCTCTGATCTGTGGAGCTGCGCTGGGCTCCAGGTTCAGGCCGTGATGTCTTTTTTTTTTTTTTTTTTTTACAGGATGGGAGGGGATCTCTGATTAGCTGGTCTCTCCTCTGCTGCACGTGTAGTATATAGTGAAGGTAAAATATTGATCAGATTCTGGCTGACATTAACAGATATTAGTTATTAGTTGACCACATTTTTATTAGTTATTTGGATCCCTGAAAGGTCAGAGAATATGGGAGTTGACTGATTTTATTGCATGGACTGTTTTTAGACTGTGCAGCGCTTTGTAAACACTGTTTTTGAAAACTGCTTTGCTAATAAAGATTTGTAAAGCACATCTAATAAATAATAATCTAAATAACAATTGTAAACCGCTTTGAGACTCCGATGTGCAGTGAAAAGGCGGTATATAAATAAAGATTACTTAAAAGATTACTTACTTACATCTTTATTGAAATACTCATGTGGAGTCTCGAGCGACAGTGGTTCAGTTGGAAGAGCATTGGCCTACAATACAATACAATTTATTCTTGTATAGCCCTAAATCACAACAGAAGTCATCTCAGAGACTTACCAAAACCATTGAAATCACCAACACAGATCAGAGAATCAACAGTTAAAACACATAAAGAATATAGAACACATGTTGAATAATGTCCATACGTGTTGTTAGTTAAAGTGTCCTGGATCATCACCACAGTCCAGTGTTTCCACCACATAGGCGAATCTGTGGCGGAGACCGACCGCCACACATTGCGTTTGGTTATTAACCCTCTAGGCGCCACGGTCAACTTATGTCGACAAGCTGCGGTACTGTTTAAAACGGCCGAGTGTGTCAAACAGAGTGTCAAAATTCATTCATACTCCTTGCCACTTGTTGGCAGACATGTAACAGACATGTGACTGACTACCTCCCTGGCCCCAAAAAACGTCATGCTCCCATACAAAATATTCGAGCAAGACCGCATTGAATCAGAGCGGAAAACATAGCAAAGCGAGTGCAGCTGCAAGGTGCGTGCGAGTGTTGTACCAAACACTAACTTAAGACACTTAGCACGGCGTCAGTGGAAACAGCGTTTCTCAGGGTCAGGGCTGTCATTGGGAGGTTCGAAGACAGGTTAGATTTGCGGAGGACAAGCCTGGAAGTGGCGACGGGGCACCGCGTCGTGACTCCAGCCTCTGCTACAGTCTCTGCTAAAAGATTTTACAGAGACTTACAGAGAGATTTTACAGAGACTGTACAGATGTTTTTATCGTGCCTCCCGCCATCACCGGGATTTAGGGCTTCACCTGGAGGCGCGCCCCTGGGCAAAGTGCTCACAGCAGTCTGGGGCAGTCATGATTTGCATTTTTGTACTATTTCCCTGAACATTTAGCATGTTACAGTGTGAGTTCTCTTTTTGTGTTCATGTCCAAGTGTTGTCAGTTAAAAAAATAATATTTTTCTAATTTACATAAAGTATTTTTCTCTTCACTTCACTTTTAAGTTATAGCCTTTTGAAATGAAAATGTCAAAAGTGAGAAACCTCGGGGAGACCCATAGTTTGAGAAAGGGATCCGCTCCAACGGACGGACGGGCTATAGATCCAGGACCTAAGCTACAGAACGTGGACCAGTGGCCGCTGAACATGGACAGGTCCGGTGCAGGACTGAAGCACTCGCAGGCGGGTCGGGGAGGGCAGTCCGCAGGTGTAGATGGAGGAGGCCAGGCTCAGAGGTCCCGTCATCGTACCATGAAACAGACAATGGGACAACGGGTGAATAGCAATGAACAAACTACAGTCAAAATCCTAATAATGCTAAACAGATAAAGTAGGACACCTTCTCCATCGACTCCCACTGATGTCTGCTGTCGTTGTGTTCTTGGGCAAGACACTTAACACTGACCAAAACAAAGCTCAAGTGTTGCCCGTAGAGAACATCTTCATGGAGATTACTTAAAAAATCTTATGGAAGGTTGGGCGGCACGGTGGCTGAGTGGATAGCACTCTGGCCTCTCAGCAAGAAGGTCCTGGGTTCGAATCCCGGCCGGACCAGGGCCTTTCTGAGTGGAGTTTGCATGTTCTCCCCGTGTCTGCGTAGGTTTCCTCCGGGTACTCCGGTTTCCCCTACCACTAAAAATATGCACAATAGGTCTGGCATGCGCCTCCTGTTCGGCGACCCCGCTCCCATCTCTGTGTGGAGTGAGAGGACAAATGCCCAAAAAAAAAATAACAATTGTAAACCGCTTTGTGACTTTGGTCTGTGAAAGGCGGTATATAAATAAAGCTTACTTACTTACTTACTTACTTAATTGATATATTTGATTTACTAAAATTCTTAGTATACACCTTTTAGTTGTATTTAGTTCTTTATTGTAAAATGTGATTGATCTTTGGAAGCACGTGACCTAAGTTCTAATGGACTGAAGAATTTAACTACTACTTGTTGAGGCCCAAGTTCAAATAATAGGGAAGCAATTTCATGTTGTATTATTTCCATGTCATCACACTCAAAGTAGTTCTTAAAGCTGATTAAAGTATTTTTATTTAAAGTTATATCCTCCTGTACAGGTCTGAATGTGATGCGTTAGTGAATGGTTGGTGATGATTGGAGGCTTCCATGCACCAGAGCGTTTGGCGTCTCGCTGCTGTCGTCACCGCGTGTGGAGGGAATGGAAAATATCGGAACTCCAAAACATTGTAAAGCGCTTTGGGTGACCTTGGTCTGTGAAATGCGCTATATAAATAAAGATGACTTATTGTCTTACTGAAGCCGAGACACTCTTTCTCTCCCCTGGTTTGTTTGACCAGCGCCACTGCTTCTATCATTTTCTTTCCTAAAACTTTGATACTGTCTGATGATTCAGCAGCACTACACAAGCAATTTTTAAAATGGCTAAAATGGGTTAATTGATCTTCAGGGCCTTTGTGAGTTGTGAGGTGACTTTTTTATCATTTTAGATCAATATTGAGAAACAGAAGCATGGTACTATATGTTTTCTTTAAGATAACCAATCAGCAGATATGTTGAAAGTCAGAAGTTGAATTGACTCAGGAGGTAAGACTCTACTGATGTTTCCGACTTAAGTTTCGGCTCTGTGGATGAGCGGATAGTGGGAAGCTTCACAACAAGAAGGTCAAGGGTTTGATCATGTGGAGTATACTGTACATGTGTCTGTGTGGCCTGACCAGCTGAGCATCAACCTCTCGGGAGCCACCAGTAGCTCGCCACCAGTAGCTCGCCACCCCCTTTCAAGTAGCTACAGTACAGTATCATGATTTGCTGCTGTTATTATGAAGGCAACTGTTTTATTACAGCTGAGTGTAGCTCTCTGCCATTTCTGTTTCGTACAAGTTATTCTCTGATCAAAAAAAGATTGGAGATCCCAGCCTTTAGTGGCATTGCAGGATGGATCAGATGCAGAGGCCAAAGTCCTCTATTGGATAAAAAAAAAAAAAACCCATTGGATGATTGTTTCTCAAATCACTCTGTATGAATAAAGGAGAGGGGTTATTTCAAAATTGTCAAAATGTTTTATTTGTTGCCATCAATAGCAATCGAATCATATCTAATTTGCTCTGAAATAGATTTAGCATTTGAAATCTGCTGCAGTAAACAAGGCCTTCAAAGTTAAAAACCATTCTTGCTATGTCATACATTTATTCACATTCACCACTCTCATCAGACTTTGCCTCAGGAATATTACATTTTTTTTATCTATTCGCTGGACTCGACAAACTAGGTAACCAGTTATAGTATTTCAAACAAGCATTTTTGGGACATCTGACGTGGCTACATCAACAAAAGTGTCACCTAGACTTAGCTTTTTCAAGGTGTCGATGTGTTGAGTTGATTTGAATGCCGGTGCTGCTCTTTCCTTCACTCCGCGATGAATCAAGGCGCTGCTGTCTCTGTTCGTCACCGCACATGTCTGCTCCGGTCGCAGATAAATGGTACAAAGGAATATCGGTGTGGTCAGCGGCGCCCATTTATTTGGCTGAGGCGGCAGCTCTGCAGTGGCACGGCGGAGCGTTTTGAGCCCCGAGCTTTGACTGACAGGTTGCACTGATTGGAATTGACGCAGGGACGAGATGCGTGTCAGAGCTGTGACTGCTCATCTCTCGGGCATCGTGAGGCGACCACCACCAACCGCGACATCCGCACACGCCATGGCTCCAGACAAGTGTCAGCCAGATTAAAACGGACGCCGAAAAACACCCCAAAACAATGTCTATGTGTGACAACTGTGGTGTATATGTCTGTGTAGGTAAAGGCCAAGGGAGTGTAGAAGTGAATACAGTGTGAATATACAAATATATATATCAAAAGTCCATTTACTTCTCTAAATCAATATATAATGTGAGACTACAATATGACAGTGAGAACGCTTGTACAACATCTCAGAAAATTCATTTTTAATTAATTTTGAAGCCATAATAATAAACATTAAAACAACCAATGTGTGGTATATGTCTCTTTACATCCCTTCTTCCGTGCCCTCGGGTCATCAGTCAGAAATGTATAATATCAAATAGGCTAAAACTCATGCTACAGCAATCCTCCCTCAGACCTGGAGTGTTTTTTATGGACACGCTAGGTAACCAGTTTTAGAATTTGAAATCAACATTTTCTGACATTTAACATATATTTACAAAACTGTCATTTCGTTTTTTGGAAAGCTGCTGTGTCAATGTGTCCACGCTAATATCAGGAATTTCTAGCACAGGCGTCTCCAAAATGTTTCTTCACACATAGAGCTACTTTCCCGGGACAATAAAGGCAGATAGCTACTCTTTTAAGCAGCCTTGGGAAAAGTTTGGTGATATATTGATTTGAACAAGCCTGATATTGAATACAGTCATTATTTATCCTTGCATATTTGTTACTAGTGCACAAAGTAAGTGCATTTACAATAATAAACAATGATAATGAATGACACAATCTGAAATATTAAATATACGAATTGGTTTGTTCATTTCTAAATCCTTTGGCGAGCTATAGGGTGGCGAGCTACTGGTGGCTCTGAGCTACAGGCTGGTGACCCCTGTTCTTGCACAACCACGTCCCTCTGACCCTTTCGTCTCGATGCTCCTGTCTTAAATCTAGCAGGCTATGATAGAGCCATTTCCTGCCTTTTTAAATACAAGTTTCCTCTAAATTGGTTTTCGCAATTTTTACAGCGAAATGACCTGTGGGTTTTAAATTGTAGCACGCAATGTTTGACGTAGAAGTATTTAACAGACTGTAATTTTGCCCTGGTTTGACTTAAACCGTAGGCCTGTTTCCTGCAGCGTTTGAGTTCTTTGTTTAGTGTCTGGTGTCGTCCAGACCAGTGTATTTGGAGAGTGAGCAGCAGGTCTCTCCCTCTCCTCCCACTCATCACTCTACAGCAACTCATCTCCTCCTCTCTCCGCACCAAAACAAACCTGGGGGTGACATATAAACGACCAATGTATCCCTGTGCACAGGGGCTTTTTATACCTACGCCATTTTTTTTAAGGCAAATCTTGGCCATTTTGGGTTACCACATTTTGCACTTTGGGGACTTAAGTAAATAATGTACCTCATGTAAATTTGCGTTTGGATAAAAGGAGAAATAAATGTGGAACAACCAAGCCCCGGCTTGAAGATAGCGCCGTATTCAAATGAATGGTTTGTGTTCAGTGGCGCATTGTGCCGGCACGGGCGCTGAAAGATTAGCAGAAGTCGCATGGAACTCGCAAAGATCTATGGAAAACTCTGTGTATTCTGTTATTATTATAGATCCATGGGTCTAATCCTCCCGGTTCTGCGCAGTGGATGATCTCCCATGATGCGTTGCGCCAAATACCCGTGTTTGGCTCTCACGCACGTGCACAGAGGGGCTCGGCCGCACTCTGACCAATCAGAGCTGCTCATCAGAGCGGGAGTTAGAGCGGGAGCCAGACGAGCAGAGTTTGTGGCACTGAAGTGTGGATTTAAAAAACTTAATCCATTGCCGGGTGGTGGGAGCAGCAGTCTGAGCCGCCACACCTCAGACTTCCCTATCCACACACCCGCATCCGGGAGAGAGGTGTTCCCAGGTCAGCTGAAAGACTTAGCCACCTCAACTGGTTCCTCTGGACGTGGAGAAGCAAAATCTGTTATCGAGACTAAACCACACCGGGCCTGGGAGCTGGGACAGTCGTTGGACAACATTACAGCAGTTCAGCCTCACAACCACCTCTTTTATAACACAAAAGTTAGCTTTGTGGTTATAGAATGATAAACACTTGATTGGGGACCACACTTGACCTTTCCCTCTTCAAAACTCCATACTAAATTCAGCATTTAACGCAATATCATACATTTTCAATAACACTTCTCACCTGTAGTATCGACGTCCATTTGAGGTTTTGTAACGGACACGGTGCTATTGTTTTGTCCTCCACACCTCGGCCTCACTCCCACCTGCAGACTTGAGTGAGTGCGTGTCATAAAGCCTGGGACAGAGCTGCGGCGTAGGTGTTGTGACATATTTGGTGGCACAAAGTCGCTGGCTGGTGGGCTTCCTCCTGTTTAGACCCTAATAAGCACGGGAGCGGGCCGGGCTGTTGTGACACGCCGTCAGCCTGTGGGCCACGCCGCCTCTGTGCGCGATGGACTCCATGATTGTGCACTGACCTTTGCATCATGGGAAAGATGACAGGTAATTTAGAGGCCTCAGGGAGTGTGCGTACATACACTGTCCCCGCAACCACCCACCAGCGCCAAACTCCAACCTTCAAAACTGGGAAGCCACCGCTGAACCACGCACAGGCAATTAAAGCTGGACGGAGGGATGTGCGGAGAAGGAAGCGACCTATGTTTAGAGATGCTTTGACATGAAATGGTTATAGGATTGTGGATGGTGTAACTACATTCGGTCAGTCTACAAGCTCCAGATGTGAGTCGATGATGAATAGATATTGTATACCAATGCATCTATGGAATAGTGAGAGTTGTTTTGAGGTAACAATGGTTAAAACACAAGTTAGCTCTGGTCAAATGTCTAGTCTCGGGCATATAAGTTATATATTTTACCTAGTTTAAGCTTCTACATTTGGTCCTTCTGGTTTTGAATATAACTCCATGTTCAAAGATGAAGATAATGGAACAATATAATAGAATTGTGCTCAAATAGTCTTGTAGATTTCATGGTCGAGATCCAAGTTTCACATTAAAAAAAGAAAAAGTAAAACACATAAGTTCTAATAAACTTTATAATATGGTCACATTTTATTGACTTTATAGGAGGGGTTAAGGGCTCTCTAAACATATATTTAAAGTATTGGTCAGGTGCTAATATGTATGAAGGCGTGTTCTGAATGTATATGAACTCGTGTGTGTATAGGCGATGTGTATCTGCACATATATGCAGGGGTGTATGTATAGTGTATGCATGAATATGGATGGACGTATACATGTGTACCTATGTATATGTATACATGCGAATACATGCGGGTGCCCTCTCTATTTTCTATTTTTTTTTTTTTTTTTTATTCTTACTTCTTTTTATTTTCTGTAATTATTTATGTATGTGTATGTGTGTGTGTGTATATATGTGTACATATGTATATGTGTTTGTGTGTATGTGTGTATGTATGTATATATGTATGTATACTGTATATATATGTGTGTACATGTGTATACATTTGTACACATATATACTTTTTTTTTCTTACTTTATTTTTCCCTTTTTAGGAACATGCTTACTTATTTACCCTTTTTACATAGCCAAACATAACTCTACGAGATACACTGTCAACCTGGAGACGAACTGGGGAGGGAGGGTGGTAGTGGGAGGGGGGGTTGTGTATATATAATAAAAAAAACACGCACATAGACTGTACTTGCTGTCAACAACTGTAAATGCATCTAATTGTGTGTATAACAAACAATAAAAAAAAACAAAAAAAAAAAAACATTTATATTATAAGCCTATTACAGGATATAAGATAAGCCTTTTTCATGAATTATAAATATATTCGTTATTATAAAACATTATAAGTGTTCTTCAACTATATAAGTCTATATCTCCACATCTCCTGCTCTATTACTATATATGGTAGAATCAAAGTCTGTTTTGAATGGAGATAAATATGGAATTGTGGGTTCACACTTGTTGGTCTATTTCGCTTTAACCGGACCAATTCTGGATCACAATTAGTGGAGGTAAAATCATAAGACAGTTAATAAGGTTACATCTGTTGAAACGGATTTGTGAAGCATTTGATCCCAAAGTGAACCAGCTCTGGTCCAGTTTGAAGGAGGCAGATGTAATTATGCAAGCATGATGTCCTCAAACCACTGTGACATCACGCTTAGAGCCGTTTTCTAAATGAGTTTTGTGAATTTTTCAGGTGAAATGACTATAAATAATACATTACTTCATTACAATCGTAACGGCTGTGTTTGCCGTCGGGAATTTTAAAATTTTACAATAAAAACAAAACGATTTCAACCACCTCCCTCTGGTGACAGTATCGGGAGTACATTTTTTTTTATCCTTTATACTTCTGTCACCATAAAGTTCATACTTATTGATATGAATTATTTAACTTCCTGAAACTGACCATGTTTTAGTCTCATCATGTGTTTTAATGGCTAAAAATAATGCATCATATTTCTTCTTTAAGTGAGAACCAGGCCAACAAGTGAGAACACGCCCTAAATTTCAGTTTACTGGCCCGCTCCAAATCATGCTTAGTATTGACAAGAACAACACGCATCACTGGAGAGGCATTTTACCATACAGTATATCACATCTGTCAAATCATTAACACTTTGACTCTGCCTGTTAGTTTAACCCCTGCCCCAGCCTCCCCCTCACCCTCTACCTGTATATTATCATTACCTCATTGACTTTAACTACATCTGCTGTGGTGGCGGTGATAGACAGGCCCTCGTGGCTCCGTCGACACACTTTGTTTGAATTTTGTCACATACGCAGACACGCTTCAGGCTTTTTACACAGGCGCATCTAATCACCTTCCAACCACCCGAGCATACGCAAGGGGGTGGCAAACTGGTTGTGCAGCGGGGAAACCATGATTTAGAGTGCAAATTGCTTAATCACCAGTTGTGATAATTGTAATTGATGACTGCATAATTGCTAATTGCGCTCTGTATGGGAAGCTCTCTTTTGGCTGCTCTGCCTCTCCATTGTAGAGTCTGTTCAGTCGTTTATTTCTGGAGCACGTGTCTCTTTGTTTACACGGGGCAGTCACTGGGATGCTTGAGCCAGTGGAGGATTATTTGGTAAATGTGTTTTTACTTGTGATAGATGAGAAGACGCCGGCTGCTTGTCTGTTACATGTATGTTATATATACAAATGAAACGTGGAAAATGTGTGCATTGTTTCAAAGTTCATTTATTTCTGTAATTCGACTATTTATGGTATGGTTTCAGTATGCAAAGAGATATATTCCAAGCCTTTGTTTGTTATATTGTTGACGATTATGGTTTTCAATTTGTTTTCAAAATATTCAAGCTCAATTTTGGTAGATTGTGATTATTGAGACCTAAAAGACATCAATATTGTGGTAGTTACAGATCAAGGGGATGAAGAGGTTTTAAACTCATGGTTCCTCATCCTGTGTGAAAATTTGTCAATCAAAAATAAAAAATTTCTTGATGCGATTGCCGTCATTTCCGGACTACAAACCTCAACTTTTTCTAGTTCTTTGAAACCTGCAGCTTATAGTTAATTGTTATTGTGGTAAAGTTGTCAGAGCAGAGTTTATGAACTTGTTATTTTGATTCCATCAAGTTTTAGTAGCTGCAGGACACTTGTGTAATGTCACAATAGACAGGTGAAGGATTACATGGGAGCTTAAATCATGTTGTGACTAGTACTACATGAACACCTGCAGCTTATATTCAGGCGTATACTATATGAGAGCAGCATTTCTTTAATTCTCAAATGTAGGTGGTGTGGCTTTTATACAGGTGAGCCTTATAGTCCAGACAGTATGGTAGATGAATAGAACAGTGGAACCACATTGAGCTTACTCCATCAACAGTCTAGTGTCTTTTACCACTCTCTAATGCCGCTTGTTAGCTCGTGCCTATGGGCGCAGTGTTTCTTATGAAGAGGTATAGATGTGGCTCGGTCTCCTCTGACTCTGCTGCGGGCGTCTTTCTCGTTCTTAGCCTGTTCTTTTATCACAAAACACCTCCAGACCAAAATCTGCCTTTAACAACCAGTACTGTACGGATGGTGGGAAGACGTAGAGATAGTGGGAGTGCAGATAACAAACTACGGCCCAGTTTACAGACTATAGGGATATATAACTATCTGATGTTTTTGGTCATATTGTCACACGGTACACAGTGGTCCCTCACCTTTCACTGCCTCGCTGTTCCGCAGATTGACTGGAAATGTGTGTGTATGATGTTTTTTTTACTCTCATGCGCTGTGTGTATACTCCAACAATCATATAACCGCTAGTATAACATGACAATGACCTTTATTTAAAGTCAGAAGCTCGTGTGCAACGTCTGGGTACAGTCACAAATTACAATTGCTATGGCCATGTCTACTCACTCCACATGGTGAAGCAGGTCGCCATACTGAAGGCACTGCAGAACCTTTAGTATGTTTTTAGTGGTAGGAAACCACAGGGAGAACATACAAACTGCGGTTTAAAGCTAATTCTTCTCTAATCCCTGGGCCAATCCACATGAAGCTACAATGTTCACTAAATTCCACATAATCCTATCAGCACACATCAACTATGGTCTTGTTATTGTCTCATAAAAGTGTCTGGAAGTGGTGACAATATTCAAAACATATGCATGATGTTGGCCAGTAGAAAGGACTTTCAGACATAGGAATAATATGGCAGGTCTGTAAATCCAATCACAGTCAAATAATGATTAGGGAAAATGTTTTGACTCAATCTTTTTCGACATGTCTTTCAAAAATGGCTTCTTTCGTAATGGGTTGTATTGGCACCTGCTCTCCAACTGAAGTAGATTTCTCAAACAACCTATTAGGCTGATGCAGCGAGTAAGACAACATTGGTATAACTCAAGTCTTGCATCTCTCACCATTCCCACTATTGCATCTGTATTGATCGTGGCTCGAGCCTTTTCCATTTTCTCCAAACTTCCTGTGTGCGACTGATGCTGGCTTCGCTTGATCTTTATGATATTTCTTTAAACATGATGCTGTCGTTATGCCTCCCCGGGGACCCAAGCCAACCGTTTTCAGTAAATCTAAAGTCCCTCCCCTCGCTGTTCTCTCTCTTTCTTATTTATAACACCACTAAACAGCCACCGCTCCCACATACGCGCCTTCATTCTCGTAAGCGTTTTCAGCCCGGGACTAATAAATGCTTTTCGAGAGAAGTCGTAGCTGTGAGGCGTGGGACAGCTCGGGCTATATAACACACTTTCTCCTTCCATCGTTCAATAGCAAAAAATATAATATTCTTGCTCATATTAACTGCTTTAGTGCTAGTTTAGGCCTGGTTTTATTCTGATTCATGCTCATAGTAAAAAGTAGTTTCGTTATAGCTAGTGGTTTTAACACACAAGCATAGTATAGTCCTGTCCCTTGACGATATAGACAACGTGGATTTACCAAGTCCTAGTGTCACCCCTAGTTTTTGCCGAATGAAGCTGCCTGTGCCAGTATTTCCGATGGTATTAGCTTTGCGTTGGACCAGGGTTAAACGTGTTGCAAAGATCTTTGCTAAGGTGAACTGGAGTTTCCCCCACAAATGAAGGCACCTAATGGGTCAATCCTTATGGCTCATATCTGGATTTACAATGATAACATCAACATGTACTGTAAACACCAGGATCATAGGCAGTGTTAAACCATGGACGATTAGGCCCAAAATGGTGTCACACAAATGGTTACTGAGTTTATTTTTCAACGTACGTCCATTGGATTCAGAACTAATTGGAGAAAAACTTTGTCTTTGAGCACTTCCCTATTGAGCTTCATTGAGCTAGGGTTAGCACTGTCCCCCTATAAACAGTCCATGGTCCAGTTCTGTAATAGTTTGACGTGATTTGACAAGATTTTGGATGGGGAAATGGTAAACATGAGAAGGCTTGGAGTAAAATAGCTGAGAATTTGATATAAATTCATATTTCAAAGCATTATATGATGTAAATATTTGAAAAATGTCATTTATCATCATCCACAAATATAACATCTGTGTCAATTGTGTCATATCTCTTACCAGTTGCGAGTGATTTTGGATTGCAGCTTACTCTACCCAGTGAACTTCAAAATTATTTTTGGGATACGGCAAATACACACAAGAGAAAAACTTTCCTCTATCGTTGCCTGTTGGAAGATTCCTAATAAATGGCCTGGTTCTCATTTCTGATCACTATAAATAATGTGCAATACTTTGAACTGACCGTGTCTATGTATTCACAGTATTGCATCAAGCCCATTATTCAACTGCGTGTACTTCCATGTAAACTGGACTCCCCATTGACAGTAGATGATGCCAATTTGAACGCGGTCTGCTGTCCTTATGGGGGGTCTATGGTCTGTGGTGATCAGCAGAGGGCGCTGGTGGGGGGTCCTCGCTGGCCTCCACTAACCCACATAACCACTAGTGCAGGTGGGACCAGGTGGCAGCTAATTCGTTTCCTTTGTCCCTCATAATGAATCGTTAATTGGTTTGCGTCACCCGCCGAGCTGAGCGTGGAAGGAGGGCCCTGTTACTGCCGTCTTTTCCACACACCTGCATTTATACGAGGCCAAATGTCACCGCCGCACGCCTGTCCGTCAGCAAGAAGACTGCAAATTATGCCCATTTACATAAAGTTTATACCAAGTAATGATTTAATATGAAGTCGTGGTTTTATTTCTATTTCTGGGTACCCGACTTTCAAATCCTAAAAATGAGATTATGTAGTCAAATCTATAATCTAGTTCCTTTCTCTCAAAACAGTTTTTACATGCATTTATTTGATTTTTTTGGCCTCTGTCATCTGTTTGGATTATATTTTTTCACACAAAAAAGGGAAAAAGAGAGAACCACCCTCACTCACGCATACACAAGGAAACATAAGAAGCAGACACAAGAGTCTTTCTGTTGAGAGTTGAGACTAACACAATATGTTATTTATGAAGCAAAAAAAGTTACGTGCTTTCAAAACCAAATGTTTCTTAAAGCTAGGATCCCTGATTACTCAACTCCAATAAAAGTTATCACTAATTTTAGAATGAGTTCCATGCTCTTACGAAGTTCTCAGCCCTGTCATATTGTGACTCAAAGGGCTCTTTCATCCAAGTTTGCCATCGTTAAATGTTTTTCATTAGTATAGTTGGTAGTTTTTATTCCTTGACGATGCAAAAGGGTCTAAGGGCGGTCTTGATGATCCAGGACACTCGACATTCAACAACATATGATGGGCATTAATCAACATTTATCAACATTGGTCCTCTTCCCGTTATGGGCCAATGGCTCCATGTGTTTTTATCATTGCATTTCTTGAGTTTGAACTGTTTGCTTCTTTGATCTGTGTTAGCGATTTAGGGATGTGTACTTGCATTGAACTATTCAAATACTGTTTCTGCTGTTTGTTAGGCCTATCCCACCCCTTGGCTCAAAGCTTTTACGTTTCCCTGAGTGTGTGCCCCTTTAAATAGACCTTTAGTGTTCTCATTTGGCTATCAAGGGATTTGCCTGTTACCTATTGAATTATATTTGTATGCTCAACCAAAACCGCCCGTTCCTCTCTTGTGAATGTGATCCTGAACATATACTTCTTGTCATCCCTGATTCGGTTTGCATGTCATGAACATAATGGGTCTGTTGTAAGTGTTGAACGTGTCTGTCTGTTCCTCTGCAGGTGGTTGCTCTGAACAAGCGCAGTAAAGAGGCAGAGTCTGCCTTCCTGGGGATCTACAAGCAGCTGATCGAGGCTCCAGGTCAGTCCAACAGCTTAGATTAGATTAAACTTTCTTATTTCCTATAAGATTCTTTATAATATATCAAATATCCAAACTTTTCAATGGTTTTGGTTACAATAAAATCAACAACTTTTGGTATCAGTAGAAGCTTTCTTCCCTCATTCTGGTGCTTGTTCAAACGAACCTTGCTTTATATCCTTGTGCCTGTTTGGACAGATCTGCCCAGATGCATTGCATGGATTTTACAGTTGTGTTGGTTGTTTCAGCTATTTCAATGTAATTGTCGCAATTCAATATATTGTCAAATTAATGTTTATGACACACAAACAAACTCTGTCTGTCCAAATAGTATTATAATCTATTATAACAAATAATTTTAATATTAAATAATAATCATAAATATTAATTACTTTATAAAATAATAATAAAATTATTAAAAAAACATTAGTATTATCATTTTTATTATTATTTATTATGTATTTAAAATATATATATATATCTACATCTGTACAAAAAAAAAAAGTTTTGGTTCAAATCGGCCTACATTATTTGCTTCTCTCACTGTGAACAGTTACACATACTCAAGGCTTGCAAAAGTCATCACACACGACTATTCTAGACCGATGTGTTTTACATTACATTGGTCTTTTAGAGTGTTTTTCTCTGTCAAAAGTTCCCCACATAATCCTCTCTCAACAGTGACACCTATACCTCCTCTGTATCCTTGCAACATCACACAACATCTACGAGCCATCAGCAACACATGAGGCAACATCGAGCACTGAAAAAGTCATTTCTCTCCATAGATAGAAAATACATATAAAGCCCCATACCCCACGGCGCTTATCTATTTTTCAAAGTCGGTGCCTGTGAGTGGTTTCCAAAACTCGGCATGCGGCCACTTCAAACCGGCGCCTTGGTCCTTGAGTGGTGCCTGGCGGAGGGGCTGAGGAGCAGGGCACATGCAGGATCCTGGATGTTGATTGTGGAGGGCCAATTAAAATCCCTACTGAAGTCGGAGAGCTCCTTGCACAAGGCGGGACTGATGAGGCCAATGGGGAAACACGCAGAGGGGCAACATGCCTTCAAAAGACCAAAGACACATAGAAGTAAAGTTACATCAAGTAGGAAGGTGCGAGGTTACGGCAAAACTAGACTCCACTTGGGAAAGTACTGCGATGAGGTAAAAATTAGATGTGCTGTGAATAATGCTGATTTTGCTCAGTCTGGTAAATGTTGAGTCAAAAATATCAACTTGTAAGCCCAATATAATAGCCTTCTTTACTCAAGGTCTGTAGTTGTGAAATGTATGCTAGATATAAACTAAACTACATCTTAAATGGGACAGACTTTCAAAGATTCCTAAAGTTTGGCTAACATTTGGTAAAACTAAGAAATATGTGTATCACCGTCAAATGAGTTTTACTTTGAGACTGGATTAGAGTGAGATGTTTAGGCTATTAAAGCTGGGTTGGCAAACTATTTTTTGTTTAATAAATTATAACCTTGTTTGTCAAATTGTGGTGATTGCTATCAAGAATATGTACTCAAAATACCAACGCTTTTAAGACAATATTTTGAAATGGATGGTCGAAGTTAGCTAAAAGTTAGAGCTGGAGTTCCAAGCTTGAAAACACAAAAATTAACTATGTGAAAAAAAAGTTTTGGTTTCACGTCCTTAGATCAATAAGTATGGAGGTGTATCGGCCGTCACGGAGCCAACCATCTCTCAGTATGTAAAAATGTATGTCTCGTTATGACACTAAAGGCAGACTGACACTTATGATAGATAGATATGTAGATAGATACTTTATTGAACCCTGTAGGAGAAATTCAGGTGTCCAGCAGCAGAAACACATTCAAAACAAGCAAACAAATAAATACATACTTCTAAAAGTGACTGAGAATAGTAATAAAGTGCATCATCACAGAGGTGGTGTAGCAGCTGGGTGGAGCAGGACAGGCCACAGCAGCAGAGGTGGAACATGAATAATAATAAAACACAGAATAATGCATTCAATATTGAATTTTAAAAATGTATACAGACTCTTACTGGTGAGACAAACAAAAACGTGAAACTATCAACTGTTAAACTAAACTTTGTGTATAATTATTATTTTCAAGATAGAGTTTTTATACGTATTATAGATGCTAGAGTTAGAGATTTTGTTTTATTTTAATTAGGACAGCTACTGTTCAGGTAACGTGTGCCGTGTGCTCCTCCTTCCTACTGTTCTATTACTTGTGGTGCAACACTGAAATTTCCCCACTGTGGGACAAATAAAGGATCTCTTAATCTTAAACACAAATATCTCTTGTGTTGGAACATTCTCATCTTCTTAGTAGATCAAGTTTTTGGTTCTTCTAAACCAGACAATTCTAAGATAGAGTTGTTATTATTTCATCAATTGTCTTGTATTGAACAACCAGTAAGTAAGTGAGTATGTAATCTTTATTTATAACCAGAAATAACTTCACAAATGTCTTTATATTGTAAACCCAAAAGCTGCAAACTCATCTCACATTATACCAACATACTCCCATACATACATATTGATACTTGTTTAGGGACCTATGCACTGTATAGCCTGGCATTGCAGCAACTGGGCCCAATCTGTGTGTAGATCAGAGGGGCACTTGTGGCAGGAGTAGCGAGCGCTGTTTACAGATTCAATGAATACAAGATAAAAGTGCGCGTCTGAGCAACCGCCACGCTGCTACTGACTTTTAAAGGTCCCCATTTTTCCTTGAAGTCCCGCGCTTGATATAGCAGCTCAGCGCACACACACAAACACGTACTTTGAATGCCGTTATTTCCTTGATAAGAAATACCCATGCAGGCTTGAAGATGTTTGATTCTTCTGACCTACGCCTTTCATACCGAGGCCTCCATTCAGATTCGGCATCTCTCAGGGATAGTTTGTCACGGACGATGCTGCGTTGAAGAGTTTTGTTGTTCGGAAATAAAAAGCGGTAATGGCAGAAGAAAAGAAGGTGCCAGACAGCGTCAAGGTGGAGATGAAAAAGCACTGTTTTGAGTCTTTTGTTGAGGCGACACACTTTTCATGAGTGTCTGTTGTGCTGTTGTCGTGGAATAACCTCAAGTCAGGCCAGTGGAACTTTGCTGCCAGTCTGTTTGTTTTGGATGGAATAAATTAGGAAAAAAACAATCGCACTTCTACGAAAGCTTTTTTTGGCCAACATTGAGGAGAGTGTCTTTGCTTGTGCGATTGTATGGATGGGTGAAGAGGTCCTTTCTCAAATAGAGTTCAAGTCTCTCAGGGATCTTGTTCTTAGTCTTTTTGTAAAACTGTTTTCAAACTTGAAAGTTTTAAGGATATGTTTATACTAGGGCTGTCCAAAATAGCGCGTTATTAACGCGTTAACGCAAATCAATATTAACGCCGTCATTTTTTTTATCGCGCAATAAAAAAAAAAATAAAAAAAAAAAAAAAGTTTTTTTTTTTTACTTTTTATTGCAGACAAACACATAGAAACAAAGAAAAGGACTAGTTCAGATACATTGTAGACAGAGATTACAAACAATATGTAGTTGGAGATACAGGGGGCCAAAGACGAAACCCAGAAGGGCACATAGGAGGGGAGGGGGGGGGGGGGGGGGGGGGACATGAAGTGGGAGATGGGGGGAGGGGTTAATAAAAAAGGCAATACAAGCAAACAGTATACAGTCATAGATATACCAAAGGTAAACAGAGAAACAGCATAGAGTATTTACATTAACAAATTTACAAAATATTTACAGATTGTTTATCATCATCATAATGACACCATGATGTTTCTATACAGTCTATGGTCTATACCCACACATACACACACACACCCACACACACACATTGAAGGGGCTTTTTGTTACCAATTATTTATTTTGTCATCCATTTATTGATGATTTTGCATCAAATGTTAGTGTGTAATATAACACTACACATTGTTTTCAATAAAAAAAGCAATTGCACACAGCACGCAAATGTGTGACTAATTTGCGATTAATCGCGAGTTAACTATGAAATTCATGCGATTAATCGCGATTAAATATTTTAATCGTTGGACAGCACTAGTTTATACCAATGCAAAATGTAACAAGTAGGGTCATAAGTGGTGTACTTCTCTATCTTTTCCTTCAGATCACAGAGTTTGTTCATGTAGCAGGTTCTCTGTCGTTTCGGCGAAAATGGAGATAAAACTAGAGTGGCCCCGTGGAAACCCTCATTCGTCCCACTGCGGGGAAATTTCAGTGTTGCATCAGCAGTTACAGAACAGTAGGAATGAGATAAATGAACACGAACTCTATACAGAATCAAGTAAAATCTCTAGCTCTAGCATGACAAAGAAAAGTATAAAATCTTTGTTTGGCATAATGAGGTCAAAAACTCTGACTTTAGCATAATAAAGAAGTATAAAATCTCTACCTTAGGCATAAACCTTTGGCATTACATTACTCTCTACATTATCTGTGAAACCCCATTTATACTGAACAACAATATTACAACATAACATCTGTTGACAATTGAGCTTGTAAGTTGACCAGGCAGAAATCCATTTTCTCTGGCCATGTTGCAGAGATGATGAATGATTACCCAAAACCGCCATTTTTTTACACCCATTGTTAGTGGTTGTGTGATGCTATTTAATGTCAAATAAATGTGTTTTCTATTTTCAAACTTTAATAGATAGATAGATACTTTATTGATCCCCCGTAGGAGAAATTCAGGTGTCCAGTAGCAGCAGAAACACATATATAGATCATTCTAAAAGTAGCTAGCAATGAAAGTAGCTAACAATAGTATTAAAATGCAACAGTGCTTTAGGTCACAGCGGCACAGGTGGTGTAGCCGCTTGGTTCGGACCATTTATTCTGCTCTAGTCCAAAGTGAAATGCTGACTGCTTTATCAGCATTTTTTAGCATGGCAACAGAAACTTCATTTCTTACCCAGGAGTCTCCGTCCCCCAGTTCTCAATAGCGGATATTTCTCCTTTAACATCAGCTTGGAGTGGTGGTTGTGAATGAGGTTCTTCCTCCTCTCTGATGGTAAAGCTGCCCATTCTTCTTGCCCTTCAATACCTGTAAATTCCTGGGCTTTCTTGCATGAACTGTTCTGAGATCGCAACAGAGCGGCTCGATGATGACTTTGAACATTGAAATTGACTTCACACAACCACTGACTAAATGTGATTAAAAACGTTCTTGCGTTATCATTCATAATCTTCAATGAAATCTCTTGACTGGGTGTGTAAACTTTCAAGCACAACTGTATATTTTCTTTCACTTTTTCTGGCACAAATTCCTCTTGCTGTCGATCTTCTTGCCTCCCCACCTTGGGAATGCGTCCACTGTCCTTTGTAATCTCCATTTGAACCGGAGAATCGGCCTTCTCTCTCCGTATCTCCCATCTGCCGTGGCCTTACCGTATCCTAAACATGTTTTTGTCACTGTCCCTCGGCCCGCCTCTGTCCAAGGTCACCCCCCTCCTCCTCCCTGCCCGCCCCCCCTCCGTTAAAATGGATGGCTTGAGGTGCAGAAAAGGACAGGCGTTTGGCTTGGACCCCACGACGTTCCTCCCTTTATACCACAACGCCACACCTCATGTATTTTCAATCTTTTGACAGACGGCGTTATGCTCGACACGCTGCGCTCGTTAATCTTAATGCAGTTATTACTATTCATTGCGTGTGACTGTTTTTCTTCTGCAATTATTTCATTTGAGTGTGCGAGGTCCGTGTCCGCTGTGTGTTGACAATGCGGATAACTGGCCAATCAGAGCGGCGAAGGAAGGTAATCAGGAAAGAGGTAGAGTTCAGCGAGCTAGTTCAATCCTGGCACCCGATATCTTGCCTGATTTCTGCTATCTTCAACTTATTCCATATTTGCGATTATTATATTTTCATGTATCTAAAACCATATGATAAGGAACAAGTCATTTTGGTTTGGCTATCCCCTTTAACAAAGTGGCATCATAGCAGCAGATTTTGGAAAAACAGTGCCATAATGTCTCTGTGCTTGTCGACTCATTTACATAGGTATAAACATGCATCTGTTTCATGGGCCGTCAAAGAGTTTATACACAGGGATACTAAACTATTATCGTAGCTACAACTGCCCTGGAGCAGACTGACAGAAGCAAGTCTGCCAATCTGGGCCATCAACCTCTCCGAGCATCACCAATCATTGATGGACACACCAGACTCATACTGGGCAATGTGGGTGAAGTGTGAAGTGTCATGCAGAAGCTGGAAGAGATCTCCCATCACAGTACTAACCAGGCCCTGCCCAACTTAGCTTCTGAGGTTCGACAAGTTCAAGATTTCACCGGCTGGTATCAAACTATGAACTGAACCACAGTAAAACATTTTTTTTTTTTTTTTTTACTAAAAAAACATGGACTTTTAGAGAAAAGGGAATACAGGATTAAGTAAATGTGTGTGTGGAGGGTAATAATTGATTACAAAATTTAAAAAAGTGTAGTAATCAATCCTCTGTTGGTAAGATATTCTAAAGTAGTTATCAGATCCCTTTCTCATTTTTCTTAACTCCAATCTTACCGTCTTATAGCTTTAGTTCCTGATATCTGATTTCTGTGAGATCTGCATGTTTCAGATCCTTATCTTTTTGGAGATACTATTACATGATGTACATTGTATCTGTTGTCTGCCTCATGCAGATACAGTATGTACATACACATACATTCTGTATACATACATACAAGCAGCATTTAACAATTTCACCAATAGTTTTATATAGCGCTTTTTTGGATACTAAAATACGCTTCAATTACGCTGCCCTGGGGCACATTGACAGAAGCGAGGCCACCAGTATGTGCCATCGGCGCCTCTGACCACCACTAACCATTCTCATTCACCAGACTCATTCTAGGCGATGTGGGTGAAGTGTCTTGCCTAAGGACACAACAACAGTTTGGCATTTTAGAGCCGCAGCCGCCCCACTGTAGCACCTGGTGTTCCCAGGTCTCCCATCACTGTACTAACCAGGCCCAGCCCTGCCCAGTGTTGATAATGTCAATATACTTACAACCCTATTCACTATTTTTCAGCTCGAAAGGGAATAGACTGAACATTATGAAATTGTAGTGTATTTTAACATTGGAAATTGAACATAAATACATAATTTCATATATTCTGTTAGAGAAAAACCAACTAAATGGAAATCACTCATGGTACCTTCCTTCTCATTGTAAGGCAGGAATGCTAACCACTCCACCACCTTGTGACTCTTAGTGGAGGTCTGGTATTATATAGGCCTATCTTATTCTGATTTCTTGTTGCTCCAAAACCAAACCAAGCATGTCCATCGCTGCTTCCATCTGGACACATATCACTCGTCCCATTCACAGCATCAAAGATTACATCACATCACATCAGCATTAGTCTTTGTCCTACGTTGACAGCGCATCGGTCCAATAAACACCAAACAAATAAACTTCCTGATTCCTCACACGATAGTTTTCTTGTTGTTTTGTGCTTTTGATGCGAGTCGTCAATCCACCCGAGTTTCATTAGTGCCTTATATTTTGATTTGCGTGTGACATTTTCCCATGCCGAGCGCTGGATCCCGTCGTCATGAAAGAAACCTGTAAGCTGCGGAGGCTTAACTATCTTCTACATCACCTCGGCATTGTTTTTGATCAGCCAACATAAGCCAGTCGCGATCACTAAAGATTCAAATTTGGTGGGGAGCATTACTTGCCGATTTGGCTGCTGCTTCGGCGTGCGCGTGGAGGTTGTTTGAACGTGTGTGTCTGTCGCCGCCGGCATAGCCCTGAGAACTGCTCCTGTTTGCTCCTCCAAACTCACTCCGTCCCCCCGGAGACAAACCACGCTCCAAACATCACCTTTTATCTCCCACTTTCTCCAGATTTCAATGAGGAACTCTGGGGTTTCCGTTTTAAATCCAATAACAATCACCTGGGTCGAATTGGTTGTCATTTCTGTACGAGTTGAAGTTGGTCTTAATAATATATTTTCTGTTGAACTTTTCACAAAGCTTTTCTTCTTTAATGAAGTCGCAAGGGTGGGCTGGATTATTTCATTTATTCCAAACCTTCAGTATTTTGATATAAACATAACAGTGGCACATTGGTTAGCGCTTGTGCTCCACAGTAAGAAGGTTCTGGGTTCGATTCCACACACATGGCTTTTCTCGAATTTGCATGTTCTTCCTAAGTCTGCGTAGATTTTCTCCAGGTGCTCCGGTTTCCCCTATCACTAAGAACATGTACAACAGGCCTGGCATGTGTCTCCTCATCTGTCGACCCCGCTCCCATCTGTGTGGAGTGAGAGAAAAAAAATCTTGAAAAAATAAATACATATATAAGCGTTTTGTGACTCTGGTCTGTGAAAGGCGCTACATTAAAAACAAAAAGATTACTTACTTATTAACTTTTACCTGACCCAGTACAAGGTTTCAAAAGGAGTTGATGATTATTTTACCCCAATTGACTCTCACCCATGCAACACAAGACACAATTCAATACAATACAAGAACAATACCACACAGTCACACACTCACTCACTCAGACAAGACACAGGCCCAGACACTTCCTGACCCTACACCTCTCTCCCCTACACTCAAATGACCGATCTATGAAACATTGAAATCATCAAATCAGTATATGTTTGTTCGGCCAAAACGACTGCATCCATCCATTTTCTTCCGCTTTATCCGTTGCCAGGTCTGAGCAGAGACACCTTGACTTCCCTATCCACACACACTTCCACCACCTCACTTATTCAGGGGATTCCCAAGGCGTTCCCGGGCCAGCTGAGAGACGGTCCCTTCAGCATGTCCTTGGGTCTTCCCTGGATAGACATTCCTTGAACACCATTCGCAGACTTGAAAATCAATTAAAAAACAATTAGGACAGTCATTGGACAAAAGTGACCTACTGTCCTTAGAATTCCTGCCTTCATTCATGCTCTAAAGTCATTAGAATCTCACTAATACAACTGGCTTCAGTAGAAATCATATTCTAAATTCCCAAATGAAACTTATTAGGTACAATAAAAAAAATGTGTACGAGGCTGAATTCAGTTTTAATGAATTACTAGTATTTGCTTATTTATGATGCACACCTGTTGGAAAGAATAAATAATATACTTGTGATATATAAAGTAGCTTGTGCCACTTGCCTCTCTCCTCCACTGCCTGTTTATATGCCCCATCTATTGTATGCAAAGCAAGGTAATACATGACAACAGCACTTGCTAGTGGTGACCAGGGGAACTGCGGCCTGCTCTGTCTCTTTTTGTCTCATTAAGTCACATGTCTCTTTTGTATGAGCTCCGTTCTGAGAGCTGCACACATTCAAGGTACATTTCTTTCTCTGTTGTGAGTGAGCTATTCATTTAAAGAAAATGTATAGAGCCTCAATGTCCTTCTGCAACCCGCGCTTCACTGAAACGAAGCGCTCCAAGGCAGAAGGCATAGGAGCCAAGCACCAGTTAGATTATCAGCAACAAAAGCAACAACTGATACAACTGATGATACAGATTAGGTTCATGGCTGATATACTTGCATTAGGACTTAAAAAGTTATTAGTTTATGACCTTTTAGATTAATTTGTGCACGTTTGATTCTAAGCCGACACCAGAAATGGCAAGTAATTATTAAGTACTATCCTTATAGGTGAAACACGCACGATTAGAATATCACTCAAAAGTAAAATGTAAAATGTGAACCTATTATATGCTGTAGACTCATTACTTGCAAAGTGGCATATACCAAGCCATGACTAATAGTTCATTTTAAAAAAAATTACAAGTTTTTACAAGCTGTGAGCCAATAATCAGCATCTAAATATCTATATCTAAATTTGAGCATCAGAATAAGAATCAGAATACTTTTTATTGCCATGTGAGTCACAAACTTGGAATTTGCTTTGGCTCTTAGTTTAGAGGTAAAAATAGACTATGGTATGCATAAAAATATACATAACATCTCTGAAAATGACTATTAATCTACTACTTTTCGTGTATTGAGTCATATACAGCATCAGTTGCACATTGTAAGTTGAATTACAGAAATACTTTTAGAACAATCCAGTGTTTCACAATCTTTTCCTGTTATCAGTTTTTTACTTCACTACTTTTTATTTCTAGTCCTTTCTTTTCAAATCAAACATCTACTTTCTATGGCCTTAATTTTGAAACGATGCCTTCACAGGTTTGAAGTGGTTAGCCATGCATACAAATAACGGCTTATGTTCCACACATGTTGTTTATTGTCATATTCTGTCAGTATGAAACATTTCTGCCACAGTATAATGTTGTTTTCAAAGGCAAAATCTCCTCCAGCAAAACCTTTTACAGGATCAGCAGGATCAGGTGGTCATAATAATCATAAAAAGAAGCTAAGAAGAGATACAGTTGAACTCACTGACATAACCTTTCAAAGTAAAAGTATTGGAATGATTGGATAAACGACTTCTCAAACAAGGGGCATCTGTCGGGGCATCTGACTAAATTCATGACATTTGATGCGGAACTATTTCAAATGAGAAAAGGTGCATTATATTTGAAGGGATGGTGTGAGAAAAGCTTCATTTTAAAATTGTTATATTGTCAACAAAAGCAATTGTGAGTTGTAAAGTTAGTTTGGTAGAGTCTAAACTTTTACTCAAGTAACTGGGCTGTTACTTTATATACAATGAAAGTACAATGTCCAGAAACAAATCTAAAAAAATTACAAACAAATTAGACCTTTTGAGCGTAAATCTCTTTTTAACTTTCTGTGTAAAGAATATGATCTGAAGATGTGACAAAGAATATTATGCCTGCAAAAAGAGTAGTGCAGGAATTAGTTAAACAAGTTGCGGTTTGAAAGTCAGGTATCCCAGCTTTTATGTGAACTGCAAACCTCCCATTGGAAATAAATTATTGGGAAAACGTTCATATATACTCAAGCTTGGAAATGGGAATACCCTGGCTCTATCAAATATGCACACAGTATGACTCATGGAAATAATACAACACTCTAAACGCTCCGAGGCAAAATGCATTGTAATCAAGCTGTGTTTTGTACGCAGCGTTCGTGGAGGTCTGTGGGAGAAAATAAGGCCACGTAGGAAGGGAAACTCTCCGGGAGGGTCGAGATTATGCACAAGTGATTAATAAGAGCCGTAATAAACACAGGCCCAGGGGATGCTTGAGGTGCTTAATAATGCATTATGTTCATAAAAGAGCCAAGGCCCTCAGCACGGGTCCCAGCGGACGACAGGGGACCCCAGGGGGACACGGCGAAGTGGGGATTTAAGAGACAGAAGCGAGGGGGGGTGTGGAGGAATCTGAGACAAGGAGAGGATGGGATTGGAAATGAGAAGTGTTCAAATGTTATAACCAGGTAAAGCACTGAACAACATCAAAACAAAATATTTACAGCATTATTAGGATTAGGATTAGCTAGAACTTGAGTTAAGACAAAAAGCGATTTAACATATGTGCAACCTTTTAGTTTCATAGATCAAAATGAGTTGAAACACTGTGTCAATAAAAAAATGTGAGCTGCCCGTGTGCTGTGTGTTTATAGTTTCAATTCTATCAAATGTTTTCAAATATTTTTCAAGTTGCTTTCGAGTGAAGAGTGCAACTTTTGGGAGACAAGCACTGTTTAGACCCGCCCACATGCTCACTCCCCGCACTGTGCTCCCCCAGAAAATCTTACTGGTCGTAGTTATGCTAATAGAGGGGGGGCAGTTGTAGAAATATTATTGTTGAAAATTACTATCACTTGTAATTTGTGATCATTTCTACCACTTTGCAAACCTGTAATCCTTGAAAAAGAATGAAAAGATATTGTCTGCAATATTGATATCTGAGACACAATTTTGGGGTCGCTAACTTTCCAAGGACAACAAAATCAAACCATACTTTTGGCAACTTTTGGGAGACAAGCACTGTTTAGACCCGCCCACATGCTCACTCCCGCTCTGTTCTCCCTCAGAAATTCTTACTGGTCATAGTTGGAACAGTTTTAAACATATTATTGTTGAAAATTACTATCACCTGTAACTTGTGATCATCTTTGCAAACCTATAATCCTTGAAAAAGAATTAAAATATATATATGTCTGCTATATTGATGACTAAGGCACAATTTTCTTTAGAGTTGAATCTGGTGTCGTTAACTTTCAAAGGACAATCAAATTAAATCATACCCATCTAACTAGTTCTGCGCTCTCAACACAGCTTGGTTCAATCCCTAGTTTTCACATTCACATATTTTTGGTCTGATTTAATGCATCAGTTTTATATATATTTATTTATATATTTTTTATTTGGACACTCAAAGACGCTTTAAATGTCATTATTCATTCACCACAAACACGGTGGTGATAAACTATTACTGTAGCCACAGCTGCCCTGGGGCACACTGACAGAAGTGAGGCAACCATTCTGTGCTATCTCTGACCACCACCAACCATTCACACACACACCAGACTCATTCTAGGCAATGGGGGTGAAGTGTCTTGCCTAAGGACACAGGACAGTCTGGCACTTTACAGCCGCAGCCGCTCCACTGCACCTAGCGTTATAAAACTAGGTGTCTCCAAACTCTGTCACCAAGAGAGCTACTTTCCCGGGACGATAAAGGCAGAGAGCTACTCCTAGGAACTGAGAAAAAATAAATAAATAAGATTGCAAATTGAGTTACAATACAATAATCCATCCTTCCATCCATTTTCTTTCCCTTTATCCATTTCTGGGTCGGGGGGGGGGGTGGCCTGAGATGCCCCCCAGTACACAGAGCACCAGCCCCTCACTGATCCTCCTGCAGGGGGTGAGTCCACAGGAGCTGAGATCTTTCAGTGGGGGCTTCAGGCAAAGTGGGGTTAAGTGTCTTGCCCAAGGACACAACGACAGCAGTCATCAGTGGGAGTCGTGAAGTAGGTCTTACGGTGGGATCGAACCCACGACCTTCAGGCTCAAAGGCCAATGCTCTACCAACTGAGCCACTGTCGCCCCGATACAATAATATAATAATACGTAACGATAATGAACAACACAATCTGAAATATTCAGTGTATTATTTGATTTGTTCATTTCTAAATCCTTTACCTGGAAGGGGGTGGCGAGCTACTGGTGGCTCGCGGGCTACAGGTTGGAGACCCCTGTATTATTTATACAAAACCCTTTGAAACAGCTTCAAGATAAATTATTTACCATTTAATGAAATAGATTCTGAAAAAATTACCTCTCATGTTTTCACGTTTGATGATTAATGTGATATTGATACCAAACATTAAAATGATACCATTATTGTAAATTCATGTTTTTCATCAGACATGTAACAGTTGGTCTAAATTTACAAGCAAAAAAGTCTCAAAAGTAATAATTAGCTTTGGCTTGGCTCTTGCACCATGTTTGTGAACTTGTCGCTGTGAAAACCCCTATGGCTTTTTAATTGTTTTTGTGTTGTTTCCGCTTCCGAGTTGCGTCACTTTGGTTACGGCGATAATGAGGTGGACACCCTGTGGTGCTGTGGTCATCGGGCCACAGTGTGGAGCTAAAAGATGAAAATAAATGGAATATTGTATCTGTACTTGGAACTGAATGTGGACCAGACCAGGATTAAACGTGAAAGAAGAAGTCTGCAACAGGGATGGACAAAAACTAAAACCAAAGTGAACTTGAAGGCTTTGATTCATCCAGGACCCAAACTAAAGATTGACAAAGTGTGGGTCCCATAGAGCCACTGGTTCCCAAAGTGGAGCATTTAGCCTGCCATGGCATATCAATTATATATTTTAGACCAATATTTCTCAAGTAAAAGATCATATTATTCCATTTATCTTAAACAATGAACTCAAAATGCCATTAAGTTAAAATAAAAACAGAAGTCAGTCAAACAATTCTCACAATTTCTACAGCTTCAGAATGTTCATGTTTTCTTAAAGGGGAATTACAGTGCACAATATGTACATTTGGGCGACAGTGGCGCAGTTGGTAGAGCATTGGCCCTAACCCTAGCCTGAAGGTCGTTCGAGCCCAACACAAGACTTACTTCACGACTCCCACTGATGACTGCTGCTGTTGTGTCCTTGGGCAAGACACTTAACCCCACTTTGCCTGAAGCCCCTGCTGAATAATCAAGGGATGCTATGTGGAGTGGGTGCAGCAATGACTGCCACCCCCGATGCCACCCCCCCAGGGGAAGAATATGGATGGATGGATGGAATATGTACATTTGCCCCATATAGAACCAAAACGTCTTTTTTGTTGTTGAAATAACCTACCAGAAAAACACATTCAAGCTTAATGGAGTTTTTCCTCTATTTAACCAGGAAAGTCCCACTGAGATTGGAAGTAAGTAAGTAAGTAAGTAAGTTTTTATTTATATACCGCCTTTTCACTGCAGATCTGAGTCTCAAAGCGGTTTACAATTGTTAATTTTGGGCATTTGTCTCTCACTCCACACAGAGATGGGAGCGGGGTTGCCAGTACAGGAGGCGCATGCTAGAACTATTGGACATATTTTTAGTGGTAGGGGAAACCGGAGTACCCGGAGGAAACCTACGCAGACACGGGGAGAACATGCAAACTCCACTCAGAAAGGCCCTGGTCCGACCGGGATTCGAACCCAGGACCTTCTTGCTGAGAGGCGAGAGTGCTATCCACTCAGCCACCGTGCTGCCCAGAAGTCCAGGACCCAGAGAGAGTGGTATGGTAAATTAGAGCACCCAGAGGAAACCTACATAGACACAGGAAGAACATGCAAACAGGTCCTGTCTCAAGGTGGAATTCAACCCGGGACTTTATATCTGAGAAGTGAGAGTGCTAACCACTGCGCCACCGTTCCACAAAAACAAAATGAGTTTCAAACAGACTTCCCACTAAGACGATCAGACATGCTTTGTTCTAAAAGTGCTGTCAAACTTAATAAATAAATCAAACCCCAACCAAAATGAGTTTAACACTGCCGTTGTCAAAAAAATAGTGGCTTATGCATATTAATTTCCGTCCTCCGTGTAAAATAGTTTGGGCACCCTTGCATTAGAGCCTCCAGAGAGACAACGCAAACAAAGTGTTGCTTGGAGATTTCTGCTTTGGCTTACATATTGCATCTTGTTGAACAGTCGCTCCATCCTTGAAACAAATACAGATTGAAAACAATAACTAAAACTTGTACAACGCCTCTGGTCTACAAAAGCCATAATTAACCACATCGGTAAGTCGTTGAAGCCCCCGTCTTAATAATACCCTTTGTTCCGGCTGTGATGATGTTGAATTTCATCATTTTTAGTACATTCCCGATAATGAGGCGATCGCCCAGTTGTGCTTGTGGTCATTTTAGTTGCCGTTCTGAATATTGTCCCGTCGGTGGGTCCTGGGAGGGGTACGGCTGAAAGAAAGAATGGTAGGGGGCTTTGGAATTGAGTTGACCAGGAGTGGGACGCATGTAGCAGGTGTGGCGGGGCGGTCCGTCTTGGCCTTGTCAGCAATACCGCATCATTAGGAGGCGCACGCGGCAGGGAGCGCCATTACGTCTCCCTGGGCTCTGTGCAATTACGCGCTGACATAATTAACCCAGCAAGCCCATTAGCCGCGCGTTGGCCGACTGAAGAGAGAGGGAAAAAACTATAATTATTTGTTGTGCGCATGTTAATGAGGCCAGCTGTGTTCCCATCATACAACACGAACAAATTAATTTACAAGGCTGTGCTCCAAGGTTTTTTCTTTTCATTCAAAACATCTTGTGTGTGTGTTTTTTTCCTTTTTTATTATTCTCAGAGTGGACTTCAAGGTCCGTAAACACGCTGCTGCAACTAACAGTAAGACTTGTGCAATGTTGTCGACATGGAGCAGAAGTGGGTTGACACGAGTGGCGACTTGGAGACAGTCGCAGCTGTTTGAAGGTTTTAACTTATCCTCAAACAATCAATTAAACTTTGCTACATCAAAAGTGACTCAAGTAATAAAATATAAATATAGAATCACAATTCAAGGAAAGATCCACTGAATTCATCTGTTTTGATTATAGGTGTAATGTTTGAACTTTACAGCCCGTTTTTGTTCACACCATACAGGGTGGTGGTATGCTTCTACTGTGGTCACAGCTGCCCTGGGGCAGAGTGACAAGTGAGGCTCCCAATCTGAGCCATGGGTCTCTCTGACCACCACCAACAGACTCACTCCAGACTCCTTGGCTGGATCTGAGTAGTCTGGATAGTCCAAATTATAGCTCCGAGCCTCTACCTCCTATTGCTCCATTAGAGCTAATGGAGAGACTGTATGTTGGTCTATTCAGATCCAGCCGCGCTGAGTTTTATGTGAGGATCTTCCTCCATGAGTGGCTGGGCGCTCCCTTAAGGATGGGGTGAGGAAAGCAGGAGAATCTCTGACTAGAGCTGCTGCATCTGCAGCAGCTGCAGTGAAAGGAGCCAGTTCAGTTGAGCCAAAGGGCTTCCCAGCAAAGGTTCTGGATTCTAATCCTGATCGGAGTTTGCATGTTCTCCCCATATCTGCAGTTTACCTACCACAAAAAATATTTACAAGAGGTCAAATCCTCCAGCTCCGGTCCTAACCTAACCGAGCATCAACATCTGGAGATGTGTCCAGAGCGCTGCACTGTAGCGACCACTGCCCCTGACACAGGTCTAACAGACACAGGCCCTAACAGACACAGGTCTAACAGACACAGGCCCTAACAGACACAGGCCCACAGACACAGGTCTAACAGACACAGGTCTAACAGACACAGGCCCTAACAGACACAGGTCCACAGACACAGGTCTAACAGACACAGGTCTAACAGACAGAGGCCCTAACAGACACAGGTCTAACAGACACAGGTCTAACAGACACAGGTCTAACAGACACAGGTCTAACAGACACAGGTCTAACAGACACAGGTCCTAACAGACACAGGTCTAACAGACACAGGTCTAACAGACACAGGTCTAACAGACACAGGCCCAACAGACACAGGTCTAACAGACACAGGTCTAACAGAGACAGGTCTAACAGACACAGGCCCTAACACACACAGGCCCTAACACACACAGGTCTAACAGACACAGGTCTAACAGACACAGGCCCTAACAGACACAGGCCCTAACAGACACAGGCCCTAACAGACACAGGCCCTAACAGACACAGGCCCTAACACACACAGGTCTAACAGACACATGTCTAACAGACACAGGTCTAACAGACACATGTCTAACAGACACAGGCCCTAACAGACACATGTCTAATGGCATTGCAGGATTTTGTGTAATGTCTTATAATGTGCTCAATATTTATATTCAAACACTTGCAAAATTCTCTTTTACCAGGAACCTGTGACAGACGCCGTTTAAACACCATTAAGTTACTGCCACATAGTTCTGCCACTTTCAACTCCCATACATTCCATTTAAAAACATGACAGCTGTCTTGATGGTGCATTTTCCAGCACTTGATATTCAGTCAGCGAGCGTCGACTCTTTACCTTGATGTGGCAGAACGCGTGAGAACATAGTGAAAAGTAAAAAAGGCAGCGGTGCCTTTTGTGCGGGAACAAAACAACAAGTGAAAGGGAAACTTCTTAACCTGCTCAAAGTCTTTGGCAGTCGCAAAGATGGAGGAGTTCTGACATCAACACAAAAGTACTTTTAAAGGCGCCGCCATCCGAACAAAGAACGCAGTGGAAATACATTTGGAATTAACATGAAATAAAACCAAACTTCACTCAATACTGTAGGTGCATTGAGATGTATGAGCCGAGAACGCGGATCCCAGTAACTAATGAAAGGTATTCTTGTTAGAGTATGTGTACTTTTGCAGTCATGTGTTGGTTGATGGCTATTTCTATTCACAAGTTTCTCTTTTAGAACCAAACGGTGGTGTAGCAGTTTGCGCCTTTGATTCACAGCAAGAAGGGTTTGATCCCACCCCCAGACTGTGTGGAGTTTAGATGAGACCAGAGAGAGACCAGAGAGAGACCAGAGAGAGACAAGAGAGAGACCAGAGAGAGACCAGAGAGAGACCAGAGAGAGACAAGAGAGAGACCAGAGAGAGACCAGAGAGAGACCAGAGAGAGACCAGAGAGAGACAAGAGAGAGACCAGAGAGAGACCAGAGAGAGACCAGAGAGAGACCAGAGAGAGACCAGAGAGTGACAAGAGAGTGACAAGAGAGTGACAAGAGAGAGACAAGAGAGAGACCAGAGAGAGACCAGAGAGAGACCAGAGAGAGACCAGAGAGAGACCAGAGAGAGACCAGAGAGAGACCAGAGAGAGACAAGAGAGAGACCAGAGAGAGACCAGAGAGAGACAAGAGAGAGACCAGAGAGAGACCAGAGAGAGACCAGAGAGAGACCAGAGAGAGACCAGAGAGAGACCAGAGAGAGACCAGAGAGAGACCAGAGAGAGACCAGAGAGAGACCAGAGAGTGACAAGAGAGTGACAAGAGAGAGACCAGAGCGAGACCAGAGAGAGACCAGAGAGAGACCAGAGAGAGACCAGAGAGAGACCAGAGAGAGGCAAGAGAGAGACGAGGGCACTAGACCAGAGAGTGACAAGAGAGTGACAAGAGAGAGACCAGAGGGAGACCAGAAAGAGACCAGAGAGAGACCAGAGAGAGACCAGAGAGAGACCAGAGAGAGACAAGAGAGAGACCAGAGAGAGACCAGAGAGAGACCAGAGAGAGACCAGAGAGTGACCAGAGAGTGACCAGAGAGTGACCAGAGAGTGACCAGAGAGTGACCAGAGAGTGACCAGAGAGTGACCAGAGAGAGACCAGGAGAGAGACCAGAGAGAGACCAGAGAGAGACCAGAGAGTGACAAGAGGAGTGACAAGAGAGTGACAAGAGAGAGACCAGAGGGAGACCAGAGAGAGACCAGAGAGAGACCAGAGAGTGACCAGAGAGAGACCAGAGAGAGACCAGAGAGAGACAAGAGAGAGACCAGAGAGAGACCAGAGAGAGACCAGAGAGAGACCAGAGAGGGACCAGAGAGGGACCAGAGAGAGACCAGAGAGTGACAAGAGAGTGACAAGAGAGAGACCAGAGAGAGACCAGAGAGAGACCAGAGAGAGACCAGAGAGAGACCAGAGAGAGACCAGAGAGAGACCAGAGAGAGACAAGAGAGTTGCAAGAGACAGACCAGAGACAGACCAGAGGGATAGACCAGAGAGAAAGATCAGAGAGAAAGACCAGAGAGATAGACCAGAGATAGACCAGAGATAGACCAGAGAGAGACCAGAGAGATAGACCAGAGAGATAGACCAGAGAGAGAGACCAGAGAGAGAGACCAGAGAGAGTGACAAGAGATAAACCACAGAGAGAGATCATAGATAAACCATAGAGTGACAAGAGAGTGATCAGAGAGAGAACAGAGAGAGAGAACAGAGAGAGAGACCAGAGAGAGACCAGAGAGAGACCAGAGAGAGAGACCAGAGAGAGACCAGAGAGAGACCAGAGAGAGACCAGAGAGAGACCAGAGAGAGACCAGAGAGAGACCAGAGAGAGACCAGAGAGAGACCAGAGAGATAGACCAGAGAGATCGGCTTATTCAAATAAAATGCTATAAAACAAGGAAAATGTTGATTGACAGTTATGGCTACCAGTGGGGTGTTCAGGTTCAATGTAAAATATTTAGAATGATTTGCAATTACTGTTGAAAGCCTTGTGGGTTTTCCGTTTCAGTAAACACTCTTTATGAATAAATTATTCTGCCATTTTTCTATATCCTTATTTTTGTATTTGTATTATTTATTTATGTATCACGATACTATAATGTACATTATTATTCTGAAAGAGTAGGATGAAGTGTAAACGTATGAAATCCGTTTAATTCAATTGTCCAGTGTAGAATCCGTCCTTTGTCCCACTCTTCCTGCCTTTACAACCGTCTGCTGCACAAACATCCATGTGTTGCTGTCCTTTTCCAGTGACAAATCATCAATAATGTAAGAAATATTTTCAGTAGTGGTGAGGATTTTGGCAACAAAATAGTCCCTTTTTTAAGACCTGAGTGTTTTAGATGTAGAGCATTCATTAGCGCATGTGTCTGAAGTCATCAGAGCCTTTCGTTAGTGGACGGGGCTGAGCTTCTGCAGATCCTCTGTCCTGCGAGACCTGCCTTTGACGGAGGTTAATTTTGTGTTCTGACTTAAGTTCTATCCCTTCACTTTAAATTTGACTTTATTTGACTCCCCTGCTGCTGATTGATAATCCGGCTTGTCGGTGAGCGCCGTCTCCTTACTATAATGTGCATGCTTTGATCAGTAAAAGTTGAAAGGATATATGGGAAAGAGGCTGATAAAGTGATTTCTGTGACAGAGAGTCGATGGGAGAGCAGTGCTTTAAGTCATCCTGTTTGTCTTAGAAGAGCTGTGCTCTTAATAGTCATGTCCCCAGTGACTGATGCAATAGCTCTGCGCGCGGTGTAACAATGAAGCCGACAACTGTAAACGGTCCTGGGAAAAATAGCTCAATCAATTAGATGGCCCAAAATGTTTGTCTGATGAAAATGCAGATGTAGCTAGTCGCAATGCATGGTCAGGATTTCAGCAAATTGCACTTTGAAAAGTTTGTTTGTGATGATCGGTTGTGTTGTGGCCTACAGACTCTGGATTCATTCTTCCAACCAAATCTGGCAAAGTTTAAGCGGCTGTGGCTCCAACTTCTTATAAAGCCACTTCAGAGCGATCCAATCGGGTTCCACGCGCGAAGGAGACGAGCGGATGAAAGCTGTGGGAGAAAAGTTTGTGCAGCAAAGCAGCGATTTTGCAGCTCTTTTTGAGTTTGAAGTGTGTGCGCGTGGGTGTGCACGTGCCTCCTCCCCTGAGCCCTCTCTGTGCCTGGCACCACAGTCACCTCCTTTGGTGTTGTCGGCAGGTACACAACAGGCTGCTCTTCTGAGCTGAACTTTTGGGGAGGGGAAGAAAGGCGAGGCAAGATTAAAAACACTCCTGTGATGTGGAGTGCCGAGCGCCTCCTGAGGATTCCTGGCATAATAATTTAAATGATCAAATGATACAGAGGAGACTTGTTAGCTGAGAAACAGCCTCCTAGTTGGCCCCATGGGCCCGCTGCTGCCGCGCATGCATTGCAAAACAGCTCCTCTGTTGTGCTAAAGAATCACACTTTTTTCTTTTTAGGCCTTTTCAGGAGCAGACTTGTGCTCTGTGCGCGTGTGTGCTGGGCCTCATGATTGTGTCGCTCATACATGATGACGGCTCATTACACATGAGCTCTGAATATTTGAGGCGGGTCTTCCCTTCGAGCTGTTACAGTCTAAAGTCACTGTGGGAACACGTCTCAGTGGAGTCTGTCACACAAATGTACTTTACTAAAACACACATTAGGCTTTGAGGGAGCATGTGTGTGTGCTCTGAGGTGCTACAGCAGTGTGTTGTGTTGCAGACCCTGCCCCTGTGCTGGAGGCGTCGCGCTGTCTGGAGGAGCGGCTGCAGCGGCTGCACAGCTCGGCCCCTGAAGGAGCCGCCCTGGTCCAGGAGATCTCTGGGCTTTGGCAACAACACCTGCAGTGCCTTAAACACACAGGTAACATCACTCACACACAATGAGGATAACCAGAGCCTCACAAAAAGATATGGTCGTGCCTGTCCCCAGCTGCTTTTAGCTTTAATCTCATCCTGTTCTTGTCCCACAGAGGACAGTGCAGTCATCCCAGTCTCAGACTCAGAACTCATGACCCCCAACAGCACCCCGGCCCCTGGGGCCCCGGGGTCCCCTCAGCAGAATCACCAGGACCAGGCACAAGACAGAAGGTGAGTGGAACAGAATGATAACAACATGAATCCTTGTTTAAATCCAGTTTGATTATAATGTGGAGTGTTTTGTGCAGGGAAGAGGAGGAGAGCTCAGAAGTGAGTCTGACACAGAGACTGTCCGAGGCAGAGGAGAAGATTAAGGCTTTACATTCCTGTAAGTGCTTCTGCCTGTTCAGGGAAGGGGCATTATGCTGCGCCCCCTACTGAAAACACACTTCCAGTTTTAGACTTAAACATTGATATTTTTTATATTATTTATAATTTCACAAAATAACAGATACAGTATATTCATGTTTGGACGCAGGTTTGTCCAAACTCCTCTCCCACATAACAGTAAGACATAATACACACAGTAGAACGATACAAATGCACACAACAGTAAGAACAAACAATGTACTGTGTGTTTGTTGTTTGTTTTTATGTTTCTCAATAAACAAATAAACAAACAAGTTATATTATATTGTCAACACAGCGGGGGAGGAATAAGAACAACCTTTTTAGCTCCCATTCATTCTGAACAGAACTTGACTTTGATTAATGACTCCTTGATAATACGGTAAATAAAACAATTTCTTCTGAAAAACATCACACCCTTGTTATCGTTTTTTGTTTTTGTCTGTTTTTATTTTATTTTGTCTGAAGTGGATGTCGATGTTTGTGTCCACAGCTTTGGACACGGCTCAGACTGAGCTGCGGGACCTGCGCTGCAAATACAACGACGAGATGACTAAAAAGTAAGTCTATTCGTTTCAATAATTAGCATTTTTATGTTTTGTCTTCACTCCCATTAGGCGACATGATCATTGACCTGGAGCTTTCAAATAACGAAAAAAAAACGTCTTCAAACTCAACATACTTAAACACTAAACTCCGCCACATATTTTTGATTTTGAGGAATTTCAGTAACAACAAGAATAAGCAGAGACCAGATAAAAGCAGTCTATATCACCTTTAGCATCACTCCTTTTCCCTTCCCAGCTCTCCTCCCGTATTGTCACATTCGCCGAGCTTTTTTTTTTTTTTTGCGTGGAAAAACTGCGGGGAATGCCATTGTGAGCAGAGGCTGTAAATGCAGGTCGATGAGAGAGAGGTCTGTGTTGGTAGCTGGGCCCTGACAGCCCTCAAGAAGAATTGCTCCATTTAAAGATTGCTTCAGAAAACACTCTACCTTGTCCCGCCATGTATCCAGCGCACGGGGCCCAAATGAATCTGCGCTTGTATGAAGGATGTCGATACGCATTCACAGTAAACAGGTCTTTGTTTGGGTTGAGCTCCAGAGCACGGGCGGCCGCGGCTAATGGATTTTCTCCCAGGCTTAATCCATGGCACAATTGAACTGATGTTTCTAGAGCTGCTGCCATCTATTCTCCCTGCCCGGACGCTTTTTCAGCCCAGCCTCACCTTTCGCAGTGGGCCCTTGTGTTGGAAGGCTGTGTGTGTTGTGTGCATAGACATAGAGGGTCTGGTTCTAATTGGATACGACATACAGGTGAAAAATTAGCATATTGTTCGAAAGTCCATTTACTTTACTGTATCTCAGCTTATACTGTCATGTGGAACGGATGTATCACACAAACAAGCAGGGGTGTCAAACCAGTCCTCAAAAGGCCAGTGTGGCTGCGAGTTTTAGCTCCAACCTGAGCATAAAAACACCAGACTCCACCCATTTCCTCAGGTGAGTCCAGTTTTAACCTGAGGATTTGAGGAAATGGGTGGAGTCGGGTGTTTTTATGCTCAGGACAGGTTGGTACTAAAACCTGCAGCCACACCGGCCCTTTCTGGAACCGGTTTGACATCCCTGGTGTAAGGAAACTCAAACTTCTTTATAAAACAGCAAAGAAATACAAGAACTTTAGAAATCCTGCACATATATATCATCACAGTCTATTGAAAAAGTGCTGGTTTGGCCTGGATATTGAAATTTCCTTATTTAAACAATATATCAAACAAAGGTGAATGTTCCAAATATTCAGAATCCTATACTCTGAAAGGAATGCATCAGAGTTACAGAACATAGGAATGAGGAGCACACAACACAAGATAATATAAAATACACTATACCAGGGGTCTCCAACCTTTTTCATTCAGAGAGCTACTTTTCTACAACAGAAGAGGCAGAGAGCTACTCCTTTTTGCAGTCGTAATAAAAGTCTATAATTACGACAAAACATGGAAAATTCTTTAATACTGTATAACCCTATATACTTATAATAAACACGTTATGACTCAAAATGTATTCATTTAAGATCATTTGTTATTAAATCCTTTGGCGAGCTACCTGAAAGGACCCGGAGAGCTACTGGTACCTCCTGATCCACAGGTTGGAGACCCCTGCACTATACACATATACTTTGAAAAATAAAAAACAACTATATCTTTAGCATTATACAGAAACAAAGTATAACTTACTGTATACTCTAGTGCAAGAAATACATGCTTGTATGTATAAAGATTAATCTGTAATACTCTATTATCTAATGATTTTATATTAGGACATTAAGTCATCAGATCTGAGGGTTTACCATGTAACGGATTATGAAACAAAATACATGGTATGCAAGTATTTCGCATTCTTTAACTACATACATTTTCATTATTCTCCCCAACACTAATCATGATAGTAAAGACAATATAGTGCTCCGGAGATATAATCTGCATACTTTAGTAAATAACAATGAAGCCAAAAGTTCTGTTTTGAATGTGCCTTATTGTTCAAAGGCATGAGCTGCAACAAATAGAAGTCACTAATCCAACCTTCTTCTTCTTTTACAGAGTCTCCGCGTTATCCCAATAAAATCAAACACAAAAATAAGCCGTAAAATCTGTGGTACCATCCATCCTTTATTGAACAACACGTCAATATACAATTATCATGGTCGGCTTAGTGTCGCTGTCATCCAACTCAATAAGTCTCTCTACATATATCTATCCATCACATGATTTCTATGCAAAAGACGCTTCTCTGCATTTTCCATTTCACTCAAAGCAAGTCCCCTCACAGCACTGACCCCGCCGCACCTGCCTGTGTCTCTGCAGCGGCTGCTTCCTGCACGTTGATAAGAACACTACATCTGTGGAGTCAGGCCTGAGTCGCTGAGCAGATAATCAATACAAAACATTTTGCGGAGCCTGTGAGTTCATTAAACGTGCGGCTGACACCTGCGAGTGCTTCCTGCCGCTGCGTGGAGACATCTGGCCCAGTCTCAGTCACTGGAGCTGGGCCAGAGCCGCCAGAGGCCTCAGGAGCAGAGCTAACAGGGACACAAAATATACAGAGACATATCATTCAAAAGATCCATCCACTTTTATCAGTACAGTGGAGAATGGAGGAGAGGTGGGATTACCCAAACACTTATCTCCACCGCTCCTCTCTAAAAGCCCCTGTCTGATGTAAATGTACCACTAAGACATAAAAAGTATTGCTCATGAATTAGTGTGAGGAATTTCTCTGTTGAAATGATGATCTTTAGAATTGCCCGTGCCCTAAATCCTCCATAGAATCTTCCAGCTCGTCCAAAATACAGCAGCAAGGATCTTAACAGGCACTAAAAGGACGGAACACGTATCTCCGGGGTTTGAATCACTCCACTGGCTTCCTGCGGAGTATAGAATCACTTTTAAAATCTTTCTTTTGACATACAAGGTTAGAAATGGTACAGCCCCCTTCTACCTTTAGTGATATTTACACACATGTATCAACATTTATGGACATTGGAACCTAAAGACCAATGGCTTCTATGTGTTTTATTATTGAATGGTTTGATTGGATGATCAGAAATACAATTTATATCCAGAATAAGTTTAATAATTAGTAATATTGTCTTTGATTCATATCATTTAATCTCGGTTTACTTGTGCCTTATGAACCTGTGTGCTGTAGATACTTAAGAAGCTTCTTTCTCCCATCATGCTCCTTGTAAATGGAACGCTCCAATACTGAGATCTTGAGTCAACTAAAAGACATTTAGATGGGTCTCTGTTTGTTTGTTTGTTTGTTAAGCACATGGATTTTAATATTGTGTGAAATGTGTTCTATAAAAACATTTCCTCTCCATTCATTATTATACAGCTTGATGCTTCTTGCCTTAATTATCTCCAAGACCAAGAATAATAATGTCATAATGGACTAAATTGTGTCCTCTGTTAACGACACAGCAGCCACTAATAAGAATGAAACAGATTTGAATTTATAAATATACAAAAACATTATTTTTAAAGGTCTGAAAAGTGATCAACATCAAAGGAAAAGCACGCCACAAGAGACCTAGGTATTAAAAGTGCATAATGTATTTTTTTGAGCATTTAAAAAAAAAAAAACCTGGTGCCTTTGAATCAATCTCGTCATCGCCTCTACCTTTTGAAAAGCTGGTTCCCTTGAGGTGAGAGAAACTGTTGAACTTCAAACAATCCTCATGAATATTCACTATGAGAGCCTGTTTTAATTAGAAAACGGTATTATTAGATAAATCAAGTCAAAGTCAGGAGCTTCTGGTGTGTGACTCTGTCCGCTGGGTTTTGATAAGCGTATCGAAACTAGTCACCGTCTCTCCACCAGCACGAATATCAACCGTAAAATGACAAATGATTACGATTAAAAAGAGGCACACAAAACAAATGGGTCTAACTTTAAGATATATCGTACACTATTAGTATATTTCAGACTCGATGCTGCTCTGTCATTGGACGCTCAAAATGCAAATGTTGAGCGTTGTTTTGATGTTGATTTTCCACCAGCAACTTCCCAAATGGTGTAGGTTTGATATTTTACATTCCTGTTGTTATTTTAATATGTATTACAGGAGTATATTTATCAATTCTTTTAGACACCAACTTATTTTCAGATGTGTGATGTGAAATTCAATTCAATGTATTCTTGTATGGCCCTAAATCACAACAGTAGTTATCTCTGAGGACTTTACCTTGAATTCGCCAACACAGATCAGAGAATCAAAACGTTCAAACTCATGAAATGCAATGATTAAAAAACGCATAGAGCCATTGGTCCGTAAGAGGCAGAGACCAATGTCCATAAGTGTCCGGGATCATCACCCCTGTCCTCGGACTCTCCTGTATCGGCAAGAAAAAACTCTATAAGAACAGACAAAAGGTGGAGCCAGAGATTAAGGGCGACAGATTAAAAATAAAAATAAAAATGCATAAGAAAACGGTTGTGTGAAGCCAGATTGCTGCATCGAAAATATCCTGGATTCAGAGGCTTGTGTAGCAATAAATATAAAAAATATATAGACAGCTGATTGTGGTCGAAACGCGTTGATGTCCCGAGTAAATAAACGATTTTTACTTTCAAGTCAGTTTTGCCTCAGACCTTATTTTTTCTCTTTAAAATTGAGCTTTTTGCGTTTTTAATCCTGATGAGCACCTGACCCGCACACCCCTCCCACAGCAGCGCTCACTCTCCCTTTCAACAGTTTAAAAGGGCACTATCCTTATTAAAAACTGATAAAACACATTAAAAGCATGTATTTCCCACCTTTGCACTGTGTTTAAAGTAAGTAATAAAACAACAAAATAACTCGGCTGCATTTTTTCCGCAAAATATTTATTGCGTGATAATTATTGATAGAAACCGCTAAATGAGTTTTATTCAACAACAAAATAAGATTCGGTCCCTTTTAAGTTTTGTTGAAGCTAAAGCTCTGAACCTGAATTACGTATCCCATTCTCTGGGCTGTAAACTGTTATTTCACATTACACTGAAATTCCCCACTGTGGGACAAATAAAGGATGTCTTAATCTTGATGACTTACCACAGAAAAATAACACAAAATTAGGATTTTTTTAACTATTATTGCATAAACTTAAATACAATCTCAAAAAACTGCATATGGTCAGCCTGTGTATGACAACATCCATAGCAAATACCTGTACTTGTTCTTAACACAACATTTAAGCTCCAGGTTTAATCTGTTGTAACAAGGTCATGCAACTGTGATTTTTTTTGTTATTGTCACTTTCCCAAATCACCCACTTTGACTTCCACAAATCATGACCTGCGTGTGGCACAACACTCAGGCCCATTGCGTGCGCTGGAGAGGCCCTCAGTAATCTGTTTTCCCTGGCCCCTGTGTGTGTCCCAGAGCCGAGGAGGTCCGCAGCATCATGGCCGACCTGGAGACGACGAGCCGGGTGAGTTTTTTCGCGATGGAGACGCTGCTTCGTTAGGGCAATCACTCGTGTAATCAGGCCCAGGTTTAATTGCACCCCCTCCGTCCGCCCCCCACCCCCAACCCCCACCCCCCTCTGTCATGTGATTAGCTTGTGTATACCTGGGAGGAGGCAGCACAACAGCAGCAGCACAGCCTTTCCTCTTGGTTTTTCTCCTGATTGCTTCTCAGCCCGATCTGTCGCTGCCATGATTTTCCATAATGTTAGTCAAATTATAATAAACAGTATTGATTTTGTTCGTGGGGTAGGGATATCCAAGCATCTTGTGGCCTAAGGCGGGACGACATATAGCTCAAAAACTGAGAATACTGCAAATGGTATCAACAACACAAATAACATGCGACCTGTTTGATTTTTTTCAAGCAATATTTTGTAAGTCTGTGGAGGTGGTACGTCATCTAGGGCTGTAGTTGATTGTTTTGATAATCAATTAGTTGGGGGATTTTTCTCTCGGTTAATTGGTTTGATCCTATGGTATTTTTTTATACATTTGACTGAAACAAGCTTAAGTCATGCCCCTGCAGATCATCCTCATAAAGTTGAATTACTACACATTCATTTGTTATTTGGCAAGAGCTCTGGTGTGTGTCGTCTGGTGCACACTGGGGTAGTCTTGCACAGTTTTTCCTATGTGGTTTTACTGCAAATGGCAAATAAATGAATCTGAATCTGAATCTGATTAAAAATACAGTCATTATTGAAGTATCATAGTAATTAAACTTCTTCTCAGCATGTTTTAAGTCTATTTAAGCTTAACATCTGCTTTATTATTAAAAACTTTGTGCTAGGCATATCACATTATTAGATTTTAAAGTTACAATTATTGTGAGTAAGAACAGCATCATGTTCTTGAATATTGTCACCACTTCTAGACGCCTATGAGAAAACAATTAGAACACAGTTGAAACGTTCTGACAAAGACCATGTGGAATTGTTTGACCTTTTTTTATGATGCGGATTAGCCTCGGACTGACAGAGAAATTGGCTCCAAACTAACACAGGAGGTCTCACTTTTAACAAATACTATAGTTATCATTTTCAGCTCCATAAACTTTGTGATGTCCCTGTCACGGATAAACAGGGAAGGACCCAAAAGCAGAACTGCAAAAATAATAAGCATAAGTAAAAACTGAAACCAGGAACAAGACATGGGGAACAAGCAACAATGGACCCACAACAAGATGGACAGGAGCATATGGTCTAAACACACAGAGGGAGACACAGGTGTAACACATCAGAGACAGGAAGTAAAACTCAACAAGAGATCAAATATTTATATAAAAAACAGGTACATTCAAAACAAGTCCACACCATGGCAGTCACTAAAATACAACCTATAGTAAAGAACATTAAAAGCAAAATAATCACCACTGCATGTATACAAGCAGGTGACAGACCCTCCTCTGGTCTCATTCTACAAGAAAACTTTCTGTATTCTCTCTTCATCCGAGTCAATCCCCTGGTCTCCTGCGCCACCTCAAAAAAGTTCAAGCCATTCAATAAGCTCCTAATTCTGCCCACTGACTAGATTGCTTTCTGCCTCGCTGCTGCTTCCACTTATAGCTTCTCTGTGGATAAATGTCCTCAATATGAAGCATTAATTAGGCAGCCGTGTTTTGACGGAGCAGGTAAACAGTTTGGGGAATAAAGTGGGCCCGAACTAAAGAGCGTTTTCAGCAGAACGCGGCGGTGACGGAAAAGGTTCCCCTTCAGAGCCGGGGCACTGTCTGATTTATGTGCACGCCCTGCCTCACCTTTATGAAGTCAACTATCTATTCAGCACTTTGCTTTGACCTGCATTATAGCGCATTCCAAAATCATTTACAGCTACAGCTTGTTTTCTGATTCAACTTGTTTTTAAAGTATGTTGAGCTGGTCGGCTGTACCGTTCTCTCTGATCTGTAAGGCGCAACTGTATAGAGGCCGCACCATCTACATTCAAAAGAAAATCTCTGTTGTCCATATATAGGCCGCACTTGAGTAGGAGCTGCAGGGTTTCATGTTGTAATGTTTTGCCTGGACACGACATGATTTAATAACGAGGTGTTCAACAGTTTAAGATAAGATAAAACTTTATTTGTCCCTCAGTGGGGAAATTGAAAAATCATTGTTAACGGTTAGTTTCATTACTGTACTGTGCTCATTCACCAGTCTATTTAACATTAAACAAGTGTTGTATAGCTAACTTGATGCAGTCAAAATATTAAGTCCAAGCCACAAGGTTCAAAGGACTAGTAAAATAAACCGCTTATCGTCCGGTAACTACAGTAATCTAATCGATCGTCCCCTTAAGTCTAATCTCTAAAATTCTATGTTTGGATGTGTCGTTTTGACAGAAAGCTGAAACGGCACAGACAGAGGTGGAGAGGCTAAAGGAGCAGTTAGCCAGCTGTGATCCTGAAGAGGGCGCCACCAGGGTGAGTTTTTATAATCAATGTGTATTACTCACTGAATCAGCCCAAAAGCCTCAAATAATGACTGACAGGGCTCTTTCTTACTACAGTATATGCAAAAAGTAACATGATTTCTGATGTGATTAAGACAGCATGTAGTGGGTTTTAGATGTAATTCAACATTTTAATATTGCATACTGTCCCTTTAAAAAAAGAATAATATCATCTACTGTAGAAATCAACTGTACTTTTGCTTTTGATACTTCCCCTCCTTCTGACTGTAATCCATGTGTTGTCTTCAGGATAAAAGTGACTACTCGGCGCTGGGGCCCTCTCAGCTGGAGGCGGTGCTTGTGGCCAAAGACAGAGAGATCCTGCGGCTCCTCGAGAACATCCAGCGGCTGCAGTACACGCTCCAGGAAGTGCAGGAGAGCTCGGCCAATCAGATTGTGGAGCTGGAGAGGCAGCTGGCCTATAAAGCAGAAGCTATTGAGGTTATTACAAGAGGCACATGGGAAAAGTGTGATTAAAACTTTTCTTGTTACACCTGCTAAACGCGCTCCTCGTCTGTATGTGTTGCAGAGATTAGAAGCTAAATTGCAATCCCAGATGGACTATGAAGAGATTAAAACTGAACTCAGGTGACTGATTTTCATAACTCTATTTGTTAATGAATTTACTTTTCAATTTCTTGATCATATTTTATTGGTCCATCTCCTTCTCCTTTCTTTCTCTCTCCCTCTTTCTTTCTTTCTTTCTTTCTTTCTCCAACGATCATAACCAAAAACCCATTTACAACACTGGAAGAATCCAGCAATACAACTTCCACTTCTAAAGAGAGAACCAAGCTCACATATTTAAATGTTTGCCTTGATGGATATTTAACATAATCATTTTGTTAATACTCTTTACAAGTTCACAAACCCATAAATGTCTGCTATTGCCTGTGTCCAAACTATGGCCTGGAAGCCTTATGCGGCCCTCAGACGAAAGTTGCCGGTCCCTCATGCCTCCAGCTGCATTGGTCCAAATGTTTTTACAGAAAATTTGAGAAAATACACTTCTTTAAATGCAACAAAGAAATGTTCTAAGCGTTTTAATTTATATCGAAGCTCTGTCGCACCCACATAAAATGATTGAACGAGAATGGGCAATATGTGGTTCTCCATTTTTTGTTTTTGCATGCATATATTTAGTGCAAAAATTACGTGATAAAGGGAAATACGCAGTTTAAAAAGGGGTTGGGCTAAGCAGACGCGCATTTGGTTCCAACCCATATATCAGTCATACAACACACAAAACACACACTCACTCTGACAACAAAAAACACAACACACAAGCCCTTCCCCCTGGTCTATACCAACATTCCACTGTCTATTATTTCCAGTCAAACCATTGGCCAGTAGACAATTTTAGTTGAAGCGGTCAGAAAAAACAATACTGTGGCGGGTTTGTGAATCTAATCACAAAATTACAACATTTCTTTCATAAATTGCTCCTTGCCCATAGATTTGTGCTGGCCCTTTCTCTACGACTAGAATTCTAGAACCTGAACGTAACCTATTTACAATGCCACTAAATGTGTATCTCTTCTTCTCTTCTCAGTATCTTAAAGGTCATGAAACTGGCTTCAGCGAACGGCAACTCCACACAGGTTTGTAACAGTTTTCTCTTCTTCCAAAGTTAGTGTTTGTCAATCCAATGTATTCTCGGTGTCGTGGAGAAAGTTACTGGGGCTATTGAGCGCCGCAGTGATCATCATCCATTATAAGGCTATCTCCCGCCGTTGGTTATTGATTCATTGAAATGAACAGCTGTTGGTTTTTTGTGTCTTTGCTTTTATATAGGATTCTGCCAAAGCTACAGAGGCACTTTTGTTGGATAAAGAGGCCTTTCTTCCCTCTCACAAATACCTGGTGGACAAGGCCCGGCTTTTGCACAGTAACGGTAAGAGAACAGTTTACAGCAGTATTACATGAGACAGAACAGACATTAAGCATTTTAAAAGGGGGAAACTTGTCGCTGTTAGCTTTCTGATTGTTTGGCGCCTTGTGGTCTGGCTCAATTGATTCTTAGATCAATGTTTTTCAGACTTAAGGCTCTTTGCATACACTCTTGTGGTTACATTGAAAAACAAAATGCGATGCAATGTTATTACTTTACTTTTCTTTGCTTTATTTATGGTAACGTGCACCATTCATTTAGACTTTTATTGTCCTCAAGGGGAAGTGATTTCCTGTGTGCACAGAGCTTGTTTGACATGTGCACATAGACATACACATGATGATACAATAGACTGCACTCAGCAGGGACCTGAGCCCTCTGAGCCTTACACCTCCATCCAGAGGAGAGGGTGAGTGCAGTCCTGTTCTATGGAGACAGCAATGGTCCTATTATTGAGTTCTGTGAGTTTAGTGTGAGTAATCCTTTTATTTCAGCAGCTGTGCTTGTTTCCATTGTGAGAATAAAATACTCACAAAACCAAACAATATCCATAAAATATTGACCGATTGGATTTTTTTCTGTGGCTGCTTTTTAAAGGTGCACATAATAATTTAAAGGCAACAAACAAACTGGACTGGTGCTAATTCTTGACCATATTATCCTGTAGTATAATTTCAATTAAGTATAATTAAGTATATTTCAAATACTGTCTATAAATTCGTGCAGCATGAACACATCAAACGTACCCCTGTTTTTGTCCCTCCTTTTACATTAGAAAATAACTTCTGTTAAACTTGCTCATTCCTTCGTGAGTTCTTTCCAACCCTCTTTAACTGATTTTCCCAAGAGTTCAAACTTCTCCTTGATCTCTTCCCCGCAGATGAAGAGCGCTCTGAGGACGGCGGCCGGGATTCGGGGCGCCCCCTTGTGTCCCACTCGTCCTCCTCCCACACAGAAGCTTCCCCCGGCGCGCCCCCCACCCCGACCCCGGACACATCCTCCGCTTCCAGCACCACCGCCCACGACCTGGCCCGGCCCTTCTCCGCCTCCCCCAGCTCCGTCGACCGACTCTCGGCCGACCACATCATCCACAAGCAACTCTTCTCCCCGCACTTCAAGAAGGAGGCTCTCATGGCCTTCCCCACCGCCCTGTACGCAGCCAAAGTCGCACTTATGGCCGGCTCCCAGGGGCCCGGAAGCGGCGGAGGAGGAGGAGGAATGGGCAGCGGGGAACACGGGCATCACTCCAGCGATCACTCGGAAAGCGGGAGCTCGACGGGAGAAGACGACCAGGTGGACACGGCGGAGATCGCGTTTCAAGTCAAGGAACAGCTCCTCAAGCACAACATCGGGCAGAGGGTGTTCGGCCACTACGTCCTGGGGCTCTCTCAGGGGTCGGTGAGCGAGATCTTGGCCCGGCCTAAGCCCTGGAGGAAGCTGACGGTGAAGGGGAAGGAGCCCTTTCTGAAGATGAAGCAGTTTTTGTCTGATGAGCAGAACATCCTGGCACTGAGGACCATCCAAGTTCGACAGAGAGGTGAGCTTCTTCATGGGTTTTGGGTTGCGGAGTGTTGTATGTTACATAGAAATGAGCATAGATGACGATGACTGACTGTAAGTGACTAAACATTGTCTATGTTTATAAAGTCTATTGTCAAAGGTTATAAAGTGATTTCTTAATTTGCAGTGGTGTGTAGCTCTGTCACAGTAAATACTATATCAACTAGGGCTGTAATTAACAATGGTTTAGTGGGGAGAGAATGTGTCTATAGATGTGACAGAGGCCAAAAATACATTCATGTAAAAACTAGTTATAGAACTAGATTGAAGGAAAGAGTTCGAAGGATTTTATTGGTTAATTGTATTGTGGTTTGAAAGTTAGGGACCTCAGCTTTATTGGTTAATGCATCCGCTGTCAACATTGGGACAGTTTAGTCTTTTCATTTTTGTCTCTTTTCAGTTTATACTAACTCCCAGAATAGTTAATTTTGTACGTCAATAGAGTCCAGATCCGGCTGGACACACATGACATACTCTCTTTGAACCTTTCAGATTCCTTTTACAGGAAAAAAAGCGAATTCAAAATGACACATCTCAATATAAGTTTTTGTGTGTATTCCTTCCGGTTCCGATTTAGTCAAAAGAACCTGCAAGTGCCATTTGGTTGCGTAATAATGGCAGTTTGAATTGGATTTGATATGAAAAGTGTGGAACATATGGAATTAGGAGTCAAAAATAATCTTTCATAATTCTACTAATCTTCTTGTAATTTTTTTTATTTTTTATTTTTTTATTTAAACAAAACAACATGAACATACATACATGGGGGGAAAAGGGGGGGGGGGGGTCTTCCGTGTGTGTGTGTGTGTGTTGTTTATTATTTACTTTTTTTATTTTAATTTTATTTTTTATTTATTGATTATGGCTTTCAAAATAATCTCATTTTCAGAGATTTCTTTTCAATTATCAACAATATAGCAAATAAATACTTGATTTATCTCAGTTCGTGTGTGAGTCTATCATATATATATATATATTTAATTGCATAAGTAAACTTTTGTAAGACTTTTGAACAGTATTCTAATTTTCCGAGTTTCTCCTGTTTGTGTGAACGTTCCCAAAATGGTCAAATTAACAAACAAAAATGTGCCCAAAACGGCTGATGTGTCTGAATGAGTAACAGCAATTCTCCGTCATGGCAGCTTTTGTGACTCCCCTCACTTTGTGGAGTTGTTTGGCCCAGCTCCGGCTTTAAACCGTCTAATCTAGCAGGACCTCTTCTGTGACTGCTGCACGGCGTTTCCTGTGCCATGTTTGTAGCGATACTACTTTTCAACTTTGTTTTCTCCCCAGATTCTTGCGCGTTTGAAAGTTGAGTTTCCCGTATACCGCGGCCTCAGACAGCACGCGCTCAAAGGCAGCCATTGATCTAGGAGTCAAAAGCAAGTCTTGGAACAGCTCTGTGATCAACCTCAGTCTCACTCTCTCTCTCTCCTCCTCCTCCTCCTCCCCCCGTCTCTTTCCCTTCCTCCTCCCCTCGTAACCCTCTGTGGCAGGGAGCATCACGCCGCGAATCCGAACTCCTGAAACTGGGTCAGACGATGCCATCCGGAGCATCCTGGAGCAGGCCAAGAAGGAGATCCAGTCCCAGAGGGGAGGTGAGTGCAGCCCTGAGTGACAGGGCAACAGACAAGGCGATGTGGGCTCTGGACACGGAGTGCTGCTATCAACATGTTCTTTCTCTCTTTTCAAAATGGTTGACAATGTGTGAAAAATCAGTGATATTTTTTACTTTTTTTACGCTCTAACTAAAGTGTTCTTTGAAGCTTTTGCCTCAGCTTTAGTAAGTCTTTTCAAACATTACTGTGACTGCTTAAAATCAATGATATGGTAATAAATGCTTGTGGTTTTTGTCTTGAATGGAGCAAGTGAGAATTGTCTTTGCATTTATTTGGCTTCTAAAAATAAATAATTAAAATAATTCAATGATATAAATTTTGCCTAAGTCAAGCTGTTTTTGACTTATTTTTGTCAATGTTTGTTGTCAATATATGAAGTGATGAAATGGAGAAGTTATGGACATAAAAGTAGACATCTAGTAAAACTTTTAGACAGCCGCATGCATTAAAGCTTGGATACTTAACTTTTTGTTTCTGTTTCTAGTAACAGTGAAGTGTTGTAAACAAATCCCACCCCAACATTTCATCTTCATTTGATGAGAAATAAAATAAACTGAAACTGAGAAATGCAAAAATAAAAAAACCTGATTTGAGGTCAGAAATATGATTATGATATGAATATGGATTTGTGGCAGCCCTGCTTTAATTGTAATCCACTCAAAGTGTGAGCTTTTACCGTCAAAAGTGAACAGGGTTAACTTTCTGTTTGTTTTCTGATTTATTACCTACTGCTAATTATATTGTGTAGGCATTTTGGCACAAATTAATATATCTACTGCTTGCTACCATCATCTGGACTCAGGTCGATATTTAAAATGTCATGAGCCATAAGGGCCATAGATACAGAGGTAAACTCTATACACTGCATCTGTCTTCATTTGTTGTTACTACCCTCTATGTTTAATGACCGTTGATGCCCGCTCTGTTTCGCAGACACTAAGTCCTCCCTGAACAGCTTGTCCAGCCGCAGCAGTAACGGGGGCAGCAGCAGCTCAGACGACACCATCAAGTCCATCCTGCAGCAGGCGCGCAGAGAGATGGAGGCCCAGCAGCACACCCTCATGGAGATGGAGGTGTGCGGCCGCGCTCCCAGTGTCGGGGCGCAGGTGGAGCGCCTGGGCCCCCCGGAGAGGTCTCGAGTCCCGCCCTTCCCCATCTCCATCAAACAGGAGGAGGGTGGCTGTGTGACTGTGTGCATGGCCAGTTCTATCAGCAGCCCGCAGACACCGCTCAGTGTCCTGTCTCCGGCGGCGTTCGTCCAAAACATCATCCGAAAAGTCAAGTCTGAGATCGGGGAGGCGGGCACGTACTTCGATCAGCACTGGTCCCAGGAGCGCGCGGCTTTGGGGCTGGCGGGGGGCAGCTCCAGGCCGTATAACTCTGTGTCTCCTTCCCTGTCGTCCTCCTCGTCCGGGCCCCCCGCGCTGTCTCGGCCCTGGCCCCGGCTGGAGAACGGAGAGGCTCTGCCCAACAGCGAGGAGGCGTCTGCGGCAGAGGACGAGCTGTGCCTGGGACGTCCTGTGGAGGTGAGAAGGGCAACACTGATGGATTTTATTTTTGTACTTGGTTTTATTTTGACTTCAGTTCTGTGGTTTTGTTTTAGTTTGACTTCCTGTCCTGTTCCCCTGTGTTGATTCTCTGCCCCGCCTTCATGTGTTTCACCTGTGTCTCTCTTTGCGTCTGTATGCACCTGTGCTCTTCCCCATTTGTTACTGGTCCATTGTCAATGTCTTTGTTTGTCCTCGTCTGTCATTTTCCTGGTTCCTGTGTTTCCTTTTGGATTTTTCAGTTTGTTACTTTGGACTTACATTTCTTTACCATCATTAAATCAATATTTTTTGTTGCATTCTTACATTTTGGGTCCTCCTTCATTTCACTCATGACATTATCACCCACTTCCAGGTTCGAGGTGACTTTTCATTGACTTATGGGACGGACAGTTTCTTTTAGATCAGACATTCCAAATCCACCTGTGGACTCCGACTGCTCTCTACTCGTCCATCTCCTGAACAATTAGCTCGGACTAAACAAAAAAAATCAAAGGGTTCTCTGTGCGTGGCTAACAGCTGCCAAAAATATGATTGCTACAAGGTGGAAGCCCTCTCACTCACTGTCTCTCCGTCAATGGGTGATGAGTTTAGTCAATATTGCTTACTCTGAGTTGTTCACAGCATGTTTCCACACTGTGTGCTGTAAATAGAATCACATTATTATTTCTTTGAATGACTTTTCTCTTTGTTGTTATGTACATGTTGTCATTTTTTATTGATTGGTGTATGTCCTGGACCTGGGTGTATATGTTCTGTTATGAAAAAACCCCATTAAAGATACAGTATATATATAAAAGTAAAATTAAACCACTTTTTGCAGGCCTGGGAGTGAATAACTCAAAATGCAGATGCAGGCCGTTTTTTACAGAATAACTCCATTTATGGGTCTGACTGTGTTGTGTTCAGGTGAAGGTGGAGTCCGACACCTCAGTCAGTGGGGAGTCTCCTGGTCCTGTCTCGGGGCGCCTCTCCTATTACCCGGCCTACATCCCCCGTGCCCTGAAGCCCACCGTCCCACCCCTCACCCCAGAGCAGTATGAGATGTACATGTACCGCGAGGTGGACACCATCGAGCTCACGCGACAGGTCAAAGAGAAACTGGCCAAAAACGGAATCTGCCAGAGGATCTTTGGAGAAAAGGTTAGATTTGAAGTTTAGTTTGCCCAGATTTCATTGTTATGGAGATTTTGGATGACAGACAAGCACTTTTTCCACTCATTGTTAGTGGTTTTGTGAAGCCATATTGTCAAATAAACTTGTTTTCCATTTTCAAATCGTAATATATTGAGCCACGCTGGGGAGATCTCAATTTTGCAGTACTCACAAGGCGGCCCAGGAATTTACAGGAGCTAGAGGCCATTTTGCCAAGAAGAATGGACAGCTTTACTGGATAAAGAACCTCTTCCACAACTACCACAAAAGACTCCAAGCTGTCATAGATATTAAAAAAGCAATTCACACTATTGAGAACTGGGGGATGGAGACTTTTGCACAGGGTCAGAAGAGGAGTTTCTTCTGTCGCTATCTCTTGAAAATGGAAAACAGGGTAATGTGACTATGAATGGCTCCACACAACCACCAACTGTGAGTGAAATAGGTGTCTGAAATATGGTCCAAAAATAAAAACCTCTGGCTGGGTGTGTAAACTTTCAAGCACATCTGTAACTTTCAACATGCACGAGTTGATTATTGAGATATTCGCAATAGAGAAAATCTAAACATGGCAGCACCATAGCAGTAACATGCTTTGTCCTTGTTGTGTTTGATATAAAAGAAATACATCTACGCTCTGCACTATTTACCCTTATTTATCAATGTTGAGTATATTTCAAATGGACCAAAGTTGATCTATAAAAGACATGTATTCAGAAAAACGGCACAGATGAATATACAGCAGACAGAGCTCTTGACGGTTTGTGGTCGGACATATTATTTTAACGGGATCAATACAGTGTTGTTTGTTCATCAGACTCATTTGCTGTGTGTTGCTGCCATCTAGAGGAGCAATGTGGGGTTACAGCAGTAGTATAACGTATTGATTTTTCATCATTTGTTAGAGGTAAAGCATTAGTTATTTACAACATGTATTTTCTACTTTCTTTCTCGACAGGTGCTGGGCCTGTCGCAGGGCAGTGTGAGCGACATGTTGTCTCGTCCCAAACCCTGGAGCAAACTGACTCAGAAAGGCAGAGAGCCCTTCATTCGGATGCAGCTGTGGCTCCTGGATCAGCTGGGACAGAGCCTCAGCCAGCCCCTCAGCCAGGGCCTTGCTCAGGGTCAGTCCTCCGTCCCATTTGGGGAATAGTGATCGTAGCTCTTAAAGGGATTGTTACTTTTTGAATTGAGAAGAGAAAAAGATTATTATTTTTTTGGAATAAAAACAGATTTTTTATTCCAAATCAAGCACGGGTTAGACCTACCTATTATCACACCCTGATAGGACGGAAATTTAAAATACTTGATACACAAATTAAATCATGTTATTTTTTACTAAGAAACTGTATGAATGGGTATAAAATAGATGTATGTAAGTAAGTAATCTTTATTTATATAGCGCCTTTCACAGACCAGAGTCACAAAGCGGTTTACAATTGTTATTTTTGGGCACTTGTCCTCTCACTCCACACAGAGATGGGAGCAGGGGCCAGTACAGGAGGCGCATGCCAGACCTATTGCACATGTTTTTAGTGGTAGGGGAAACCGGAGTACCCGGAGGAAACCTACGCAGACACAGGGAGAACATGCAAACTCCACTCAGAAAGGCCCTGGTCCGACCGTGATTCAAATCCAATACCTTCTTGCTGAGAGGCGAGAGTGCTATCCACTCAGCCACCGTGCATGTGCAGGAACCTGAAAAATTAAAGTATATATTAAAAAATGTAGATATATTCCACTGTTTCAGGTCTTAAAATATTTAATAATGTGTATAATAAGTATTGTGACAGCAATAGTCTCGGTTTATGATAATTTCCATACATTTGCAAAGCTAAATGAACTATAATTATGTAAATTAAATGCATTAATAAAAGTGACTTGCCATTTCATTTTGTGGATTCTCTCAAGAGACGAGAACATATATTCATGGGTTTCAGAATGAATTGTAATCAGCATAATCTTTGATACGTTGCCATAGCGTTTCACAAAACAAATGCCAAGGTAACAGTAACGTGGAAACCCATGTATACAATTGTATTTTATTCTGTTTTTTGTGAAGGGAAAATCCGTCTTAAAACAATCAAAAACAATTTCTCACGTAACGGTTATTCACTGTATTGAGTTTATCAGTGCATTTCATAACTTTCAGATCTCAGTGAGTTTTGCCATGACAGAAATCTAACATGAGTTTTTTTGTTTAGACAATAGAAAACTAAAAATGTAAAGAATCTCTCCATGAAGCTATTTTTACAACATAAACACACTCAGGCACGTAAAAAGCCAGATGCCAGCTTTAAAATCATTATTAAGATGTAAAAACATGCAATCAATTTCTCTTTGATTGTATCTCATGATCATTTCTGGTTCTGTCGTCCCTGCAGACAAAAGCCCGGTGACAGCCCACTCCTCGCCCTCTCCGTCCCCCAGCCCTGACACCCACAGCCCCCTGGAGCCCGTCAGCCTGTCCCTGGAGAGCAGTAAGGAGAACCAGCAGCCTCCTGTGGTGCTGGGGCTGCCTCCTCATCCTGACCACAGCCTCCTCCTGCAGCCGCCCTCCTCCGCTCCGCTGGGCATCCAGGAGCTGGTGGCCATGTCCCCGGAGCTCGACACGTACGCCATCACCAAGAAGGTCAAGGAGGTGCTGACCGACAACAACCTGGGTCAGTCTTTTTACTATTAGTGATATGAACTGTGTCTATGGGAGCATATTACTATCATTATTAACTGCCAGCCGTTTTTGATGATTTCACTGATTCTCAAGACCCACAGAATATTTTGTGCTTGGATTATGTGGAAAATGAAACCAGATTCTAAAACACTGGATTGTCTACTTTCATCAGCAAAAATCCGTTTGCTTTTAGCTATTATTGTTGTCCTGTAATCCCCAGTCGAATAGAGGGAAGTTTGACAGAAATCACCGGTCTCAGACAAATACGTCAATGGCAGTCAATGAGTTAAGATTAAGAGATTTTTTATTTGTCCCACAGTGGAGAAATGTCAGTGTTGCATCAAAAGGTACAGAACAGTAGGAATGAGGATCACACAGCACAAGAAAATGAACTCTATACTCAAATAAAATAGTATAGAATCTCTAACTCTAGCATAAAAAAAGCGGTACAAAATCTCCAACTTTAGCATGATGAAGAAGCAAGCATTATTATTGTTATATATTATTTCAGGTCTCAAACCTCTCACAAATGAAAAGTGCAAAAATGTGTCTCAATTATTATTAAATCAATCAACCAATCAATAAAAATGTATTTATAAAGCGCTTTTCATACACAGAACCTGAAGCTGATTGCAGGTGAAGCACCATCCACCAATGCTTGATGATGATGGCAAGAGATTGTGGGCTAATATTAACGCTCTAATTTTCTCAAGAACACAACCACATGAACCCAAAACGCAATCAGCAATAATTGATTAAAAATAGATAATTAGCCTCTCAGAGTATTATAACAATGACAAATCTGAATTTTGTACAGCGAGATCTACCAGAAAAGAATATCAAAACTCAGGGTTAAAAAAAATTATCCTTTGGTAAAACTACCTCCATATTGTAAAAACAATCATGTGTCAATATAAATATAAAAACAGATGCAAAATATTACCAAACAACATTTCTACCAATAAGTTAAAAATATAGTTGGCCCCCAAATTAAAATGGATTCGATAGCCCTTACCCAGCCAAAAACATGAAAAGGTTTGTTAATTTTCTTACCCAAGTGAAATAGTTTGGGCACCCCAAAGGCAACAAGAACAAACCCAGAGGAATTGAATTGATGAAAGGTCATGCTGTGGAACATTCCTGACATTAGCAGATAACCCTGAGACCAGAGCATTCACATGTGCACTATAACTGTGAAATTCTTCAGATATGCGATGGTTTTTCCCTCTCCACATAGTTTCATCTCTGCTCTACAAAGGAATAAGTCTCTCACTAAAGAAGCCTGCTGTGCCATTGTGCTTCCAGGCCAGCGTCTGTTTGGGGAGACCATCCTGGGCCTGACTCAGGGCTCTGTGTCGGACCTGCTGTCTCGGCCCAAACCGTGGCACAAACTGAGTCTGAAGGGCCGAGAGCCGTTTGTCCGAATGCAGCTGTGGCTCAACGACCCCCACAACGTCGACAAGCTCCGGGCCATGAAGAAGATCGAGAAGAAAGGTGCAATACTTTACTTTAGGTTGAATCATATTTTTCTTCCTCATCCCCCAGTCATGACGAGACAGATGATGTTCACATTAGGACTATAATAAATTAACCAAATGAATGTATTGAAATAATTGTCATAATATTTAGTAATGGATTCATAATTTTTAACACATAAACAACATAAACATGCAGAGAAAGAGTTTTATGACTCAGATAATTCTATGATGGATGGCATGGTGGTGCAGTGGTGAGGGCTTGTGCTTCACAGCGAGAAGGTCCTGGGTTTGATTCAACACCTTTCTTTATGGAGTTTGCATGTTCTCCCCGTGCCTGCGTAGGACTCCTCCATGTGCTCTGGTTTCCCCTACCACTAAAAACATTTACCTTGTAACACCCTGTGCAATCCCTCTCCTACCCCTTGTCTGGGGCCAGGACACCCCCAAAAGAGTTTCTGAAATCTCAGTGGGACTTTTTGTTAATCGTTAATTATCGCCATAGTTCAGATTGAGTTTCTCTGGATGTGACTGTTGTGAGAGACTCATAAAACCATCATTAAGGATTGAATGGTGGAAAACATATTAAATTCACTACTTTTTGACACTCCACTGAACAATATATAGTGGTGTTGACATTGATGTAGCTGATCTCTCACTCTTTATCTAACACAACCTGTTTTGGTCTCTACAGCTTACCTGAAGCGGCGGTATGGCCTCCTGAGCACTGGATCGGACAGTGACTCCCCCACAGCCCGTTCTGAGTGTGTTAGTCCGGCCCTGGGTTCTCTGGACCTCTGCCCCTTCAGTCAGGCTAAGAAGCCCCGGGTGGTGCTGGGAGCAGAGGAGAAAGAGGCGCTGAGGAAAGCCTACCTCCTGGAGCCCTACCCCTCACAAAACACCATCGAGATGTTGGCTGCACAGCTCAACCTCAGGACCAACACAGTCATCAACTGGTTCCACAACTACAGGTGTCTAAACTTTCAAGCACAAATGGATTTAACCTTCAAGAAATCTAAGGGTTTTTTACTGCTAAATTAAAAGCTAAATCAAAAGCAATCAAATGCATCCAAACCCCCAGTTTAACTTTTGCACCAAAAACAGGCTGAAATTTAACAATGAATATTATTCTATGCTTGTTGGATGGAAATGCCATTCCTTTGGCTATACAACGTTGCATATAACCTGCTTTCTTAACTTGGAGAATGTTCTAAAGTGATCGTGCAAGTCATCTCCAGAAAGTTTCTACTCTTCCCCCTGGTGGCAGCATAGGGGATTACAGGCGGAGAGCAGTTGTTTTTTTTCACCCTTCACACTTGTTTCACCATATATTTTCTACTACAGATATAATTTCAATTTCTAAAACATGAAATGAAAAAGTAAATAGTCTCATGAACATCTTTAACGGCCAAATATAAAGCATTATATACTTTTTTCCCCCCATTCAGGTCTCGAATGCGGCGAGAGGTTCTAATGGAGGGCCTACAGGACAACGACACCGACCACCTGAGCTACTCCCCTCCCTCTGACGGCGAGGAGAGGCGAGCCCAGCACCCCTCCGCTCACTCGGGACGTCCCGCCAGTGCTTTCCCCCACGTCAAACAAGAGGACAGGGACGACGAGCGAGTCCAGTGCATCTCCGCGGCCTCGCAGTTCCCGCTAATCAAAACTGAACTCGACGAATCGGTCTCCGCAAGATTATCCGGTCAGAAGCAGGAAGACGCGCCGTCGAAAGCCACGCAGTGTAAATACGAGGGGGACGAATCGGGCAAGTCTCCCGTGGATCCGGTCAGCTTCAAGGCCTCATCCGAACCGTCCCGTAGCAGCCTGGAGGTGTCGCTCAACTCCCCCTCCGCAGCCTCCTCCCCCGGCCTCATGATGTCCGTGTCTCCCGTCCCGTCCTCTTCCGCCCCCATATCCCCGTCCATACCCAATCCGCCGTCGACCAGCACGGACGGGAAAACGAATCGAAGCACTCAGAGACGCAATGAGAAAATGGCAAACCTCAATAACATCATCCACAGGTTAGAAAGGGCTGCCAACCGCGACGAAACGCTGGAATGGGAGTTTTGATTTTCAACTTTATCTCAAATCATGTCTTCAGATAAGTCTACCCTCCAAGACTGAAAATATGTTGGAGAAAAAGGGGTTTGGAGCAAAAAGTCCCTGACAATAACTTTCTGAATTGACAACGTGTTTATAATGATAATAATAATAATATTGCGTTCTGTTTATGCTTTTTTGTTTTTCCTCGTTTTTTTTTTTTTTCATTTGAATATTCGTGGCGGCATTTGCTGTCATGTTTGGACTCAACGTGAAGACTTTTGCAGCTATGGTGTCATGAAATGTACACTGAAGTTCTGTAGATTGCCACTGGGTGAGATTAAAAAAGACCTCTTCGTCTTAAGCCATTAAAAGCACTATATAAAACTATTTGAAAAGAGACATTGACCAAATTTGCTACTTTTTGAATAGTAATTTTTCAGATTTTGTCTGTAAGACCGGACAGTTTAAGTCAAGTAAACATGACATCCTACTACTGACTGAGGGATAGTCCTTTAAGACTCTAAATATCCAACTTCTTGTATGTAAATGAGTTTCTTGGTGATATGTTTTGAACTATTTGTATCTCACGTATAAAATGTGGTTGTACATGTTGTAGAGTTTGTCTGCAATAGCCTTCTCTGAAAAAACTGATGTAGCATGGTACTCACCTGACCCTTTGATCCTCCTGTAGTTAGTCTCACGTGATACTATTGAGAGAGAAAAAAATACACGGAACAAAAATCCTGCAAAAAAGATAAAAAGAAGAAAAAAATCTAGAAAAAAGTAACTGAAGCATAGAAAATGTTTGTGTTTTTTTTCCCCCCGTCCTCCTGTTTACGGATAGGGCCCTTCCTGGTGCTGTTGCTATAGTGATGCAGGAGCACAGTTTACACCTTACTTTACCTCTGAACCCTCTCTGAAGGCACTGGCCAAGACACTCACCACTGGTTTACCTCAGATTCTGTTGACGCACCTCATGCAAATCATATTTATATTATTCTTATTATGCATAAACAGAAACCCATGTATTAATACGTCAATGCGGGGGAGAATACTCAAAAACGTCCAGGTCGCTGAAGGAAAATTACAAAGTAAGAGAGACCTCTGCCAAGGCAATCACTTTATGTATCGGGTAATTGTAAGCTTTTATCCAGACTTGACTTGAATGGAGGATCTTTAGTTCAGGGGTAAAGGTTTTATAAGAATACATCATTGAATCCACTAAAATGTCTCTTTTTTTTCCCTTTTAAATGCAACTTCGACCAGCAATACTCAACAAAGGTGTTGCTAGTTTTTTAAATCATTGAGAAGTATAGTTACTGGTGAAACCTAATTCTAATATTCAAAAGTCCATTTACTTTAGTAATTCAACTTACAATGTGAAACGTATAAATGGCCGACTCTTGACACATGCAGGGAGACGTATAAAGCCTATTTGTTCTAATGTTGGCTGCATGGTGGCAGAGTGGTTAGCGCGTGGACTTCACCAGGTCTTCTTTGTGAAGTTTGCATGTTGTTAAATGGATTGTAAGCCATAATCATCAAATTTCAAAGGCATCAACGGCTTGGCATGTAATGAGTCTATCAAATACTGGTTTCACATTTGAAGTTACATTACAGAAATAAATTAACTTTTGAAGGATATGTTAATTTTCAAACTTTCACCTGAATTTGTATACAAAGCAACACAAACTTGGTGGAGGTCAAAAGTAAAGAAAGTTGCGATTTGTTTTATTGGTTGAATAATGGCAGAGTTAGTCAATAAACATGACTATATAAAATATTATTAGACTAAGCATTTCAGTTCTGCAAGGTAGACCTGGAAAGTCCTCATTTGCCTAAAAACACACTTTATCTCCGACGACATATGCAGGTAACCCATTATATCTTTGACCACTTGTGAATTGTGTCTGTAAAGTTTCTTTGTCATGCTTGCCAAGTTGTTCTTTATGTGTTTTGCCTCGATTTTATACTCCAAACAGTTACCTAGATATTCAATACCTCGTGTATGAGAACTACTTACAGCACTTAGACTTTGATAATTGTGAGGAGAAATCTCAAATATCAACATTAACCTAACTTAGTGTCACAAGTCTTTGCCTTTACTGTTATTGTTGAAGTCAGTAGTAACACTTGCACATGTCTACATAGTTCCGAAGGCTTGGATTGTATTATGTAGAGCTATATATAACACAATTACTAAAATAATAATAGTAATATCTTTCAGTCTTGGAACAAATTGTGCTGACTATATTGAAATAGAGTGTACAGATTTAATAAAACCAAACCCATTGAAGCCAGTTCTGGTCTGGCAGGCTTGCCCACGTTTTAGACCTTCTCTCAGGGTAGTCTTGCTTTTTAAAGCTTTACTGAAACAGTCTGCTCTCCTCGGTAGTGGTGACTATGACAAACATTACGTTGTGTATAAATGATATGTTAAAGGGACTGTCAACGTTGTGCGTATGTTTGAGGCACAACTCGACTGTAATTGATTAAAGACATGTCAAAGTCCAGTGTTGGTCGAAGCAGGATGAGGCTGATGGGTTTAGATCCATAGACTTTGCTCTCTAAAATACTCATTATGTTTTTCTTGGAGCCACTGCAACTTTCTCTGTTTTTGTACAACCATCTTTGTGCATAATTTACTGTATGGGTATATAAGTGGCATTTCTTTTGTGGAGACCTTATCTTCTTATACTCAGTACATGGACATTTGACTGAAAAAGAAATGTATTTATTCTAACATTATCTCATGTAAAGTCACCTCATTGTTTTGCATGCGAGGCCCTCAGAAGGAAACGTGTGTTTTGTGTTGTTCTTGCACAGAGACATTAATCAGCACTTAAATCTTTCCACCCTGCATGGTGCAGCTGATCCATTTGGCGCTCACTATCTCTTGAAAACAGTTTAGACTTGATCCAGTAAGTCTTGAAAATTGAAATTCCTCTTTTTGTGCCATATCAGACGTCTCTGCATTGTCCCTCTGGACTGATGCCTTATGGTACAGTGTGAACTATGTGTTGGGCTCGTTTCAAAGCAAAGCTTTTTCTTAAAGAAGCCCACGCAAAGATGTTTTTATTTTTTAATTGACATGAGTCACTAAATTAAAGGTAATTAGTCATAAACTAATTTGTCTGAATGAACAAATGTAAAATCTTGCCACATGTTAATCACTATGAACATGTTTCCTTTGTAATGTCAGCTGTGATCCAATGAAATATCTTTGAGCTGAAATGTTCGGGGCCATTAAACATGAAACTATGGACAACCGTTTGGAAAATAATTTGCATATGTAAGCCATCATTCAATACATAATTGTTTAAGACTCTGTTGTGTTGGGTTTTCTTTTCATTGCATACACCTTCACCTACACAATGATGCCTAAACACGCATGGTCAAAAAGATAATTATAGCTCTATTAAAACATATACTTCTATAATGTTTCTTGTTTATAATATTAGGCATTACCACAGAGATTAAAACCCATAGGTTTTTAACATAGAATTCTATGACTATAGTTCTATGATGGCCAGAGTCTGGTTTGTTTACAGCTCGTGGTGTTTACATGCCTGTACCACGTGGTGTCCCGCCCCTCCCCCGCCCACAACTCGACGTAATGGCGTCACGCATCACGCTGCCGTTACGTCGGTGTCGGGCTGTAGATTCGCGGTGATGGCGGCGGCTCTGTTTGTCAAAGGGACGCGCTGAAGTGGACATGAAGAGTCTGTTCTGGGTACACGCTGGTTTGCTGCTCCGTAGCTGCACGGACTGTGGATAAATCAGCGGTTCCGGGCTGTCGTGGCGTGTTTTCCGGTGAGTGTTTGCCGGGGGACTTCGCTGCTCGCTGTGTTTTGACAGAGGCCTCGGCTTTGGGGTCCGCCCTCCATCTTCACAACAAAAACACAGGCAGCCGAGAGCTGGGCTAGCTGCGTTAGCCACTGCTGCTGTTAGCACCTCTGCGCCCTCGTCTCCAAGACAAAGTCTTCTTCTAAAAATACATCGATCACTGCTCTCTGTGTTGTTTCAGTGACAGCACCTCAGAAGTCCATGCCTAACTCGGAACCATTATGAGCAGAAAGTGCTAGCGGGTTAGCACAATCGCTTTTATGAATTCAATTGGCTGTAAAGTTATTCGTCAAGACGAGTTTTAATTGAAGTTTCCTACTCATCTTGGATACATTCTTTATGTCTCCAACTTTAACTAACGCAAAAATAATCAACCTAGTTGGTATCATTTATCATAGCCTAGAAGTTAGCGTTACCCGGTCAGTATAATATCTGTGTTTTATCATGCCTTATTTCTCTTTGAATTCAGGAATGACCAATATTATAGTTAACTTTTTCTTGAGAAAAAATATCTATTTCAAAAATAAAATGTGTAAGATATGTTCTCTTCAAGTGAATCACTGAAGGGCCCTAATTAACTTTTTACGTCAACTTTCAAACGTCAGTAATAAACGTAAATTGTATTTCCATCCTTTGAGATGAGTAATCCCTGATTAAGAGTAATATATTGTTAACCTTTCTTTCAAATGCATACCTTGTGCTAGAACGGCACATGTTCAACATTCACCTATGACACCTGCCTTGTCTGACCTGTGTTCTGTTTGTTTACTTTCTGCGGATCCACCTTCCAGCTGTAATCTGAATCTTGCTGTAGCTGCTGGTCGTCTTCTATAAAGAAGCAGAAGTACATAGTACATAAACAACCTCTGGTATAAAATCAAAATGACTTTTTAAGCCTGTGATATTGGTATTCTGTCATGGGACAGGAGTAACGTTAAGGCTGTAAGGGGCTTAGCTCTCTCTGAGCTGGATCCATGGGTCATAGCTGTGGTAAACACTGCTGTGTGCTGCTTGCAGATAGACTTTATCAGGTGGAAGCAGCCGTCACTGTGACTGTTTCTGTGGCTCAATGTCAAGTACCTAATGCTCCACACCCCTTCTGACCCGCACACAGGTATTAAAGGCATTGCTTAAGTCACTGGAATTGAGGCTACTTTAATTTTCACACTGAAATGAGATGCTGCATCTTACATTATTTTGAAAAAGTTATACAACTTCTGAATACATTCATAGAAATACATAGTAATGTACTGTTTATAATACAATTATTTAAAACTTATCACCTTTTCAGATGAGCAGGCGTTGTTTACATTTGCAGCTTTGCCTCATGCATCTGCAGTATGCAGTAGAAATGGTCATGACTGTCTGTGCTGAGTTTTAGCCTCTGACCCTGGTCTTCTCAAATATCCAATCTCTCTCTCTCTCTCTGAGATAATAGTGGTAGGACAAGCCTAATGATAACCTATAGAGATATGTATACCAGCCACAAATACATGTTGAGTCATGTACTTAATATTACAAGAGCTGCAGATGCAGTTACGACAGGCAGGTGGAAGGAACCCCTTGTTTTGTGAAAGGATCGGTCTGGGGTAACGTAGGTCTTGCTCCACTGACCTGCCTGGATCAGGTTTTCAAGGATGACCTCTGGCCTCATTTTTGGGCTGTGCTTCAGCAGAGTTCCCCTGAGCTGTGGTCTGTATCTACGGCCAGTGTTTTTCCTGGGGTTCTGTACAATTCCTCCCCACCTCATGTCGCTGATGTGGATATAATTCAGTCCATTCTATGCATGTTTGTTGTGTAAACCAGCTTTTTTTTCTGCATTGTTATTTATATCTGTAGGTTAGCCATAAATTATGTTTATTATTTCTAAAACCACATGTCTATGGCGTAAGTACTCATAACATCTTTCAGTTGATGGAAATTATTTGTATTCATTTTTTTTAACTTGTATAAGTTCACATGAGAAGGAACCACAATGACTGAAAAGTAGCTGCAGGACTAAATTTGCCCCAGAATCAAAAGCCTCAGTGTTGCTCTTCAGAGACTGGCTGTTCAAAAATGCACTCTTGTTTGTTTGTGAGTAAACAAAACTTGTTTTTTGTGCAGATTTTCATGTCTTACTTGTGAGAGGCCGGACTGAACACCGCAGGACTCCAGCTTCATAACTGAGAATCTACGGTCAGTCATTACATTTGTTGTAACAAATAACTATTTTTATGTTGTTTTTGTGCAATTCTTTAAAGTTATATATACATCTAGTTGATTTGTGCTTAAAGCAGATACAACTGCAACTTCCTGCTATATAATTTTAACCTATGACATCCATGGCCTGTTGTTTAATATCTAGTACATTTGAGATCTCAAAATATTGATCCAAAACCATATTTATTACTATTAGTTATGGGTTATCTTTTATCCCCTTGTACTGTTTAACAAAGAGAAATTTGCCTATCATTCAAAATGGTAACTTAACTACGACATGTATGAATGAAACTGAAGCCCGACAATAAACTTAGCTATTCTTTTGTTATGTTTTGTGCAGACTGGTGAAGGTCGGCGTTCCTCTCCGGGTGACCCACTCCCTCAAAGGGCCATGGTAAAACTTTATTCATGTTGTTATCCGTGTTTGAGGTTAGACTTTTCAAGCGCTCAAACAAACTTCTTTCATTGTGGGCTGCTACTGGAAAGATCCTCTTTGAGATTGTTCATACTCTGTGGTTAATAATCTCCACAAAACTTGGCCTTTTTCAAACTCTATGTCTTTGCCTGCCGAACGCAAACAGCCTCTGTTTATAGTGCACTGATTGGGATGTTTTTACATCACTGCCGAATATTTTGACTGCTTCTGGAACTTGCCTCTTCTATCACTTTTTTGTCAGGATTATTCCCTATGCACAGTTTTTCAAGTAAATCCATGGTCTGATCGGAAACTTTCCATGGATTTCCTGTTGTAATGAGTGCTGTAGAGCAGGAAGCACATGACCCAGTGGCTTCAAAAGTCAATGGTCTTTCTGATGTAACCCTAAACAAATCCATGTGTGATTGAGCCGGTTCAATGGGTCTGGCCCCAAATGTCTGAGGCCACTGTGCACAGACAAGAGTTCTGCCGAGTCGCACATTCACTCCTCTGTCTGGTTGCAGCTGCAGTTCAGCACCATCCTCTGATCACCATTATTGATGCATGTAAAATGTACTTGAACTTGTAGTTATATGTTTATCTTTTTGAAGCATCTGCACTGTATTTCTAAACAACAGACAATGATGAAAATTACATCTAAAAGACACAAACTACATACAATTGAGAGGCGTTTTTTTACAGTGCTTATGACGTAGGCCTTGCATCGTCGCCTCATGTGGCAAAAACCTTATCCAAAATATTACTGTGCGTCTGTAAAGTATATTTCTGAGAGCTATGCAGGTGTGGCTCACTCACAGTACACATGGACCGAGTGTCCACGAAGGTCTCATCAAACATCCATCACCTACGCTATCCTTGGCTGTAGTTAAAAATACATTACCAGATACACACATCTCACAGTGAAATAAGAAGTTCTAAAAATTATGTTAGTTGACTACCATAACATTTCTCATTAAATTGTTTTCAGAATAATTATCCAAATTTATACATTTTTTTTTTCCCGTTACACTAATTAAAAGGTCAATGAATTAAAATGTGTGATTCATTTGTGATTAATCATGAGTTGACTGACTTTCATGAGATTTATCTCAAATAGAAATGTTTAATCGATTGACGGCACTAGTTTTTGCTTTGCGTTTTGATTTTGGGGCAGTAATGTAATCATACTCTAGAGTCAGCTTTTTCCAACAATTGCTGTCACATGGCGTCTGGGACAAATTATTGACTGAATATGGAGCTTTGGCAGACGGATACATGTTGAATAATCATTGAAATCATGTCTCATTTTACACTTTCCAGCAGCTAATGCTATAGACTCCATAAACAAACATTTGTTCACATTTTTCTAACGTTAAGGGGTATATTCATCAGGGGTTTGCATGTGTGAAGAAGTGATCAGAACCCTTAATATTGGAGCCAACTAAATGATTACTCAATTTTGCCCCTGGATCAATAAAAAGAGAAACATTTGAAGTAGTTGGCAAATGATAAATGACACCATTCATTAAATGTAATATAGTGTTGGGGAGCTACATCTCAGTTTGAAAAAGTCTTTTCCTCTCCCCTGAAAACATTCCTTGAGATGCGCTCTTAGATATGAAGCAGTCCATTGTCTGCAGCAGCTGAATCCTCATATTTCCGCACCACTTTGCCCTTGAGTCAAAACCCAGAGCTCCAGTCTCAACATTCTTAACTCCGAGACTATTGCATAAGGTCAACCTAGAAAATGTAACTGGTATGTTCGGAATCTACAGCATATTGTAAACGGTATGATAGTGTGCCAATGACACCAAAATGAAATTAGAAATCGCCCACAGATGCCACAACGCCTAGTCCTGTGTTGTTTACTGTTGGAACGTCCTCCAGGCGGGAGCTGTGTACTGCGCAATCATCGCCAGTAACATTTATATTGCACGATTTAATTGGCAAAAGTGACACAGTAATAGAAGTACTGTTAAAGAATACACTGAGTTAAGTTGGTGAGTTGTTCTATCATACAGTATATATATATATATATATATATAATGTATGACAAGGACAATTATCTTGTGGTAAATGCTCCATTAAATTAAACAATATTACATTATCATTTTCATTTTGATTTCACCCCCAGTTTCCTGTGCTACATGACCTCAAGTTTCCATGGATAGTCACTCGCATTGCGTTCCGTAGATTGTGACTGAATGTATGGGTCATTGATATACTGTTCACATCCATGTTTTAGCAGAAACTCCACTGTACAAATACAAGGCGCTCGTGTAAAGACTCATCAAAGACTCTCGATAGTTCCCTGGGAGCTGCTCTGTCTGAGAATGATTAACTATCTCACGCAAAATAAAAATACAATTTGTATTTATATTTGAACTTGATTAACTGAAGATCATTCAAATCCCAGTACATTTACACACACATTTAACCTGTACTTAGTTTAATTCTCAAAGTTTGTGTGAAATGGCTTTCTGGACAAACAGCTGAGCCCATTCAGCGCAGTCACATGTTTGCTCCTGCTGCTGTGGTGTATTTAACGTGTACTTTCAGCCATGTAGGAAACCACAGCACAGATATGATCACTACTTCCTCTTTCAGATTCACCAGTCAAGAGTCCGTTAGGCTACATCAAAGGAATTTCTGAATAGTCATATACTGGATATAGATAATGTATGTATTTGTTTATAGACACTTTTATTGTTATTTCTTTATTTATATTTCACAGACCAAGTTCATACATAGCTCTTTAAATTGTTTTATTGTACCAATTTGTTATTTATGATTAACAATATCATACATACTTGCAGAGCCTTGCGAAAGTATTCGGCCCCCTTGAACCTTTCAACATTTCGCCACATTTTAGGCTTGAAACATAAAGATGTAAAAATTTAATTTTTTGTCATGAATCAACAACAAGTGGGACACAATCGTGAAGTGGAACAAAATTTATTGGATAATTTAAACTTTTTTAACAAATAAAAAACTGAAAAGTGGGGCGTGCAATATTATTCGGCCCCCTTGCACTAATACTTTGTAGCGCCACCTTTTGCTGCAATTACAGCTGCAAGTCGCTTGGGGTATGTCTCTATCAGTTTTGCACATCGAGAGACTGGAATTCTTGCCCATTCTTCCTTGCAAAACAGCTCGAGCTCAGTGAGGTTGGATGGAGAGCGTTTGTGAACAGCAGTCTTCAGCTCTTTCCACAGATTCTCGATTGGATTCAGGTCTGGACTTTGACTTGGCCATTCTAACACCTGGAAACGTCTATTTGTGAACCATTCCATTGTAGATTTGGCTTTATGTTTTGGATCATTGTCCTGTGCATTCTATTTATCATCATCAGTCATTTAGGACAACATTGGATCATTCAAAGATCCTCACTGAACTTCTGGAGTGAGTTTGCTGCACTGAAAGTAAAGGGGCCGAATAATATTGCACGTCCCACTTTTCAGTTTTTTATTTGTTAAAAAAGTTTAAATTATCCAATAAATTTCGTTCCACTTCACGATTGTGTCCCACTTGTTGTTGATTCATGACAAAAAAATTGAATTTTATATCTTTATGTTTGAAGCCTGAAATGTGGCGAAATGTTGAAAGGTTCAAGGGGGCCGAATACTTTTGCAAGGCACTGTAGATGTTACTCTAAAAATTTGAAACAAATATTTGAACACAATAGAAATTGACCTGGGAATCTTATTTCGCCAGTGGATATTCTTAAGGTGGGGGTAACCCGAAGTGCCCGGAGGAAGTCCACCACAGAAAAGCCCGGCTGACGCGAGAATCAAACCCACAACCTTCTCGCTTAGTGACCACTGCTCTATTTGTAGAAATGCAAATTATTTACAAGTATGAGGCTTTGGCCATGAGCAGAGCTGTGAGAGCTCTCCTCGCTCGCCAGGGTGTGTTACTATGGCAACATGTCATGCTACTCTATCGCAGGTGCACCTGTGCTTGCTCACTTAGGAGCAAAATCCGAAATGTCAGTTTTGGTATTTTTTATGATATTGTCTTTGGTCATATTTATTTCAGTCAAATTTATGTTTACGACTAGCTATGATTTTGTTTGTCTATGAGTCACGATCGATCGATATATTCATATAGTGTGATTGTTCATGATCAAATGTTAAAGTTTAAAGCTGGGTGGTATCGAAAACTTTCCAAACACTGCCTCATATCAAGTTTTTTTTGAGCCACATCATAGGTTTTCTCCATAATCAGTAATCTTGCTTCATACTGACAGACAGAAAATAGTCAATATCAGTGTCTGCCCTGAGTGCCTTTAAAGAATATTTTGTAGATATTTGGCACTGCACCATCTTTTTCTTTGGGGGAACAGCCCAATGGAAGTTCAGTGATATAGTATGTGTGTAAAAGTGAAACATCTGGTTGGTAAATGTTTTCTTGAGTTTGCAAGTTCTCACATGCCACTTTCATCTGCACACGTCCTTCTGGATAACACACAGCTGTCGTTCTTTGCTGTTCGAAGGCTGCTGTTAGGGTTAAGAGTGACAGGTCTGATTTGTGCAACGGTTTGATGTCTTCTCACTGAACACACTTGTATGTTTCTGTGCTGGGACCGCACAATACTGTAAATAATAACAGTGCAATAAGTGTTGTCAAGGACTGCAATAATAATGTACACTGCGTTTCCTAAAGAAAATACATTTGTCTGAACCAAGTTTAACTTGTCTGTGGCTTGTTGGCAAATAGCAAAGCCTCTCCTTTGGGGTTATGTGTGATTGGTCAAAGTAAAAACATGCTTAAGCATGAAAGAAACGCTTTATGTATACCGTTACATTAAATTATTCTAAGTTAATTGAAATTTTAATTCCAAACTTAGCTTTAGTAGTGTTTTTCACTTTGGATTTGAAATGGAGCAATTGTCAGATGTGTTAAAGCCACTATGCTGTGGCTGATGCCCTGAACATATCACATTGCTTCTCTGGCAATGGCAACACACACACTGTATGGAATCTTGAACCTGCTAAAGCAGGATATTTATCTGCCTGAAGCCCTTTGTTTCTGAGAAAGACTCTCTCCTTGCACACTTGAAGATGAAGCTTTGATGTTAGGGACCGAATTGCTTTCATATTTAAAAAAACGCAATACATCAGTATTTTTTCCATCTCAAGTATATTTGTGTTGTGTGTCTACAGGAGGAGGAGGCCCAGCAGAGTCTGGAGTGTATCCAGGCCAATCAGATCTTTCCCAAAAAGTTACCCGTTCTGGAGGAGGAGAACATGCAGGTGAGACTGGAGCTCACAACCTCATGTGTGAAGATGTGATCGATGATGGCTGGAATAGTTACAATTGTAACTATTGCAGGGCTTAAAGTTTTCCGGCACCGTGCCGGAAATCCGGCGTGAGAAAAAAAAAAAAAAAACATCACTTTTTTTTTTTTTTTTTTTTTTAATATATATATAAATAAATAATGATTGCTGTCATTTGAAAAAAGGTTCAAGTGTGTTCTACCAATTGTATGAAAGGATTGCATGTGTATAGCGCAGGGATTAAAGAGTTCCGTCTAAGTGACGGATTTCCGTCAAATGAAATTGGTCTGAAAAAAAAACAAAATATATAATAATAATATAATACACACAATGAAATGGTTAATTATAACAAAATATATAGTAATACGTGTGAATCTTTTGTATATATCTAGATATATATTAATAATTTGAATATAATTGTATTTATATGTATATAGAAATAAAAAGTAACGAGTGGGCCTTGAACGTGCCGTGGCTAGCTACATGAGCGCTCCGTAAATGATTCAAGGCAATGGGACGTAGCCAAGTTAGCGATGGTAACACGGAGGTGAAAGTTTCTGAAAAGTGCACGGAGCTTTTGAAAAGGAGAAGAGGACACGGAAAATGTAATCCCGAACGGAGCAATAACAGCCAGCAGCCCGCGGACCGGTAAACTGGGCGCGTTATCAGAGGAAAGGTAGGACATAATTAACGTTTACCAAACGCAATGCTTTTTTATTTAACGGAATGTACAATATGTACTTTGCTGTGACTGGGAATGGGGACAAGCATGTCTTGGTGAGCTTTTGATAATATCTTGGTGGCGATCCCCATGCAAAACTGCGTGATAAAAAAGCCAATCAACGAGAGCGAACGGAAGAAACTCGCTGAAGAAAGGTGTGTGTTAGCAGGTCTTATATTCATTCATCAAAGCTAGCCTAGCATGCACGCACAATCACAATCATGGATCGTTGTTTATGGAAGAAGGAGCAGTATAAGTTGCTGTTGATAACGGAGTGAAAAATAAATGGAGGTGGGCATGGCTGGATGAGGTGGAGACGATGGGATTCTGTTGCTTCATGGTGCAAAAAGATGAAGGTGTCCGGTGCTTGTTCGTACTTCGCTATTATTATTTTTTTATATGGGAGTAATGAGAAAACAGCTTTGGATTCACCACCAGCTCAAAACTGCGCACTTGGCAGCTGTCCGTGCACTTTCCCACACTTCTTTACCTGGTGCATCAGATTCAGCGACAACTGAGACTAGGCTTGCTCTGGTGGACTGTGTCTGTGACCTAAAACTATCTGTGGCTTTATCGCAGAAAATAACCTGTCGTTCAGAACCATCACTACCGCTGGTAGATTTAATTATCATTAATCATTTGCAGTTGATAAAACTGCGCTGTGCACTAGCACCAAGTTGATAGGGAAACCTTTTTCTTAAACATTGAGTGTCCACAAACAAATGTGGACAGAATTTTGAATGTCCTTTTGCGATATTTTGACGAGGACAGAGCCAAAGGACAACGCCTCATCTCGCCTCAAGTAAAGCCAATGATGCAGATGAACTACTCTTACTAATATTCTGTCAAAGAGTTGACAAGTTGCTTGATCCACTGGTTGTAATTTCACATCAAAATACACCAGTTTAAATGTATATCTTTGAAGAATTCGTTTGATCTGTAATTCATTATATTTCCATGAGAAAATTTTCAGTCAAATCTTTTTTTTTTTTGCTTTAACCCCTGGATGATGTATTTATTGCCAACAACTGATGTTTATAATAAACATCAGTTGTTGGCATTAAATAGATATAAATTATATGTATGAGCGTATAAAGGCGCTTATAAAAAACGCTTATTAGTGATCATTCTATGATTCATATAGATGGTTCAGGCTCAGGAATTTTTTCAACTTTAACCCATGCTATTGTATTGTAAAATTGTACAATTGTGGCGGCAATCTCTGATTGGATTAAAGGGTAGAAAATGGATGGATGGATGGATAGTTACAATAATCAAGTTTAAGGAATTCGTTTACTCACAGAGAGTCTCATTAAATATAAATGTTACCACTTCAGACTGTCTTCACTGATCATATCATCTACAGTAGTTTGGTGAAATGTTTTTGTCAAACAGTCGTGTCTGTCGCACGTCTCTGTGCTTCTGTGTGTGCATGTCTGTTTGTGTATGTGCTCTTTTACAGTATTTATTTTCTGCAGCGATGAACTATAGAAGGCTACTTGGATTTGGCAAATTAAAACTACTCTTCGACTTAAAAAAAAAAAATCTAACTAGTTCCTAGCTCTCAAATCAGTTTGGGCACATCGCTGCCTGCATGATTTCTGGCCTTTTGTTCTATTCCCAAATAGATATTGGGGATTTACACACAACAAATTTGTCAAATATCCGGACGCCTGTGCTTTTCACACTGAGGGACTGAAGTCTCAAAATGACCCGGCAATTGAACCTCCCCATTTTTTATGCCGGAACATGATGTGATGACATATGCACTGAGGACACAAGCCACACAAGGAGGCAATCGCATTACCCTTTGTCGGGGTAAATATCCAATATTCTATGGAGCCAACTAATATGAACACTCAATGACTGCTTACAAATGTATGTATATTTGGCTAGATTATGAAAATGCTAAGTCATCATTCACCTAATGCAAAACCTGCGGAGTCAGTTTTTATCTCCCCCTGAGCCCTCTCTCCCCTGGCTCCCCCCTCTCCACCCCCTCCACTCTGGCCACAGCACTGTCGGTGGTGAGTCACTGTGTAGTGTGTTACATAATCACTGTGTGACTGACTTCACTTTCATTTTGCCCAGACACTCGAGTTTCAAAGGTCAGCAGCAAAGGAAGGTGTTTGTTTGAGCCTCTGTGACGCAATAAAACACAACTCATGCAGATAGTGTTATCCAAAAAGTGGGTCGGCAGCTGTTCATATCAACCCAATATTCTAAACAAAAAACATGTTAGGTTTGACAATATTCTGAAAAAAAATGTCAACTAATTTTTAAACACCATGGATAGATAATGATACACCTTTTTAAACTGTTGGACAATAATAACTGTTAAGCTATATAAACTATGTCACATATGATCATTGTCTTCAACGTTGAAAGTTTTTTTTTCAATATGTTTTTTTAACTTCCAGTGAGTGAATGAGATCTATAAACAGTTATAAAGGTGGAAAGTCTATTTTCCAAGACCATATTTTCCTTGAGGCCCTCCTTCTGCTTGTTTCCACTGAAACATGGTTCTTTTGGCTATAACCCTCTAAGGTCCGTCTTCATCGTAATTGTTCCAAAGTGCTGTTTATATTTTCATGAACACATTATAGAACTGATGAGTCAACTAATTATGCATCAAATTAATAACATTGGCCTGTTGGATGGTTTTGTTGGATTAAAAATGTCACTAATGAAACCGACAGAGATGGGATCATGGTGCACCTAAGCTCTGGAAGTTTATTTAGGCTTCTCTCAGGTTCCAGTGGTTTCAGTTTTTTCAGACAGAATAAAGGCAGGACATGATTTATATAGTCATTGTTACGTCAAACATTGAAAGACATAAGTGTCACATCAGAGACACTCAGAGCATATTATAGTCCTAACATGGATACACAATCAGAGTCCTAGTAGAGTCTAGCAGTTGTCCACCTGGTAGGTCATATAGCTATCTAATCCTAATAAAAAGATAAATAGGTGAAGTGTGGGGACATCCAATGAGGCCCCATTTAGACGGAGACTCTGCAGAGACGCTGCAAAGCAATTAGCAAAAACGACCAGGCCACACGACAATGTAGTAGTTGTAATGTTCTAGTACTGACCAGTAGTGGAACTTTACAACACAACACGCGTGACCCCCAGCAGTGTAATCAACAACATCCTCCTCGGGCCACTGCAAAATGGGAAAGAATGCATCAACATCAGTTTATATTTAACAGCAGCAGCAAAAATGGAAACTGAAGCTACAGCGTCACGTTGTTTTGTTTGGACGAACAAAAGAGTAGAATTCACTTCTGTGTAGCGCTCGAAGCACACGTAGCATTAGTTGCGGGGAAGTGATGAGGTCAAAGCAGGCAGAGAATTCACATATTTTTCTTCACACGGCTGTGCATCTGTTCTGTTCCACTCTGGAGGCTCAAAAAGTTATTGGAGGATTTGGGCTAAATCTTCAGGAAACGCGTGCATGGCCTAGCGAACAATTGATTCCATTTGGATGCAGGAATTTTCTAAAGGAATGGAACTTTTCTAGTTATTATTATTACAAAAATGTCTGTAAATAATGTATTACCCCTCCCTCCTGCTCTCCCTTGCACACTTTCAGACTCTGCCTCCTTCTCCTCTGCACAGGTGCCCTTTCCACAGTTGCATGGGGAGTTCACGGAGTATGTGGGGAGGGCGGAGGACGCCATCATCGCCATGTCTAACTACCGCCTCCACATCAAGTTTAAAAAGTCCGTTGTCAATGTGAGTAACGTCCAAGTGCTACTGCTGCCCAAATTAAACAAGAACCCACTATGTTGTGTTGACTGGAGCTGGGTGAATGTGCTTTTGATGCTGGTGTGAATGGACAGGGCCGGGGCCTATTGTGTTAAAGCTGATGTGACATGACCACACACAAATCATTCACTGTGGCTTTTGCTCATTGTTTGAGTTGCTATAGTAACAGCTGTAGAACACGAACTAGTCGAGTCCTTTTATACTCCTGGTTCCTAAATAATGCGGCATTCTCAGGTTGACTAGTTACACTGTTTACATTAGTTTAATTATTGAATAGGACTGCTGCACTTACTGATGATCGGCTAGTATTGCACTTAAGTTGTTAGAAAGTTTCAGATTTATACAGTGCATTCAAATGTATTCTGAAAAAATAAGGGACTTTTTTAAGTTGTAAAACTAGAAACAATTTGTGTCTTAGTAAACCATCAAATGCTGGTGACAGACTTCAGTAAGCAGGCATTAGGCAATCAGACCATTTACGTGTTCCAAGGGATATAACTTCCCAGTTACTCCCAAGGCCTGTGTTTTCAGTAAACTTGAAACTATCAGCGTTTGTCTTTATGTATTTATTACATTGATATAGCATGTTTAAGTTCCTCTTTACTCTGTACCTTTGGGGAAACATATTGCATTGATTGAATTTTGAGAAGCTCTGACAATTTTCATACTCAATAAAATGACTGCAACGGGAATCAGCCGTGCATTCGATCCCATCACAGTGAGGCCTCCCTAATTGTGATATTGTGGATACTTTGTCACACCAGCCACACAAAAGTAGTTTGACAGTAACTGGCTCTGTAGTCCAGCGTGACCTCTCCAGCCCTTCAATCATGTCAAACATTTGGCATCTCTCAGCGGAGCGATCGTGGGCGGGACGTGCTAATGGAGAGGCTGTTAACAAGCTACACAGGAATTTAGACGCATAGTAATCCGCCTCGTACACCACTTTAGTAAAAACACACAAATTATATCACTCTTGCTAGAAATGTTTGGATTTTGACTGTTGTCTTTTATTTTGGACAGAATTGTTGTTGTGATTTGTCAGTAAGTACGACAAAGCTGCACGGCCTTGGAGTGATACAAGCCTGCTAACATTTTATGTCCCGTTATCAATTATTGTTTAAATATGGGCATACAGGGAAACTAAAAAGGGTACCAGTGTCTTAAAAGAGAACGTGTTTATATATGGCTATCAGGATAAAGCAACATGAGGACCGTTGCCATAGTGACTGAAACAATAATATATATTTGTTTAGGTTTTTTTAGTTTTACTTTGTCTTTGACCTGGTTTTACTGGTCTTATTGGGCTGGTGCTGGGTTAGACCTGGTTTCCTCTAGTTTAATCATCCAATTCAGGTTCTGTATTGCTTTCGGCATTCTGGAGAGATTTGTTGACAAACTGTTCTCATTAGTGGCTTAGGATTTTGCTTGCTACTCCAATTTGTATTGACAGTGGTGGAATGTACTTATAAAGGAGTTTTGTGGATTTGTATAATATTTTTTTCTGCCATGTTGACACTAAAACTTCCTCTCACTCATTTGTAATGTGAAATAGTATTGAGGCGTGGTAATTTGCTGAGGCATGACTTTGGATCGTGCCAAAGTAGAAGCGTGCACCCCTCCCTCTGCATGTGCTGGGTAATTAACAGCTTTGGTGGTATTCAAAGCATGCGTTTGATTTGACTGCGCTGTAAAATAAGGCCAGGTATTATTTGCTTAGTGGTTATATTAACAGTGCCCATAATAAAAATACATAAAAGGTCAACTTCATTTTACTGTGGTGCTACTTCAAAGAGTAATGGGTATCGTTCCACCGCATGCCTGTTTCTTTGTTGCATCTAATTCTTGTGGTTGCCGCGATGCTGATGCTCTCTCTTTGCCATTTCGCAGGTTCCTCTTCAGCTCATCGAGAGCGTGGAGTGTCGAGATATGTTCCAGCTTCTTGTCACCTGTAAAGACTGCAAAATCGTCAGGTACATTCCGTCTAAGCATGAACACTGTCCTGTCCTGTTTAATACTAAGAACGTCTTGGTCACAAATACATTTCTATGTGACATTTTGTGAACAAATCAGACCACAACATCAACAGGCTTTTATCTAATTAGGAAACATGTTCTCTTTTGCATGTTGAGAGCTGATTGGTGGAGGGAGAGCTGGTCCTCTGATCTGAAGATGTGATCGCGGCCAAAGATAAATTCACATGAAAACGAGTGATAAAACCAAACAGCCAGTAAATAGTTTTGATCAGGATCAGAATTGTTTTTATCTATGTATTACTTGCATTGCAGTAAAATACACAACATTTTATACTTGCTCCTTATTATTGGGTTTTTGTACTTAAGTCTTGCTTCATCATCTTGCATCAAATACAGAGATTTTATACAGATTTTTATGCAAGTTTAGTATAGCGTTATTATTCATTTATAAAGGATTTCTCAATCTCCTATGTATGTAACAGGAAGTGAGAAACTACACATTGACTTTGGTGTTAAGTGTAAACAAGTTATGAAGGCAAGCATAAAAAATCTTAACAAAATTGTAATTTATATATATATATACAAACAATAGATTTTATTAGGTGAATTAGTTGTGGTTTCACGGTGAAGTACCACTGGTTGAATGTATTATTCTTTTGGTTTTGCTTCCTTCCTGGCTCAAATTTCAGGAGTTATTTGTGGCACTTTGGAGCTCACGAAAACTCTGCACTCCTTCATGGCTCAGTGTCTAACGGCTCTAAACTGTGTTGTCAGGTGTCAGTTCACCACCTTTGAGCAGTGTCAGGAGTGGCTGAAGCGTCTGACTGTGGTGGTGCGGCCCCCAGCGCGCCTCCAGGACCTGTTCTCCTTTGCCTTCCACGCCTGGTGCATGGAGGTGTACGCTGGGGAGAAGGAGCAGCATGGAGAGCTGTGTCGACCAGGTAGACACACATTTACAGCTGTGTCCTCTGCATCCCCTGCTTTAGACCGGTCTCCAGGCAACGGTCTCCCTCATCTGCGTTCAACATCAGTGTTTTTATCACTATGGAGACCAACACTCTGATTTTTGTATAAAATATGTGCCATTATAATGTACTGAAGCTTTCAATAATGAAAGCAATGCTTGGAATTAATGAAGTATAGGCCTATATCATCCGTCAGTTATCAGCGCCGGGCCCTCCTAAAGATTAGCCCTCATAATTTTTTTTAAAATCCAAATTTCTTGTTGTGAAACGGAGCGCCTTTGGGATTTTATGTTTCACACAATAACCATGATGGAAACAGAACAGTCCATTCTTCCTAAACGTGTGCCTACTGAATATACTCAATATGTCATCATGTGTGCCCAGGGGAACATGTGACTTCTTGGTTCAAAAATGAAGTGGAGAGAATGGGCTTTGACACTCAAAACGCCTGGAGGATAACGGACATCAACAGCAAGTTCAGGTAAAACGGCAATAACTATTAATAGTCAAATATGTTAGCATGTAAATGAAACTGGCTACGACTATTAATCGTATCAGGAGTCATTTCAGTCCTTGAACCCCTTTTCCCCAGGTTCACACACAGTCGGGCTGTTGAGTAGTGTCTGAGCTCTTGTTTGTGCTCTGTCTCAGGCTCTGTCCCAGTTACCCCCAGCAGCTCCTGGTCCCGGCCTGGATCACAGACAAAGAGCTGGAAAACGTGGCAGGCTTTCGCTCCTGGAAGAGGTTTCCGTCTGTGGTGTACAGGTCGGTGTGCTGCGTGTCGGTCCAACCACTTACACTTTCATTGGCCTCCTGTGGCTTTTATGTATCTGAGGGGATTGCAGCCCTTAAGCTGAGAACTTATTTAGTGTTTAAACAATGTAGTGTATCCTTGCTCTGGAAACCATTACAACCAATGTACTACTGGTTCTCAGTACTAGTCTGACATTGTTTTATTTTAATTACACCCAATTTGATATATTTATTATTGTTCTTGAAATTAACTGCTGAAAGACGATAGATTGTTAATTTATTATTCAAGGTACTAGTTATTGCATTAATGTCAACAACAAACCTTTCAACCGAATTCCTGATAATTTCCCATCTTCCCACAGACACCTAAGCACTGGTGCAGTTATCGCCCGCTGTGGTCAGCCTGAGGTGAGCTGGTGGGGCTGGAGGAATGCGGATGATGAACACTTGGTGCAGTCCATCGCTAAAGCCTGCGCTGTGGACGGATCCTTACGAAAACCTGTCACCAACGGAGTCCACAGCAACGGCACCGAGCTTTGCGACACAGACTTTGGTGAGAAATGGCTTTGGAACCATTGTTGACATTTTTAAAGACCCAGCAGTATTCATTATTGATGGAGGCCTTTTCATTTCTATAATACATAGAAGTTCATGTTCATTTAAGCAACACAACCAGTTGGGGTTTTTCAGATGTGACACTGGTATTGAATTTTGATGCCAATCCGAGGAAATTAGCTGGATCTGATTTTGTTTTTGTGATATTGAATAAAGTCATATACAGTTGTTTTTAATTGCAGGATAAATAACACAATAGTTGTTTATGTCTGCAGATATAAAAAGACATTGTATTGAAATCAGACGTGAAAAAATATTTTGTTTTCTTCTGGTGGCCAAATTCAAACTGTAACTCCTCAATGAGTGATGTAAATACCCTAAAAAATGGCACAGTGGCTGAGTGGTTAGCACTCTTGATTCTCAGTAAGAAGGTCCTAGGTTAAAATTTTGGTCAGAGCAGTGCCTTTCTTAGTGGAGTTTGCATGTTCTCTCCATCTGCATCCAGGTGTTCGGGTTTGCCCTATCACTAAAACATATACAAGAGGAAATATAAACTTCTGGAGATGGGCCCCAGACGCTGTTCTATGGCAACCACTGCTCCTGACAGAGGCCCTGGCCTATAGTGGCCATGAGGGATGAGTCAAATGCAGAGGACAAATTTCCCTAAGGGGACAATAAAAGTGTAACTTCACTTAAGTTACGTAACTAAACAATTACTATGAAGGTTCTGTTCTTTGCAACACACTGGTTCTGCGGTTTAGATTTGTAGCAGACGGTGTTGTGCAATATGCCGTGTCACAGCACGTCCTCCCCACGGGCAGAGCGGACGATAAAGACTGAAGAATTTCACCATGGGCCTGATTTGTGAGAGGAGCTGGGGGTGTGGCTGCTTCCTGTCACCTGAAACGTGCATGACATAATTGAACTTTCCCCACTGCTCAGGGAGACTTACATTGTGTGTTTTACTGACTGTATCGTTGCCAATCCTCTAATGCATCCGCAGAAACTGTAAGGAATGATATATTATGTGTGATCATCAAAAAGCATTATGCACTATTATTGTAAAGCACAATGAGCAACACTTTAAATCACTTGTTCTGTATATTTTTACAATACAGCTCATGCTCTAACAAATGTAATGTGCTCTAAACTCACATAAACAGTACATTTAGGTTGAGAGTAGATTGCAGTTAATATTGGCACTATTTACTAAAGGTTCATACTGTTATTTCTACAGGAAAAAGAGCTTCTCCAGAGCCTTGATTCTGAGAGTAAAAGTGAAGACTATCGTGACCAATGCAGACACTTTGGAGTGGGCCCTGATCCACTAAACCTGTGTTTGCTCCTCTGCATTTTAAAGTGACTCACTACCATTATCAAATATCCTTAATACTGATTCTAGATTAAGAGATCCTTTATTTGTCCCACAGTGGGGAAATTTCAGTGTTGCATCACAAGTAATAGAACAGTAGGAAAGAGGAGCACACAGGACCCGTTAACTGAACAATAGCTGTACTATTTCAAAGAAAACAAAATCTCTAACTCTAGCATCTATAATAAGTATAAAAACTCTATCTCACTAGGTTAGATCCTCCAGCTCTGGTCCTGACCAAGCCGAGCATCAACATCTGGAGATGGCTTCCCGGGCGCTGTTACTACGGCGACCACTGCTCCTGACGTAAGCCTTAGCGGCATCAGGATGGGTCAAATGCAGAGGATGAATTGCCCTATGGCGATTAATAAAGTGCACCTTTACCTTTACCTTATCTTGAAAATAAATATTAATGTAAAAATTTAATATTATATACAAAGATTCTTTTTCTGATGATTACAATTACAATTTTGTTTTACCATAACATATTAAATGTAATTTTAAGATCAAAATCAAACTTTGAAACATTTGTTAGAATCACCTAAAAAACAGTTGATCTCTAAAACTCTCTGGTAAGTTCTTTTTATTATGATATCTATGTTTATGTTTCAGAATCCTCAATAACCAACAGCACAGAGGTGGAGTCTTTGGCCATACAGCCGCACAAGCTGCTGATCCTGGACGCCCGCTCGTACGCGGCGGCGGTCGCCAACCGCGCCAAAGGAGGAGGCTGCGAGTGCCCAGGTCTGTCCCTCTCTCCAACACCGTAAAACTGGGTCGACGTGTACTCTCCAGTTTAATACCTCTAAATACCATTGTTCCCTGCTGAAATTAAAAGGTTTTTCTAATTAACCTTTTGTTCTCTACAGAGTACTATCCTAACTGCGAGGTGGTCTTCATGGGAATGGCGAACATCCACTCCATCCGCAAAAGTTTCCAGTCTCTGCGTTTCTTATGTACCCAGATGCCAGATCCGGCAAAGTATGTGCTTTCTACTTTTGGTATTTTCCTGTGCCCCCAGCAAAGCACACTGCCGTCCCTGTTCCTGCACCGCATAATAAAACTATTAACTGTCCCAGGCCTCTTTTAATTAACACGATGTTATTGTAAATACGCCATTGTTTCCTCCTACAGCTGGATTCAATTTAGCTCAAGCATAGTGTGGCTTACATTGGAGGAGCTGGGCGTTTTTAGTTCAATAAATCGGACTGCGCCGCTTTTACAAGTCGCAGTCAAGGTTAAGCAGCTTTTATTGTGTTTAAGTGTTTATTTAAAAGTCATGATTGGGTTTTTTTTTTGTGGTTGAAGAAGGGACATTGGTAAAAGAAAAGAATAAATGTTTTTAACTTAATTTAAACACAAAATACTACTTGAAGCTAGTCCCAGGGATCAAAACATTTTCTCTGATGTGTCCACTAGATTCTTTTCCAGGCCTAACCAGGTCGAGAGTGAAATATTAACTCTTCACTTTAGGGTCAGACTTGTGTAACATCGCCGCAGACGCACACAGACAAAACATCCTCGACTTTAAACCACTTCTGTTCGCATCTGACCAAGGACGCCGCAGCCTCCTCCACGTCGCCTCACACATGGAAACATCGAGCAGAGTTTTGTCAGAGCGAAGAGTGGAGGCTGTGAATTATTCAAGACCTGACCATTGTGGCTGTTCAAGGCTATAGAAGGGCTTTTTCCACTCATGCAGTCTGTGTTTTGCTAGGCTCAAGTGAAAGGATTTTTTTTGCGTTGTTATTATATTGTCCAATATATTATCGACTACAATGAAAATTACACTGTACCCTAGAGAAATGAAATAGTCTGGTTATGTTTCTAATCACATTTTTTTCAACGCTGAATGATTTGGTGTGAGTTATCTATGAAGGAAGTCCAAAACTTTATACCAGACATTGATTGCTTCTGTCTGCATTACTGTGAGAATTGGAAAACTTCGTAACGTTGGCAAAACATGGCCACAAAGAAAAAAATAAACTCACAAGCCCTCCCCGATCAAGTAGGCGATCCGCTGATTTTTGTTTTGCCCTTTGAATGAAACTGCCAAATCATCCCAGATCATCGATTAATTAAGGACATTTTTGGATGCTTTCACAGCTCTTCAATCAACAACAAGAGCATATGACTTTACCATGATCAAAGGGGTCATAACAAACAAAAACAAGTATGCAGATCTTTTGAAGAGTGTCTATAGTTAATTGTTTATTCCCTGTGGTTCAGCTGGCTGTCTGCCCTGGAGAGCACCAAGTGGCTGCAGCACCTGTCCCTGCTGCTGAAGGCCTCCCTGCTGGTGGTCAACGCGGTGGACAGAGACCAGAGGCCGGTCCTGGTGCACTGCTCCGACGGGTGGGACCGCACACCTCAGATTGTGGCTCTGTCCAAACTGCTGCTGGACCCGTACTACCGCACAGTTGAGGTAACATTCGCATCACGGTGTAAGACGTCTCAAGTAATAGATGTGGGGTGTGGATCTACCAAAACATCGTAACTTATGATAGTATTGTTGCAGACGCTTTTTTGCAATAACTTGGCTGAAATGCTGAACTATAGTATATTTTCACATTTCAAATACTGTATTGACAAGAGGAAATGGACAGAACATCCCATCGAATGTATTAATATTAAGAGGACCCTAGTGATATATTAGTGTCTTGGAGTTCTTGGGTATTGTGTTCCAATGCTAATGTGATCTTAATGACTCCATGGTGCTGCAGGGTTTCCAGGTGCTGGTAGAGACGGAGTGGCTGGACTTTGGTCATAAGTTTGCCGATCGCTGTGGTCATGGGGAGAACTCTGAGGACCTGAACGAGCGCTGCCCCGTGTTCCTGCAGTGGTTGGACTGCGTGCACCAGCTACAGAGGCAGTTCCCCTGCTCCTTCGAGTTCAACGAGGCTTTTCTGGTTTGTATCACATGTGCTGTGTACATCAGGATGTGGAAAGCTTCTTATCGTTCTACAAAGACGCACTGATACAAATAATTTTGCAGAACGAGCCATGACACATGCTCATGTGTGAGAAAAAAAATGTCTTCTCACACATTAAGTTTATTTTCAATGTAATAGAAATACCTTATTTTGCCAATTACTGCTTCATTGAAGAAACTGATAAACTGGGACATTAAGATCAGCTTTGATAATATTAGAATTTGTTCCATTAAAGTCTCTCATGAAGTACTATTTCTGGGTGTCTCTCAGAGCCTGCCCCGATGCGATACGTATCTCGATACAGTGCACTTTTAATGCGGTATGATTCCTTACAATATACCTCTAATCGATGCGGTCCAAAAGTATGTATTTAATAATGTATATAGATGTAGAATATAGATTACTTGTTATTAAATTCTAAATATTAAAATATAACGTATCGAGATACGTTAAAATGTAAAAATCAATTAAAAAAAAAGTTAAACTGTTACCAATACATTTGTAAATCATGTACCTTCTGCTGACATCCCTATATTGCCTTAAGATCATCATCCCCTTGTAGTAGCTTCCCAAAGGACATTAAGGAAATGAGAAATGATCTGCTGAATGCCTATCCTATGATGCCTATAACCTTTATAAATGCAGTGATGTAATCTAAAAGGAACAAAATTGCTACCATGGATCTTGTCATATCCCACTTTTTTATTGCCTCAAATTCCAGGTTGTTTGAAAACTAACCCTGAAATGTGAAGTAGAGACAATGCCAATGATACATGTTGCATGCATCCAGGGTGTGTCTTCAGGCCTGAACTTGTGTGTTTATATGTGTGTATCAGGTCAAACTGGTGCAGCACTCCTACTCCTGCCTCTTCGGGACATTCCTGTGCAACAGCGGCAAAGAGCGTGAGGATCGACACGTCCAGGAGAGGACCTGCTCCATATGGTCCCTGCTGCGTCCAGCCAATCGCACGCTCCGGAACATGCTCTACTCCTCCCACTCCGAAACCGTACGTCATAGACTCTGACTAGGAAGGATGGCCCACATTTAGGAATATCCAGGGTATCAGATGGAACATAAAAAGGGAAAAAGCAAGATGAATAGTAAAATAAAATACTAAAATCTGTACATGTATAGTGTAATTAAAGCTGGGGTAACCTAAACTCAACAAATGAATGATGTAATAAATCCACAGAAAGGATCCATGTAATCCTTCCATCTATCATTTATAAAAGAGAAGACCAGCCCTCACTCTTTTTGTTGGAACAAACAAAATGTATTTATGAAACAACAACTACTCCAGCTTTAAGTTTAAACCAGTGGGGGCGGGTCCCGGCTCAAAAGTGGCCAAAATGACATGCGCTGACATGCTGCAATACCCCGGGCCGATGGGGGTGGACCCGGAATAAGAATTAGCCAATGCTAACATATAGCATATTCTTATCTCTCGAAAACGTCTTTACTGGATGGTCCAAAAGTTGTCTCTTGGCCCAAAGCTCCGTTCCACATGTGTGTCAATGCTTTTTTTGGACCACTCTAGTTTACACGCTGTGAATTTTTGAAGTCACTTGTTTAAATGAATGGAGCTCATGCGGCTGACGCATGCGCAGATGCGTTTTTTCACATTTTCCAGCCCCCGCGGCCATTTTGAAACTGCCCATAGATCGTGGAAGTTGTGGCACTTTAGTTAGAATGGAGGAGATTATTTTGGCGTGATTAGCTCTGTTAATATTTACAGTCTATGGTTTAAACGCTACATTCCTGCTTACGGACAAGAACGTGTAGCAGAAAACCTACTTGAATGTATGGTCAGTGGTGGTTACTACAAGTGAGTAACACAGCAGGGTTCCTCTCATATCTGACAGGTAACCTCTGCAGTACTTTTAGGTTGAGTTGGTGAGTGAGATGATAAATTCAATATTTGTTGAAATTGTGTGACAATCTTTCTGTGCTCTGCAGGCCACGTGGACCTAAGCCATAAGCTATTGAGCAGCAAAGGAAATTACTTTTCTCTGCTGCTCATTTGCACAAAAATACTGCTCAAAACATGCAAAGAACTGTGAGGAAATGGTTTTTAAGGGTAGATTTCACTTTTCACCTTTTACACAGCAATCTCTGTCAAAACACAATATTAATCTTTAATTCCATCCAATTTATTTTTATGAAGCCCTAAATTACAACAGCAGTCTAATTTGCCTATCTACCAACAACACATCAGAGAATAAAACAGTTCGAAGACAGGAAATGCAATAATAGCAAACTGGCTCCCATGGAGCCTTTGGTCCATGGGAGCGTGACATCCACTGCCCATGAAGGTCCTTAAATGTCCGGATCATCACTGTCCTTAGACCCTCCTGCATCGGCAAGGAACGACTAAAAAGTGAGAAAAAAAGTTATAAACCTCAGGGAGGCCCATTTTGAGAAGGGGGTTTGCTCCCACGGACAAGGCTATAGTTCCAGGACTTGTTACGTTATAGATCAGAGAAGGATGAACCTTGGGGTGCAGCATTTATTCCCAGTTACATTGATGTAACATTCCCGGTTACATTGATGCCTGTTACTAATCTAGTTCTCTCTCGTTTTGATTTACGGCCCTTGCAACACTTTGTGGTGTCTGTGTTATTGTGTGTGCACGCCTGAGATGGGCGCGGGCATCATCTGCTCTCAATACACTGTCAAAGACATGCATTATTTATGTGGGACAATATGTGTTTCAATAAGAAAGCCATTGTTTCCTGTTGAGGCCTGTCTTCAAATGTAATTATAGAACGGAAACTGCAATAGCTTTGAAACATCAATTACAATATATGTCATTTTAATATGTCCATAGTTCAATTTGGCAGGAAGCAAGCAGAGTAAATGTGTTGTAGTAAGTGTTATTGAGGCCATTGTGCATATTGCAATGATCAAATAAAGGATCTTACATAAAACATGACATTTTATTATGGTTAAACACTCTGTCAACTGTAAAAACAGCCGTAAGAATGGTTTACAGTTGTATAATTTATAGACATTCATTCACAGTATGTTGTGTATTGTGCAGGTGCTGCACCCTGTGTGTCACGTCCGAAACCTAATGCTGTGGACGGCCGTGTACCTGCCCAGCTCATCCCCCACCACCCCTTCTGACGACTCCTGCGCCCCCTACCCCGGCACGGGGGCCAACGGAGAGGAGGCGCCCCTGGGCAGGTGAGGTCCTCTCTGTGGTCTATGTGTTAACTGTTTTTCTTTCATTTTAAAGAAAGTGAATTGTGATTGGTGGTCATATACTGTATGTATTCATGCACTATGTCAGTGTCACATGGAGCTGTAGTTGTTGAGATGCGGTTCTGAATGTGTGATCTTTTCTCTCCTCAGGCGCTCAAAGACTCGTTCATTCGACAACATCCCGAGTGCGTGTGAGATGGGCAGCGGCCTGCCCCCCAACAGGCGCTCCAGTGACCCCAGTCTGAATGAGAAGTGGCAGGACCACAGGCGCTCCCTGGAGCTCATGGCTGTGGGTCCTGAAGGAGGGGCTGGGCCAGACCAGGAGAACCTGCCCAATGGCGTGGGGGCGTACTCTGACACGGTGGACTCTGAGAGGGACGACAGCCCGCTGTACTGTGGTGACCACATGCCCCACAATAAAGGGGATGAGAAGGCTGAGCTGTCTGTGGCAGTCAGCGAGGGTCAGATGGAAAACATTCTGCAGGAGGCCACTAAGGAGGAGGCGGGATCAGAGCCTAAAGAGGACGTCCCAGCCGCCAATCAAAGCACTGACCAGGATGTGACCTCAGAGACACTTGAGCTGGTCCAGTCTGAGCCCACAGTGAACAGGACTAAGGCGGTCACTAACGGACACCTTGCACAAAACGGCGTCTTGTCTGGAGATGAGGAGGATGAGCTGTGTCTCGGCGGTGACCCGGAGGTGGCTCTTGTGGCACGAGATCTGGTAAAGAGGGTCGTGGAGCAAGTGGCTCGGGAGGCTCTGGAGGCTGAGGCTGGTTCAGGGGATCCAGTGGAGCTCACCAAGACTGTAGTGAACGGCTTTAGCAACGGCACGTGTGAGGAGCCGCACTGCCACAGTCCGGACACAGAGGGCGATGTGGAGCTGGACAAGAGGCCCTCTCTGATGGAGAGCTCCACTGAGACTTTGACAGAGATCTGCCCCACTCCTGTGTCCTGCAGGCAGCAGGAGGCGGAGCCTGGCTTCAGGACTTTAAACGGGGGGGCCAATTGCCCCTCGGTCAGTGCCTTCCAGTGTGTGAGTGATCAGCGGAACGGGCTGAGTAACGGGGAGAGTGTATATGCAGCTCCACACAGTATCAAATGGAACGGTGAGCGTGCTCCTCTGAGCAGACAGCTGTCTGTAGCCAGCTGTGGCTCTCTGCCGCCGCGCTGCGTCCCTCACCGCTGCTGCCACGCGTTGGGGCGGCCGGCGAGCAGCCCCGAGCAGCCGGCACGCAGCCACCTGGACGATGACGGCCTGACGCTGCACTCAGACGCCATCCAGCAACGACTCAGACAGATCGAGGCGGGGCACCAGCTGGAGGTGGAGAGCCTGAAGAAGCAGGTGCAGGAGCTCTGGTCGCGCCTGGAGAACCAGCAGCACATGGGCCTGCACCGGACCAACGGAGACCTGTGCGCCGAGGTGGTAAGAGCTGTTACCATGTGACATGTCCCTGTGCTCAGTGTGGTCATAGTAATGTCCTCTTCATTTGTGTTTAACGCTGTGTTTGGGGCAGACCTCCATGACGGACTCAGAGTTCAACCTGGACCCCAACTGTTTGTCCCGTTGCAGCACAGAGTTCTTCTCTGAGGCCAGCTGGGAGCAGGTGGACAAGAACGACACCGAGGTGGGCGCCCCCTCTGTCTGTCCCCTGGAAAGGCCACTTAAACATCCTGCTGGATAATACTATTGTCATAGAGCAGCTGCGCTGGGGTCCTGTGTCAGAGGAAGGATGTATGAACCCCAGCTCTGTCTGTTATTCTTTACTTTAAGGATTCCAGATGGAAATGAGATTTTTTAGCATTAATGCTTGTACAAACATCATGGCCCTGGAGCATCATTTTGACTGAACATTGTCTGGTTGATATAAAGAAATGTAAATGTTGTCTTGCAGGTGACTCGCTGGTACCCGGATCATTTAGCGGCTCAGTGTTACGGCTGTGAGAGCCGCTTCTGGCTCGCTGCCAGGAAACACCACTGCAGGTACAGACTCTACAGACTTACTTCACTGAATGATCCCAAACACTCGGACGCAGTACCTGTGACAGGTTATGGGAACCAGAGGTGTTACTGTATCTGGTGGGACAGAAAACATGAACTGATATTTCAGCAGATTTTATATATTAATAGTTCTGCCAAACAGCAGTTTGTTTCAAGACTCCATGAATATGACTTTAAACTTTAATAATACCACTACACAAAATTACAATCAATGTAAAGGCAGTTTACATACGACACAGTGTGTTGTGTTGTTTCTCAGACAATTCAACACTCCATTGTCATAAAATTGTTAAAAACACAAATCAGCTCCAGGTTCATATGTTCCTCCCAGTGAGTAAAGCCGAGAGCTCTGACCTGTCACCTGCACTTTAGTCCAGTCCGTGTGCGTCTACAGTCTGTATGTGGTACTCAGCTGTGACCCACTGTGTCCCCTCTGCCCACAGCGACAGGGAGCGAGTCCAGGAGGTCTGGTGAGGTCCTGTCCTGTCTCTAACCCTGTCTGTTTCTGTGTACTCGTGCTTTCCAACACTTCCAACTGGCTGTGATCATTAGCTCTGGTCCATTGACAACAGTAGTGCACTTCACGTCACGGGCCACTCCTGGTTTTAACATTGCACAAGTCGAATGAGTTGAAGTCAAGTCTCAGGGCAAAAACATTCTAAATGGACTTTTCACAGCTTCTAAACCATGCTTTAGCTTTCCCTCGTCATGTTCACACTCAAAGCTGTGTCAAAGCGACCCATGCATGTTTATATTTGTAAGTTATATTTGGCTACAAACAAGATACCATTGCTCCCCCCAATGGCTGCTCAAAAGAACTACACACCCTCTGTAGTTACTTAGTTCACTGGATTATTTCTGATATGCAGATGACTCGGCCATTCGCCCCAGGTGTGATATTCTCACTATATTTTGGGCAGAAGCATGCTTTGGTGACATAATATTATTGCATAAATTTGAGCTTTTATGCATGAAATATTGATCTAAAATAGCCAATTAGGTTTAATTTTTTTCTCTTGCACAATAGTAAAAAGCCAGGTCCTTCTGCTGGGATGGGAGGTTTTTAATACCTAGTGGCTTATAGACTATATAAAGCTCATATGAAGCTCATGAATGCTCTGGCTCCTATTGACACTGAAAAGTAAACTCCTGAATTAGCTGAAACCTAATGGAGTTCTACTGCCAGAGTCTTGGCCTTAATGTCATGGTTATAACACTTGCTGTGATCCTGTTTTGAGATTGCATTTTAAATCATGCTTTCTCTCCCCAAATTCAGCTCTGTTAAATGAAAAGTGCAGGAAGATGGACCTTTAGCTCCTGATTGACTAATACTGTTCGGCTGTTTAAACCGGGGACGTCACATTCAGGTGGCCCTCTTCTGTTAGATTTACACTCGTATCATTGGATCCTGTTAATCCCAGGAGTGTCTGAGCAGCATGCAGCCCACAGCGCCCCCTGTCTCCCACCCCAGCAACAGCAACAGCAGCAGTAGAAGCAGTAGCAGCAGTAGCAGCAGCAGCAGCAGTAGAAGCAGTAGCAGTAGCAGCAGCAGCAGTAGAGGCATCAGTGGCATGGTCCCCAGAGTGTTTTAGGTGTTTTTGGCTGAGTTTACCAGCACAGAGCATGGCCTCACATGTGACGCACACCGACATGTGTGTATCAGGCTGTAGTCTTCACTTTGTCTGTTTTCAGTCCATGGATCAAATGTTTTACTGTAAGGCTCTGTTCTTGTTCAACACATTTTCCTTCTGCAGTGCATCCATTCAGTAGAAAAGTTAAATTTCAGAAACAAAAAAATAACTTAAATAACATTTCTGTTGAATCATACTAATACTTTATTTGGCAGTTTAAATACACATCCTATGTTAAGGTTGAAAGGTGAAGTTATGGCTCTGCAAAGTTGGGAAAATGCAAATAAACGAGTCGAGGCCAAGGCTCTGGTCCTGACTTCCACACTGGTGTCTCCCCTGCAGAGTCCAGAGGATCCACATGGGCTCATACTTTATCTGTGGAGATTTTTGACCACACATTGCTACAGTTTTCTGAATGTTACTCTGATCTTTAGAGAAACACTCAAGGACCAGACATTATGGTTTATGTCCACAAAACATCCATCATGTTATCCAATCCATCTAACTCATTCCCCGCTCTCTGAACACTTTGGTTTTCATAAGAACGGCCGGTAAGATTGAAGTTAAACCAATAAAAAGGGGCCACAAGGATTTGAATTCATTTTGACAAATCACTTTTTACATGTGATGTAAGGCCAACTCCACAAACTCCAAACCTTGAGTATCCAGAAAGGATCCTAAGAAATCAAATGTATTATTAATAATCAGGAAGCTGCGGGGGGAGCATAGGTAGTTTAACCAGTGTGTATCTTCCAAAAGTTGAGCTCCCTCTCACTATTTGAAAATGGGCGTTCCCATTAAGTCATCTCCATGGTGACCAAATCCAGTCCAGTGCCCTTTAAGTGTCCACAGTGGTCCTTCTCTGTAACGCGGTTCACCTTTTGTAGCCTCTTGTTTGCAGTTTAGCGAGCTTCTCATGCGCCGCGCGTTTACTCCAACGATCCCTTTGTTTAACACGGCCCTGCTCCTGCCTCCTGCCCCTTAGAACAGTGTCCTCTGCAGCTGCATTTTACAGTGTATGCACGGCTTTTGACAGCTGCAGCAGCACTCAGACCTACAACCAACAGGTTTGATATCTCCGAGATTGCACTTCAGCAGTCGTCAGTTCTCAAGTAGTTAGAAACGTGTATAAAGTGTGTGTTTTAAGGCTGTAAAACCCCTCACCAAACAGCTACCACTTTGCCGATTTTGCTTAATGCAGGTTTTTTAGAACGTGACGGCGATAAACGAGGAACAGTATTCATCACATATCCAATCTAATCCAAATATAGCACATTTCATAAACACATTTTCCAAAGTGCTGCACAATAAAATACTAAATAAAACAAATCCATAGTAAAACAGTAAAATAATAATAAATCAAATATGAAAAACTGTGTGCATACATGTATAAATGTAAAAATAACAATAAAAGATGAAATAAAATAAAATAAAATGAAAATAAAAGGACCATACAACTCACACAGTGTTAAAAGCCAGAGCATAAAAATGGGTCTTAAGACGAGACTTAAAACACTCCACAGAAGGAGCAGTTCGGATATGGGGGGGGCAGAGCGTTCCACAGGTTTGGTCCAGCCACAGAGAAGGCCCTGTCCCCCCGGGTTTTAAGTCTCGCCCGAGGTACCCACGAGCTGGAGCTGGCCCGCGGACCTCAGCGCGCATAATTCCAGTAGGATCGGTATAGAAGTAACGGGACACAGCAGCTCTCAGATCCCCATGAAACGCCAACTCAAAACTAACCCACGGCGTCTGTGTGTGTTGTGTTTGTGCGCCGCAGGAACTGTGGTAACGTGTTCTGTGCGAGCTGCTGCGACCAGAAGATCCCGGTGCCCAGTCAGCAGCTGTTCGAGCCCACGCGCGTCTGCAAGTCCTGCTTCAGCCACCTGCAGCTGTGCCCCCGCGACCTGGAACTGGACAAGGGCATCGCGGCCAGCTCCAACTGAGGCCACTCACCACCACCCCCCCCCCCCCCCCCCCCCCCCCACCACCACCCACCCGAATGTCCCACCAACTCCAAACAGAAACACGTGTGCTGCGGAAATAAAACTTGAATGTGTAAATAGAGGCGTATATTTGGGAGCGCTGGACGGTGGCGGGACGGTGCCTTGGAGCCGGAGGAGGTCGAACGCCGCGCTGCTGTAGTTCTGCCACATTTCATCCACACAAAAAACACAAAACCGTCAAAAGAAATTCACCCGTTCTGCCAGATTTTTTTTTTTCAGTTCACCCAAATGAGGAAGGTTTTTGAATCAACACTTCAAGGTACAAAAGATATCACTGTACTGAAGAAAAGAGAGAAATATATTTACATATGTGTGTGTAGTATAGTTTTAAAATCACTGGAGTCTATGGAGTCGTTAAAGCTCAGGTGCCTAAGTTTAAAACCACAACAAAATGCAGCTCTATAATGAAAAAAACTCAATGCAGCTCAGTTTTATCGCTAGTTTTCACACGTTTTTGGTCCGTTCTATTTTCAGATCAGCTTTTTCAGAAACAGCGGCAAGCAGAGGACCGCCCTAACTCGGCCAATCAGCTCTCAAGCAGAAGATTCACTGCTTGCTTGTTGGATACATAAACATATTTTGGTCTTGCCGGTGGGACAAACTAAATGTACAGATTATGGAGGGAGTTAGGGGCCCCAGCTTTAAGTGGTGACCTCAACAAATGCACTTCCGGGTCCAGGCTAAAGTCAGAGAATGACAGACCTGCTGCATCGTTCAGCTTTCAGACATTTTCAGTCCCATCCAAGGCCTGTTTCTTTTACTTAAACCAGAATAATGGACTGAGCTGTTTCGCCTTGAACCCGGATTGGAGAAATTCACGACTCCGCTTTGTTCTTTCCGGCACTTTATTGCGTTAAATGTCAAAACGATCAAAAATATGCAGCCTGTCAAAGTCTGTCATTTCCGCACATTTGATTGATTTTATTGAAATTATTGATGTTTTGACTTGAAATAGCTCTTAAACAAAGTCATTAACGGCACAGACTTTTAGTTAGTTTTAAAAACCCTAAACTTTACGCGTGTGATTCTTGGATTAAAACAGCAAAGCACTTGGACATTTGGGTGAACTGATGATTTTCAAATAATATTGCTTATTATAATTTTAATACAAGCATTGGCAAGAACCGAGAGTCACTGGACCATGTGACACGTCTCGGCTCGTCTTCCCCCCCCACTCAAACAGACCCTTTCCCAGCAGGCACTGGGAGAGCCGGACAACTCGCCCACGTTTCAAGCAGTTTGGAGATCACAGCCAAGTCTATACATTTACTGAAAAAAACTAATATTTTTCAAAAGTCTATAGGGCAAGGGGCGGTTTAAGCCTGAAGTCAAAATTCTATTCATTTTCCCCGTAGATATTCCACACAAAAATAATGTATAAAGCGGGAACTGGATGGATTATTTTGACTACAACACTAGCACTTTTATTTAGAGAATTAGAACTTTAAAAAGATGCAGCACAGATTTTGTTAGCCTCCATCGTGCCTTCAGATATTTGGATTTCTTTCAAAACTCAGATGAGGGAAATTATGTTATTTTTGCAACCAGGCTGTGAAGTGGGCGGGACTTTGCAATTCCATATAATTGAATAGAGATGTGAAAATAGATTCTCTTGTAAAGTTCTCCATTGTGAGATCAGTAAAGTATGTTCTCTGACTGGTGTAAAGCCGTCAGCGTCTAAAATGTTGATAAAATTGTATAAAATCAGAGCATATTTTGTCCATTTTGAAACGACTGCTGAGAATAAACTCGGTAAAGACTAAGTGGAGACGGCTGTGGTCTCGCTCTGGTCTCGCTGTGGTCTCGCTGTGGTCTCGCTCTGGTCTGAGCGCGGAGACGGCTGTGGTCTCGCTGTGGTCTCGCTGTGGTCTCGCTCTGGTCTTGCTCTGGTCTGAGCGCGGAGCCGGCTGTGGTCTCGCTACAGAAAGGGCTTTTTTCTCATGGACTATTCTGTGTTTCTTCTTTCCGCAAAAGTCTGTACATTATTCCCCAAAAACAAACAAAATCACTTATTTTTGGCACCTCTGCCCCTCGTCGCCCGTGCGTCGACCTCCTCGCACGCCCTAGCTCTTTTTTTTTTCTTTTTTTTGTAAATTAAATGAATAAAATAATATATTCAGATACGTATAGCATTTAAGAAAGTGTATAGAATCCTTGAACTGTGGATCACTAAATTAGTCGCCGAAATGTTTTTTCTTTTTTATTATTCTGTTCTGTCGTTATTGCAGAAGATACGATATATATATTTTGCAACTTTTTGATTTTCTTTTTTTCTTTTATAGAGATGCTGCAGTGTTGTTTGTCCCTTACTGCGACCCTTACTTTGACGATTTTATTTATTGAACGTTTTTGTTGTTGAATTGCTGTTTTTTTTAAAGGAAATTAAAAATCCAGACAATTCATTGCCACAAGATAATCAGTGTTTACCGCAAAGAGGAAATTGACAAATAAAAGTGCTGGATTTTTTTTTTTTTTTTTTTTTTTTTTTTTTTAACAGACGACAGCGCCCCGTGACCCTAAAACTAGATAAGTGTGAGGAAAAGCTATGCATGAAGCAAAATCCCAGTTCTCCAGTCTACCTCTGGTTTCACACAGGACGAGAATGATCCCAGCATTTTTACATTTCTTCTTTAACAAGTGCAAATGTCACAGGATTAACTGTAGATTCTGGATCATAGACCCATTCTCTCAGTATCCGTGTCCGTCACCATTTTGGGTTTTCATAATCCATGGTTCAGCTCTTTGATCCTGGTGTTTATATTCTGATATTGTCTTTTGTAAATCCAGATATGAACCCAAACAACTAACCAATCAGGCCGGGTGTGGACAGACCTGATTGGTGCTCGGAAACTCGGCCATCGCGCCGTCAAAATATTTGGTTCCACCTTAAATTCAATTCAATTTCTACTTCTTTTTGTTGAATTCGCCAAGACGGATCAAAGAATCAAACCGTGCAAACACAAGAAAAAATAAAAAATACACATTGGTATTGGTCTGTAAGCAGCAGATGACCAATGTCCATAAGTGTCGGTAAATGTCTGAAAACATTCCCGCACAAATAGCCTGTTGCTAGCTGTAATGTACGGTCTATGGTCTAGATTAGAAGCTAAACTTGGTCGAACAGTCTAAATTGTGTTGAGATTATTGTCAGAAATCTACCTGTATTTCATCGCTATAAATGGCTTCTGCTACATTAAAAAAAAGTATTTGGAGAAAATTTGATACAAATGTTATTTCAATCTGATTATTGATAGAAATATGTTGTTAACAATTATGTGTAACGATTTATTTGATTATGAGAATCTGATATGTTCCAATTCTTAGATGGACGGATTTGCTTTGTCAATTTGATTTCTGTTTCAATAATTATTTTCTCCAAGTGCAATTTTCCACTTAAAAACATCAAAATCATGGAAAACGCTTTTATTTTTGAATATCCTTTTTGTCCAAAGTCACTATTGTCAAAACCCCATAATGTGAACTTTATCATCTTTGCACGAGAAAAGACACTGCCACTGATCTCATTCATCTCATGTTATTTCAATTCACGTTTGGTGCTGTTTATGTATCGTTTCAGCAGAGGGCGCTGTTGTTTTAAGAGACCACAAACAAAGTAACCGTTCTCTTACGTTACCTTGTTTTTATCATGTTTTTTTTGTTGCGTTTTTCTCTTTCCCCTTCACACTTCCTGATGCGTAACCTGCATTCACGGCCCAGTATCCGTTTTTTTTTCCAAAAGCGTTTGAAGTGGTGCAGAGCCGCTCTCTAAAGACTGGTGCCAAGCTCTTTTCTTTGAGTTCAAAATTCCCCCAATTTTTGTTTTATTTTTTGTTTTTTTTGTTTTTCCTTCTGTTTGAGTCAAGCACTTTCCACCTCCTCGCCGTCTGAAGAGGAGCGTGTAGCTGTACATAGAGACTCCTGTAACAAGTGCTCCTTTTGTTTTGTTGGATTTTACTTTTAAGAACATTACATTGTTGTAGATTTAAAGGAGAAATAAAATAGTTGAACTTGTGTGAGTCTACGGCATTCTTTTTCTTCTTCACTTCCATTTAATTCAGTCTGAATGGCCCTAAATCACAGCAACAGCAGCTGTCTCCGAGGACTTCACAGAGTTGTAGATTTTCTGGAAATGCTAATACTTTCCAAAATAATAACAAGCTTCATCGACAGCGGGACGACCACTGTCTATAAATGTGCACAAATATTAGTTATATTTATCGAGCTCAGAGGTGGCAGGTAACTAGGGTTCAGACACGGCCTCTTCATTCAAGGCTAGGCTTAAAACAGTCTTCATATGGTTAGGAAGGTAAGACCCAGGGAAGAATAACCATCTTAGACAGTCAGTCAAGCTGCATAGGGCAGTGTTTTTCAACCAGTGTGCCGTGGTACATTAGTGTGCTGTGAGATGTTGTTTGGTGTGCCTTGGGAAAAATTCCAATATCTCATAATTGGTAAAAATAATGTGAAGATTGGAAGGCCTTTTTTGTACTCATACTCATTTTCTATATATTTACTTTGATTAGAAGGACTTTGCTTTCAGACTAAAAGCTGCAAAGTTTCATCTTTGTATCAGTTTTAGCTGGTGGTGCGCCATGTGAGTGTTTTCGACCAAAAAGGTGTGCCACAGCTACAAAAAGGTTGGAAAACACTGGCATAGGGAGTCAGTGTGCTGGGAGAAGTATGGTAACTTGAGTACTATCCTCTCCTCCTTCCTACTTTATCTGCATTATTAAGATTTTGATTGTAGTGTTCATTGCTATTCACCCATTGTCTGTTTCATGGTGCGATGACGGGACCTCTGGACCTGGCCTCCTCCATCTACACCTGTGGACTACCCTGCTCGACCCGCCTGGAGCTGCTTCAGTCCTGCACTGGACCTGTCCATGTTCAGCGGCCACTGGTCCACGTTCTGTAGCTTAGGTCCTGGATCTACAGCCCGTCAGTTCGTGGGAGCGGATCCCTTTCTCAAACTATGGGTCTCCCCGAGGTTTCTCACTTTTTTCCCACTGGGTTTTCTTATGAGTTTTTCCTTGTCGATGCAGGAGGGTCTTGTTGCGCAGTTAGTGTCCAACTAGAAGGACTGTGATGATCCAGGACACTTTAACATTCTACAACATGTATGACATTTATCAACATGTGTTCTATATTCTTTATGTGTTTTAACTGTTGATTCTCTGATCTGTGTTGGTGATTTCAATGGTTTTGGTAAGTCCTCTGAGATGACTTCTGTTGTGATTTAGGGCTATACTTGAATAAATTGTTGTTGTAGCGTTAAGGTTACTCAGTAATTTAAAAAGTTCTTACCTTTTAAAATGACTAGAGATGGTGACATGGAAAGAAGTGGTTAATCATTCTTCTAAGTGAATTAATTCTTTGTCAATGGCAGGTTTCTTAGTATAGTATTAGGCAGTGGGAAGATTTGGTCGATATCTGAGATTACCGAGATAGGACCAGTCCCTCGCTGATCCTCCTGCAGGTGGTGGGTCCACGGGAAGATGACTTCTCCGTTATGGAAGACATGGCCTTGGTCTTTGAGCAGGACATCAGTGGGAGCAGGAGGGCTCGAACCCAAGGGGGTCATGGTTACGGTATTATGGTTACACTATATATTCTTTTCAATACAACAGAAGCCTTACTTTTATACTTTGATAAAAGTACAGGAGTGATCTCAATACTTTTGAGACTCAGATCAGAAGTTTCCAACCCGCTGTTCTCTATGGCGTGTATAAATATATTTCCCCCCTGTATAACCTCCACGACAGTCTGGGGTCTTCTGTGGTAATTATGGTTACGTTCTTTCTCCTCTGATGGTAACGCCATCCATGCTCCTTGGGAAAAATACTATTGTTCCTGTGAATTCCTGGGCCGCCTTTCATCGACTGAGTGTTTGAGATCACCACAGAGTGGCTCATTGTTATCATTTGAAAATCATCAGAAATAAACGGCAGAATACAAACATACTGCACAATACAATACAATGCTTTAACTTCTAACACAAACTTGCTGATATGTAGTTCCCTCGCTTTATCAAAGACTGTTGAAACAATACACCCAAAAATATACTGATGCAGCAGTTATTTATTGAATTATAACTCTATATCTACAGGTTTGAGATGCAGTGAATTACCTGCAGTACTTCCAAAGGCCACTGGAGGGCGGTATCAGTTTAGTGCTACTGTTACAAAGGATGAAAGCTCTACTTCTTCATAGTGACTTTATAGTGAAGCATGGACAACGTTACGACTGTGTTTGCGGAGCTGAAGGCCAGAGAGGACATGTTACGCTTTCTTCAAGGCTGACAAACACAAGACATGCTTTTGGTTTCATTTTTGGTTCAAATGTTATCAACCACCTGCTTTGTGGTTCAACCGCATCATCAGTATTAGATGTTTAGATGATTCCAACAGCCCAGGACCTTTAGAGTCGGACGCATCTCTTTCGGGGGAGCCATGGGTCCAGTGGAGGGAGGACAAAAGGGGAGAGAGAGAGAGAGATCTATCGTCTCTCAGAATTGTTTAGACACCAAAGATCAGTAACAGAAGGCGAAGCAGGAGTCCGACACCGTTGTAATAGTCAGTTTAATGCATGTACTGAGATACAGGTCTAAAAATCAATCAAGAATATCTTTAAATTACGCAACACCAAAGCTTAAATGCAAATCTATGTGGATAACACAACAGAACAACCAAGAGTTTAAGAAGATGGGCTGAGGAGTGCTGCTCTGGAGTGGTCATGCTCACGATGGGACGTCCCAGAGGCGAGAGGCGAGAGGCGAGGGGGACACAGTCATTTCACTGCACACAAACACGCACCAGCAGCAGCAGCAGCAGCAGACGGACTCTTTTTGCCCGGAACAACACAAGGAACACTTCCAGCAGAAACATTGCTTAAAACATTGCTTTTTTGTTGTTTTACAAAGTTATGGCTAGACGAGGAGTGCCACAGGGTTCCTGCAGGCGGCTCGCAACACCCGAAAACTGAATCTAGAAAACGATATTCTCTTTGGACTCTTCGAAGGGCAGTTTGTTGTGATGGTGCTAACGGCTGCTACTATTAAAGAGGACATCAGTTTTCACATCCTACTGTAGACCATGACATATGGATTATCATTATCTATTATTGACTGATACTAAGTCTTAATGTTGATCTAAAATGATTTGATTAATAAAAACAAGAGCCCTGACTTTAGTAATAATACAGTGGTCCCTCGTTAGAACTTCTTATGTTTACTCCAACAACATCAAATAACTGCTTTTACCTTTTCATACAGAAGAGTTCGATCTTCTGTAGCCCTCAGTCCTGCTCCTGCCTCTCAGCGCGGTCTCCTCTGCAGCTGTTTGTTAAAGTGTATGCACGGCTTTTGACAGCTGCAGCAGCGCTCAGACCATCGTGTCTCAGCAGTCGTGAGTCCAGGTGGTTAGAAAAGTGTCTGAAGTGTGAGAGGTTTTACAGCCTTAATCACACACGGATACCAATTAGATTTTGCTTATTTTTTAGAACGTGACCCGTGAAAAACGAGAGACCACTGTAAAGGACCGTGGCGTTCTGAGCCCTTTGACCCAAGTGCAGACACAGAAGCAAGAAGATGGCGAGCTGATCTTTAAATTCATTTGTTTGTGTCAAAATGCCAGATTTTGTGCGAGATATTGGGGTACCTAACTTTCAAGCCACAAAAATGGAACTATGAACTAAAATCTATCTACAACCATTTCCTGGCTTCAAAACAGCTTTCAGAAACTCAAACCCAGAGAACCAAAGAGTGACTCACAAGGCTCTTTCTGACACAAAAGACTCTTTCTGTCGAGACAAATGACATGTAAAGAAGTTAGGTGCACCAGCTTTAAGATGAAAACAATATTACAGATCAACAACATTTATCTTTGACCTTTATCAGGATTCTCAGAAAGAATCTCTTCCTCAGGGGAGTTCCTTCAGAGCGAAGGGAGCTGTACATGTTTTTAGTGCTAGGGGAAACTGGAGCACCCTGAGGAAACCTTTGCAGACATGGGGAGAACATGCAAACTCCACACAGAGACCACTGCGCCACCATGCAGTATAAAAATGACTTTAACGCATCTTTCTAAAAACGGTTTTAAACAAATGGAAAACAAAGAATGTCCCCTTTAATATCCTTTATGTTCCGCTACATAAATTATAGTTTCATAAATAGTTCTTGTGACAAACAGGAGAATGTTTGATTGTGAAAGATGCAGGAACCCTGTGTCAGCGTAAAGCGATAGAGCAGGTTTATATCGAAGGCTTTTCAGTGGAATGGACCTGGACCTGATCCAACAAGACTGGCTCTGTTCAAACCCAATCTGTTTGTGCAAAATGCCGCATCTTACTCTATATTTATATATGATCTAAATCATTTGACTACTCGCTTCCCGGCAACACTTATATCCCGGCAACGTCTTTAGAAATTTGTTTAAAAAAAATATACATGGCTTTTCTGGCCGACTTTTCCCTTTTTGTCTATAAAACTCACACTTCACTCTGCGATATGTACAATATATTTATAATAAAGATCTCTGAACCTGGAGAGCGTGGCTTCCCTGTCACCAGTTTGCGTTGGAACGTTCCAGAAGAGTGTCCCGCGTGGATTGTCTCTGTGCCTTTTGGATGTTTGAGTTTTATGAGCGAGAAGACTATGTACAGGCCAGTCTGTGAACACTGTGCTTCCATCATACACCTCTGGGGGGCGCTGTGGCGACGAGCTCAAACTGAAGACTGGTCCCACACCTGCAACACAAAAGATACAAGATTGTTTTATTTAAGAGCGCCAGATTGAATAGGGTTGTTACTCATTTCAGAATACACGTGTACATGTATGTCAGAATACACGTGTACATGTATGTCAGAATACACGTGCACATGTATGTCAGAATACACGTGCACATGTATGTCAGAATACACGTGCACATGTATGTCAGAATACACGTGCACATGTATGTCAGAATACACGTGCACATGTATGTCAGAATACACGTGCACATGTATGTCAGAATACACGTGCACATGTATGTCAGAATACACGTGCACATGTATGTCAGAATACACGTGCACATGTATGTCAGAATACACGTGCACATGTATGTCAGAATACACGTGCACATGTATGTCAGAATACACGTGCACATGTATGTCAGAATACACGTGCACATGTATGTCAGAATACACGTGCACATGTATGTCAGAATACACGTGCACATGTATGTCAGAATACACGTGCACATGTATGTCAGAATACACGTGCACATGTATGTCAGAATACACGTGCACATGTATGTCAGAATACACGTGCACATGTATGTCAGAATACACGTGCACATGTATGTCAGAATACACGTGCACATGTATGTCAGAATACACGTGCACATGTATGTCAGAATACACGTGCACATGTATGTCAGAATACACGTGCACATGTATGTCAGAATACACGTGCACATGTATGTCAGAATACACGTGCACATGTATGTCAGAATACACGTGCACATGTATGTCAGAATACACGTGCACATGTATGTCAGAATACACGTGCACATGTATGTCAGAATACACGTGCACATGTATGTCAGAATACACGTGCACATGTATGTCAGAATACACGTGCACATGTATGTCAGAATACACGTGCACATGTATGTCAGAATACACGTGCACATGTATGTCAGAATACACGTGCACATGTATGTCAGAATACACGTGCACAGTATGTCAGAATACACGTGCACATGTATGTCAGAATACACGTGTACATGTATGTCAGAATACACGTGCACATGTATGTCAGAATACACGTGCACATGTATGTCAGAATACACGTGTACATGTATGTCAGAATACACGTGCACATGTATGTCAGAATACACGTGTACATGTATGTCAGAATACACGCAGCATCGTGGGTGTAGTGGGGTGAAATGTTTCCATATTTGTACAGCACTTCACAAGGAAAAAATGTGTATGTATTGAAACAATCTTTCCAAATATTCTTGAAGTAGGTCTGTGTTTTAGAAACCACTTTGACGGAAACAATAAAACACCTGTTCACTAATGTTCAATTTGCAACACAACAAGTGCGCTGACACAACATCACAAGCTAACACGACATCACAAGCTAACACGACATCACAAGCTGACACGACATCACAAGCTAACACGACATCACAAGCTAACACGACATCACAAGCTAACACGACATCACAAGCTAACAAGACATCACAAGCTAACACGACATCACAAGCTAACACGACATCACAAGCTAACACGACATCACAAGCTAACACGACATCACAAGCTAACACGACATCACAAGCTAACACGACATCACAAGCTAACACGACATCACAAGCTAACACGACATCACAAGCTAACACGACATCACAAGCTAACACGACATCACAAGCTAACACGACATCACAAGCAAACACGACATCACAAGCAAACACGACATCACAAGCTAACACGACATCACAAGCTAACACGACATCACAAGCTAACACAACAGCACACAAGCTACAAGCTAACACAACATCACAAGCTAACACGACATCACAAGCTAACACACATCACAAGCTAACACGACATCACAAGCTAACACGACATCACAAGCTAACACGACATCACAAGCTAACACGACATCACAAGCTAACACGACATCACAAGCTAACACGACATCACAAGCTAACACGACATCACAAGCTAACACGACATCACAAGCTAACACGACATCACAAGCTAACACGACATCACAAGCTAACACGACATCACAAGCTAACACGACATCACAAGCTAACACGACATCACAAGCTAACACGACATCACAAGCTAACACGACATCACAAGCTAACACGACATCACAAGCTAACACGACATCACAAGCTAACACGACATCACAAGCTAACACGACATCACAAGCTAACACGACATCACAAGCTAACACGACATCACAAGCTAACACGACATCACAAGCTAACACGACATCACAAGCTAACACGACATCACAAGCTAACACGACATCACAAGCTAACACGACATCACAAGCTAACACGACATCACAAGCTAACACGACATCACAAGCTAACACGACATCACAAGCTAACACGACATCACAAGCTAACACGACATCACAAGCTAACACGACATCACAACAAGCTAACACGACATCACAAGCTAACACGACATCACAAGCTAACACGACACACAGCTAACACGACATCACAAGCTAACACGACATCACAAGCTAACACGACATCACAAGCTAACACGACATCACAAGCTAACACGACATCACAAGCTAACACGACATCACAAGCTAACACGACATCACAAGCTAACACGACATCACAAGCTAACACGACATCACAAGCTAAACACGACATCACAAGCTAACACGACATCACAAGCTAACACGACATCACAAGCTAACACGACATCACAAGCTAACACACACACAACAAGCTAACACGACATCACAAGCTAACACGACATCACAAGCTAACACGACATCACAAGCTAACACGACATCACAAGCTAACACGACATCACAGCTAACACGACATCACAAGCTACAACACACACACACAAGCTAACACGACATCACAAGCTAACACGACATCACAAGCTAACACGACAACACAACAACACACGACATCACAAGCTAACACGACATCACAAGCTAACACGACATCACAAGCTAACACGACATCACAAGCTAACACGACATCACAAGCTAACACGACATCACAAGCTAAACACGACATCACAAGCTAACACGACATCACAAGCTAACACGACATCACAAGCTAACACGACATCACAAGCTAACACGACATCACAAGCTACACACGACATCACAAGCTAACACGACATCACAAGCTAACACGACATCACAAGCTAACACGACATCACAAGCTAACACGACACACACAAGCTAACACGACATCACAAGCTAACACGACATCACAAGCTAACACGACATCACAAGCTAACACGACATCACAAGCTAACACGACATCACAAGCTAACACGACATCACAAGCTAACACGACATCACAAGCTAACACGACATCACAAGCTACCACATCACAAGCTAACACGACATCACAAGCTAACACGACATCACAAGCAAGCTAACACGACATCACAAGCTAACACGACATCACAAGCTAACACGACATCACAGCTAACACGACATCACAAGCTAACACGACATCACAAGCTAACACGACATCACAAGCTAACACGACATCACAAGCTAACACGACATCACAAGCTAACACGACATCACAGCACAGACTACAAGCACACGACATCACAAGCTAACACGACATCACAAGCTAACACGACATCACAAGCTAACACGACATCACAAGCTAACACGACATCACAAGCTAACACGACATCACAAGCTAACACGACATCAAGTAACACACACATCACAAGCTAACACGACATCACAAGCTAACACGACATCACAAGCTAACACGACATCACAAGCTAACACGACATCACAAGCTAACACGACATCACAAGCTAACACGACATCACAAGCTAACACGACATCACAAGCTAACACGACATCACAAGCTAACACGACATCACAAGCTAACACGACATCACAAGCTAACACGACATCACAAGCTAACACGACATCACAAGCTAACACGACATCACAAGCTAACACGACATCACAAGCTAACACGACATCACAAGCTAACACGACATCACAAGCTAACACGACATCACAAGCTAACACGACATCACAAGCTAACACGACATCACAAGCTAACACGACATCACAAGCTAACACGACATCACAAGCTAACACGACATCACAAGCTAACACAACAGCTACAAGCTAACACAACATCACAAGCTAACACGACATCACAAGCTAACACAACATCACAAGCTAACACGACATCACAAGCTAACACGACATCACAAGCTAACACGACATCACAAGCTAACACGACATCACAAGCTAACACGACATCACAAGCTAACACGACATCACAAGCTAACACGACATCACAAGCTAACACGACATCACAAGCTAACACGACATCACAAGCTAACACGACATCACAAGCTAACACGACATCACAAGCAAACACGACATCACAAGCTAACACGACATCACAAGCTAACACGACATCACAAGCTAACACGACATCACAAGCTAACACGACATCACAAGCTAACACGACATCACAAGCTAACACGACATCACAAGCTAACACGACATCACAAGCTAACACAACATCACAAGCTAACACAACATCACAAGCTAACACGACATCACAAGCTAACACGACATCACAAGCTAACACGACATCACAAGCTAACACGACATCACAAGCTAACACGACATCACAAGCAAACACGACATCACAAGCTAACACGACATCACAAGCTAACACGACATCACAAGCTAACACGACATCACAAGCTAACACGACATCACACGTACGTACTTCTTGGTTCTAGTCAGGACTAATGTGTACGTACTTCCTGGTTCTAGTCAGGACTAATGTGTACGTACTTCCTGGTTCTAGTCAGGACTAATGTGTACGTACTTCCTGGTTCTAGTCAGGACTAATGTGTACGTACTTCCTGGTTCTAGTCAGGACTAATGTGTACGTACTTCCTGGTTCTAGTCAGGACTAATGTGTACGTACTTCCTGGTTCTAGTCAGGACTAATGTGTACGTACTTCCTGGTTCTAGTCAGGACTAATGTGTACGTACTTCCTGGTTCTAGTCAGGACTAATGTGTACGTACTTCCTGGTTCTAGTCAGGACTAATGTGTACGTACTTCCTGGTTCTAGTCAGGACTAATGTGTACGTACTTCCTGGTTCTAGTCAGGACTAATGTGTACGTACTTCCTGGTTCTAGTCAGGACTAATGTGTACGTACTTCCTGGTTCTAGTCAGGACTAATGTGTACGTACTTCCTGGTTCTAGTCAGGACTAAATGTGTACGTACTTCCTGGTTCTAGTCAGGACTAATGTGTACGTACTTCCTGGTTCTAGTTAGGACTAATGTGTACGTACTTCCTGGTTCTAGTCAGGACTAATGTGTACGTACTTCCTGGTTCTAGTCAGGACTAATGTGTACGTACTTCCTGGTTCTAGTCAGGACTAATGTGTACGTACTTCCTGGTTCTAGTCAGGACTAATGTGTACGTACTTCCTGGTTCTAGTCAGGACTAATGTGTACGTACTTCCTGGTTCTAGTCAGGACTAATGTGTACGTACTTCCTGGTTCTAGTCAGGACTAATGTGTACGTACTTCCTGGTTCTAGTCAGGACTAATGTGTACGTACTTCCTGGTTCTAGTCAGGACCTGAGCTGCAGAGTTATTAATATATAGCAGCTGATTAATCCAAAAATGAAGCGGTCCTAGTTTTTCATGTATATATTCAGAACACAAATTTGGATTCTGCCGTTATTCAAACTGGAAAAAGTGATCCATAGATGAGAGTACTCCCCTAGTCCACCCCCCTCCCCCCCCCCCCCCTCCTCACCTTGTTGACGGGGGCGAGCTGCGTGCGCACAGATCCGGCGTGTAGCCTGGTGCTCTCCCCGAAGCGTCCTGGCGAGCGCTCCCTGCGGCTGTCCAGGACGCGCCCCGGGCTCTTCTCTCGCTCCAGGGGCCGAGCCGGAGACTTGTCCCGCCTGAACTCGGTGCGGCCCTCCCTGTAGCGGTGAGGGGTGCTGGGCTCGCGGTGCAGCCCGTCGTGGCTCCCGGGGCCCGACGTCAGGCGCTTGGTGATGTGCTCTGTGTAGGTGGGGGGCCCGCGTTTACTGGGGCTCCTGCAGACAGTTTAAAAGAGATGAATGTAAGATTTTCATGTCTCTTCATCCTTAAATGGCCCTAATATGTCAAAAGGCATAAATAAACCATGCTCTTTTTGAACACAGTAGTTCAGCTGGGATAAGCAAATTTAAACATTGGATTTACAGCCCCTAAATCTAGTTATTGTTGTCATTTCGATGTTGCAAGCAATATTACAATATTAACGGTCTGCGAACACAAGTCTCGCTTCGCGTTCAGATAAGGAGTGGCCTCGGCTCTCTCTCTGCTCCTGGTCAGATGAAAAAGAAAAAAGGCCCCCGTGACCGCTCCTGCACATCTCTTATACTGTACATCCAAGGTCACTGACATCACAACTGTATGGACCCTATGACTCCTTCTGGCCAGCTGCCAAAGCCTGCACCTGTTCTGATAACAACAGTTGTTTTCCTCCATTCTCACACAGACTAACCTTGACTTAACTGCTCTTTGAGATTTACACACACAAGTGCTGTATAAACCTAATCATTTCTGACGTTTAAGTTGTTTAAGTATTAATTTTAGCAACAGAAACAATACTAAACTGATTTTAGTTTAACTGGTGCAGGAGGCCTCTAATATTCCAACAATGTCCCACCGTCCACTGTTTTACCAATCAGGGTTGCCAGAACTCACTGCGTCGAGCTAATCTCACTGGCAAAGTAACATGTGGCTGCAGAACTAAAACAGGTCTCGTTATGATTCTCAAATAACTAATGACAAAAAAAGGAATAAAACCAGGATTTCTATCGGGGACGCCTTTGAAAAATTGAGATAATTTAAGGTAGATTGAGTCAGGGAGAGCGGGAGAGGACTACAGAATTTAGACCGTGATTGCAGTACCACTTTTGGCCAAATGTTTACATATTCAGAAGCTCCTTTAGATACTTTCACTTTCCACAAGTACAATACTTTGATTGTCACAGTGGAAATTATCTGCTCTAAAATTATGTCTTCTTCTTATTAGAAACAATTTCTTAAAGAGGAGCACACAGCACAAGATAAATGAACAATAACTCTGTACTCAATTATATAACATACTAATCTCTAACTCTAGCATGAAGAAGAAACAATAAGTACACAGAACTCTGACTTTAGCATAATAAAGAAGTATAAAATGTCTACCTTTGGCATAAGAAGCAAGTATAAAGTACTGTATTCTGTATAGTTGTGTGTTTACATCTGTATACGTTAGCAGCATGAGTTATGATACAACAGTGGACACAGTTATGGGGGATGGTTGTGTGGTCCTGACCCTCTGCTGGAGCCGGTCCGCTGCAGCTCTCCGCTCTCCCGCACCAGACTGCCCTTGCAGCAGATCACCCGCAGCTTGTTCTGGTACGACGAGGCCAGGTAGATGGCCCCCGAGGAGATGGCGGGGCCCAGGTACCGCGGGTTTGGGATGTCCAGGTGGGCCAGCACGGTGGGACTGGAGACGATAAACAACATTATATATATATACGTACAGAATGTTTCCAGAGTCAACGCCACCACAACTGGACAGCTCCGTGTTTTGCGCTGCTTTGCATAAATGTAGCAACACTCAACATGAACAAGCGTTGGATTGAACTGAGAAGGTGTTGCTTTAAGAGTTGTCAAAAGGAGATTAAGTAGAATGACTGTGGGAAGTAGTAGTAGTAGTAGTAGTAGTAGTTTAGAAGACTATTTGTAAAGCACACTTCATACACAAGGCAACTGAAAGTGCTCAATAAAACAAGAAATTGAGATCATAACAGGCATTACAGTCACTAAAATCACAGCACATTAAAAAGAGTGGAGGAACAATCCCTCAGTTGCGTGCACAGCTAAACTGTTTTTAACCTGGATTTGAACATTGAACTATAATCCTGTCTCACATTTTAAGGAAGACTGTTGCTGATTTTAGCTGCATGAATCTGAAATGCTGCCTCTTTTGCCTCTTGGCTCATAACGTAGTCCCTTTCCTCAATCCTTGTGTGTGTTGGCCGCAGCATAAGCGGACTATCATGCGGTTGTATGATTTAAGATGGAGTAACAGTTCTTGTTTTAAACCATACAACATGTGTGTCAAAGCCAATGAATGATCTTGACCCCCGGCATGATATCTGATCAGTATTAGAACCACACAAAACCAAAAGAAAATATTTAATTATTCATCTCATAATCTGGATATGTGTTTTCTCTTTGAAGGAAGTTTGTTTTTGTCTGTGAGCCAGTTGAAATTCCTGACAGAGCCATACAAATATTGGATTATTCATTTCATAATTTATTAAAATACGGTACACTGAGTAAAGTACCTAGGTTATATTGCAATCATTTGAATATGTTTTAATACATTTAGAACCAGTCCGGCGCTCGGCTTGTTGCACATTTTGTTGTTTTTTGTCCCTCTGATGTATTTGATTTTGACATCTGTTATTGAAATGTTGCTTTGAGATTATCTTTTTAATGAATTTTGAGAATATAATGTTTTAAATCCATGTTATGACATGGCCGGTTTATGTATATTAGTACTCTCGTCTCCTAGAGGTCTGGCGGGAAGTATTCATGCAGATGTGAGCCATTGTCTCCTTTGCCTCCTGTGTCCTGTATGCATATGTCCGACTGCATGTTAATATGGAGGGCTTCCCTGTGAAACTGTACTTTCCCATGACTGTTTGTGGGCGTGTTTTGAGACTGTGCTTCATTGAATAAAGTAGGTTGCTTCGTGGAGGAGAGATAAGAAGACAGTAGTTTGGAGCTGTGGAAACACGGCTGCTTTCTTCTGTCTCCTCCATGGACGGAAGCACACTTACCCCATACTGGAGTGGCCCTGGACCTCGATCACATCCAAAGAGTTGAAATACGTCACAAACAAATACGGCTCTCTGTAAGCTGCAACGACAATCGCTCTTTTAGAAGGAAATGTGCTATTTACCAAAAGCATAAAACATGAACAGCAGGTTTTGCCCATAAGCCTGAACGATGATGTGTGATAAAGGCCATAAAAGGTATTACAGCAATACTAGAGTGAATATACTGTCAAAAAAAAAACAACAGATTTGTATTTACCAAAAGACAGCGGCACCCGGCTCCATTTGATCTCCTCAGTGCGACTCCTGCGACCGTACGAGTCCACAAACAGACCGAACTCTGCACCAACGACACACAGGAGAGGTTTTCATGTCATTGTGAACAATCATGGGCAGTACTTTTGTTTTTAAACCCAGAAAACTTCTCTGAGTGTGATGTCATAGTGGTACAATGACATCATGCTATTACAGGACTGAGACAGCGTGGATGGATCTAAAAACAACTCCAGGTCTGTTTTGGATGAGGAAACAATGTTGTGGATAAAAAAATTCTAAAAGTTGATTTCATTCCGTAATATGTCTCAAACTATACCAAAGATAATAATAATAAATCACACTTATATCTCTTGCTTTTATAATTTTATGCTTTTATGCATATCTGGCAACATTCACATCCATCGCTAACATGTGTTGCCATGCCGACAGACCGTGGAAGCAGAGCAGGTACTCCTCCTTCTGCAGGCTGCTGGCCACCGACAGGATGGAGATGGGGAAGCAGTGAGAGGCGGCGGCGAACACAGCGGACGCCAGTGACACGTCGTTCTTGTCCAGGAACTCTGAAAACGGACAACACAGGCTTAAAAACTGACAAACGAGCAGTTACACAAACCTTGGGCATCGTTAGTGCTGTTTTTGGCCCATAAACATTATATTTACTTTGTTGTTTTGGAGCACAGGAGATGGATTCTAATCGTGTGGGCAGGTTGTCAGTTGTATTTTTGAGTTTGCTGTTGTGGAAATGTTTTAGAGCAGCCTCGCCGATGGAAGTAAAACAAAAACACACAACAGTTCAGACTCGCACACAGCGGGACGAGTCGGTGTGTGAGGATATTGTTGGTGAAAAAGACAGGGATAAGTGTGTTGTAGTGACTGCTGCTGGGATCAAAAGTACCTGCTGAAATCACAGCCATGATTGCCCAAAAATGTGTTAACCAAAACAAATTTAGCGACACCACTTTCATTTTAAAAGGCAGAAAATTGCTCTGAGTGTGATGTCCTAGCGATACAATGACATCATACTATTACAGGACTGAGACAGGAGCTTTTAGGCAGAAGGGGCGGAGCTACATGTCTGTGCCAGAAGCATGGATGGATCTAAAAACAACTGCAGGGTCCAAAAAGATGAGGTTTAAAAGCCATGTTATAGTTTGTGGGTCTAGACTTATTTTCCTTGGCAGAAAGGAGCATACACTTGTTTGATAACAACGGTTCCCAACCTTTTGCTGGAGATGTTTATAACTATTTTAAAAGCAGACGCTGTAAATAAAATGAATTCCAACCTTTTTTTCTTCTGCTCATACAGCGTGCGCCGTGGGAGAAAGTCTAGACGTTTCTGTAAGTTAGAATTTGCTTTGAAAACTTGTGCTCGCCCACTCTTGTTTTTCACTTGTTTATGTCTGAATACATTAATGCCTTTTTTAAGTCATTGAAAATGCATCATGTACAGTGGGGCAAAAAAGCATTTAGTCAGATTCAGATCAGAGATTCAGATTCAGATTCATTTATTTGCCATTTGCAGTAAAACCACATAGGAAAAACTGTGCAAGACTACCCCAGTGTGCACCAGACGACACACACCAGAGCTCTTGCCACCGATTGTGCAAGTTCTCCCAATTTAAAATAATGACAGAGGTCTGTAATTTTCATCATAGGTACACTTCAACTGTGAGAGACAGAATGTGAAAAAAAACATCCAGGAAATCTCATTGTAGGATTTTTAAAGACTTTATTTGTAAATTATGGTGGAAAATAAGTATTTGGTCACTTCAAACAAGGAAGATCTGTGGCTCTCACAGACCTGTAACTTCTTCTTTAAGAAGCTCTTCTGTCCTCCACTCGTTACCTGTATTAATGGCATCTGTTTGAACTCATCTGTATAAAAGACGCCTGTCCACAGCCTCAAACAGTCAGACTCCAAACTCCACTATGGCCAAGACCAAAGAGCTGTCGAAGGACACCAGGAAAAGAATTGTAGACCTGCACCAGACTGGGAAGAGTGAATCTACAATAGGCAAGCAGCTTGGTGTGAACAAATCAACTGTGGGAGCAATTATCAGAAAATGGAAGACATACAAGACCACTGACAATCTCCCTCGATCTGGGGCTCCATGCAAGATCTCATCCCGTGGGGTCACAATGATCATGAGAACGGTGATCAAAAATCCCGGAACCACACAGGAAAACCTGGTGAATGATCTGCAGAGAGCTGGGACCAAAGTAACAAAGGTTACAGTCAGTAACACACTACGACGACAGGGAATCAAATCTTGCAGTGCCAGACGTGTCCCCCTGCTGAAGCCAGTGCATGTCCAGGCCCGTCTGAAGTTTGCCAGAGAGCACATGGATGATACAGCAGAGGATTGGGAGAATGTCATGAGGTCAGATGAAATCAAAGTAGAACTGTTTGGTATAAACTCAACTCGTCGTGTTTGGAGGAAGAAGAAGACTGAGTTGCATCCATACACTGTATATATTAACGGACAGAGTCACGCCTATCTCCGCCGTTCTAACTAATGGGCCAAAAAATGTTCTCTACAGGAGCAATCCAAAATGGCAGCGAGTGGTCCCGCCCACAAGAAAATGGTGAAAAAACGCATCTGCGCATGCGTCAGCCGGCGCAGCTCCATTCATTTGAACGAGAGACTTCAAAAATTCATAGCAAGTAAACTAGAGTGGACCAAAAAAATCCACCCCCCTCAGCATTGACACACATGTGGAACGGAGCTTTGGGCCAAGAGCCAACTTTTGGACCATCCTGTAAAGACTTTTTCGAGAGGTCTGCCAATGCTATATGTTAGCATTGGCTAATTCTTCTTCTGGGTCCACCTCCATCGGCCCGGGGTGGTATTGAGTTTAATTTTTGTTATTGACCAAATACTTATTTTCCACCATAATTTACAAATAAATTCTTTAAAAATCCTACAATGAGATTTCCTGGATTTTTTTTCACATTCTGTCTCTCACAGTTGAAGTGAACCTATGATGAAAATTACAGACCTCTGTCATTTTTTTAAGTGGGAGAACTTGCACAATTGGTGGCTGACTAAACACTTTTTTGCCCCACTGTATATACTGTATATATGTATCATGAACATATTGGTCATCTAAAAAAAATGTCATAAGATTCACCAGACAAAAAAGTGCATTCTCTGCCGTGCACTGTATTTTAGAGGATAATAGATAACAGCTTCTTGGTTTAGATAGCGTCACAATTTATCAGCTCAATTTATTTTAACCTCTTCGGAAGCAGCTCTTAATAAAAAGTTGGAGACCCCTGATAAGCAGAATACTTAACGCTGTAAAACCCAGACACAAACACATTTGTTAAGATAAATGGTCTGCACTATTTTTAGAAAGCAGAATTCAATGAGCAAACTTGGAAATGTAGCATACAGTATTTGCTTCTTGGGAACATACATCAGTGATTTCATTAAAACAAAAAAATCATACTTCTTTTGCCATAACCAAGAGTGCTACAGGGTCAAACACTCGACATACAATTTAGCATATTTCGTAAGCCTCTTTTCACTGGTTTTCTCATTCCCTTTTGTGCGGGTAATAAAGTATTTCCCTCCTGGTCTCTTTCAAACAGTCCTTGACTTTGAAAACTCCATCGTGACAGCTCTGAGTGACTGTCGGAGGTTGAGCCAGAGCTTCGGGATGAGGACATGTTTTATGGAGCGCGGCCGTCTCACCTTCCAGAACAAACTGCTTCATCTCGATCTCGTAAAACTTGTTGGTGCCGATGATGATGCTGTAGTTGGTCAGATTGATGCAGCTGCAGGGCTCCAGAGTCTCGATCTCCTGTGGACAGCGACAGAGGGACACGGAGATGGGGAACAAGACTCCATATTGTGAAGCAGAAAGTATCGTAGGCTGATTTTTGGGGTTTGGTTTTTGAAGACGATAGTTTAACATTTAGAGTGAGTTCTAGATCATTTCTAGCCCGACCTTAGCCGTACTCTCCGCTCAATCATCATCTCACTGCATGTAACGTCTGGGTCTGGTCCCTGGGTTAGCGAATACAATCGGTTGAATTTCGACCGACCGACCAGCGAGCGCGGAAGGCGGGTGTTGTAGTTAGTTGTGGGTGACGTCAAGAGTTTGCGTCGAACGGGAAGGTTGTAGTTTGGCAATGGCAAAAAATGCGATAGTAAAGTAATCCGGCCTGGTTCTATCAAGAAATTGAAGCCGGAGCAATAAGAATGTTTTGCAAATGTAATCGCTAGAAAAAAATTGTGGCGCTACTCCCCACGGGCTCCGTTAGCGGCAAAGGAGATGGCTAAAGCTAGGCTAAATGCTAACGACAGACTCGGGCGCATTACATATGTCACGGTAAACTCAGATCCAATCGTTTCAATCTGCAAAAGGAGTTAACGGAGCTCAATGCAGCGCCTCCAGACCTTAGTACGAAATGTAATTTGTGCATTATTCTCTTTATGATACAGCTACAAGCTTGTTTTGTTCTATGATCACCTGCCAATGTCCCTGTCAAATGAATGAATAAATAGATTTTTTAAAAAGGGCAGTGTTTGAAATCTCTAGATTCAAGCAAGAGAACATTTCATTTTTCCTCTGTGAGATAAATAAAGCACATCTTATCTTATTTTTTCCTCGGCTTATACAGGATTCAGTTGTTTGACATAAACATATAAACATTTTCCTTTTCACCCGAATAGGAAACTGAAATGGAGGGGGATGAAGAAAGACACTATTAACTATTAACAAGAAGTATTAACTATTTTGACAGAACATGAAGCCGTTGCAAAAAATTTACATTAGACACTTTCTATACATGCACCTGGTTTCCCACCAATTGTTATGTAATAATATTGGTGTATCTTTTTTGTCTGTTTCGCATAAAATTTCTGAAAACCCCCCCCAAAAAAACATGTAAGCGCCTTAAGAGTGAACTAACTTAATTTAGTTACAGGTTTTTTGGATGAAAACTTTCTGTTTTTGATGTATCTGTATAATATATAATTTAGTGATATGGTGTATTAGAAAGCTATGATTACAAATACTACAGTTCATATATATATATATATATATATATATATATATATACAGAGTTTAATCAATCATGTGACTAAAGCATTGGGATTACACTTATATATATATATACATATTAAAACCTGTATATTTAAATGTGTTACTTTTATATCTGTGCAGCACTTTGGAAACTTCTTTTATAAAATGTTCTCTATAAATAAAGTGGATTAGATTGGATTGAATAATCATTTAGTAATCTAATATGATAAATAATTTTTTGTATTGGAATAACAAAAAGTCAATTTCAAGCCCTCTATTCCATACCAGAAGCTATACCCATTTTTTTTTCTATTGAGTTAATAAAAATCTGTATAACTACATATAAATTGTATTAAAAACTGTAATTTAATTGATAACTGGAGCTCATTGATTCAGGCTAAGCATGAGTTTAGGCCAAAGTGCTGAGATGACTTTTAGCGTGACGCCCGCTCTCCTCCAATCACAGAGCGAGGCTGCGTCCTCTAACCTCTACAGCGCTGCTAGACACAGTAGCATGTTAGCATAAGTGGCTATAACTCCTCTGGCTGTAACTGCAGACACAAGCGAGAAAATGATCAAAGAAGAAATCAAGCCCTGAACATAGCTAGCTTACACCGTATTCTCTGGAGAGACTTGTCTATGGGAGAGACCTGCGAGACCGCCTCGGACTATCTATGATCGGACTATCTACGCTCGGACTATCTACGCTCGGACTATCTACGCTCGGACTATCTATGCTCGGACTACATTCGGACGCGGAACTAGCGGTAATCTTTCAGTTATACATTTTGTTAGCAGTGCGTTGCTTTTGTACCATTTCATCAGTGATTGTTGAACAGCTTAAGTTGTGCTAATGCTAATGTAAGCATATGTATCAGATCGCAAATACAACAAAATGTCTCCGTGGGATGAGAGCGTAGGGGACATGAGAAGCCTGTGAGCGAGTTGGGGGCGGGGCTAAACATTCAAACCTTGCAGAAACGGCTATAGCTCCTTTAACCAAATCAGCAACTTTGCAATAAAACAAACCAATCAGACATGGTCCAGTAGAATGCGGCGTGTTTACCTTTCGGATGCAGTACTTGTTGAGATTTTCGTTGTAGCGCAGGATGGTGATCTTATTGGGCATGGCGGCACAGATGCACGAGCCGTTGTCGACCTGTGAAAAGAAAGAACACAGCTCATAGCGACACATTCAAACTTTACCCAACGTGACAGAATTCAGAAAAGGTCTCATTTTAGATCGACTGTGGAGAAGTTAGACGGTCGAAGAGAGAAGAGCTTTGAAAAGTGGTGACAACAGTGGATATAGAGACAAATCATCCAAAATAAACATGGGTTATGATGTCAAAAGAGAAAAATTTAAACCAGCAAGAGGCGTTGAACGACCCTCTGACTCTGCTGTTTCGCATCTCCAAGAGACACAGTAAGCCCTTCTAAATTAATGTTGTGCAGGATGTATTTGAAAGGAATTACTGTTAAAAAGGTTCATTATCTGTGTGTTACTTGTTTGGCCCTGAAACATGATCTTGAGAATTTCACTTTCTGAACAAAGTTGTAAAATAGTGAAAACCCCATCTTGAGAATTTCACTTTCTGAACAAAGTTGTAAAATAGTGAAAACCCTAACTGCGCGTGAGGCCTTACCCTCCCGGCGGCGAAGAGGTGGCAGCCCTTCACCGTCTCGAAGATGTGTGGCGTGAGCTCGCACTGGCTGGGCAGGTGCGACTGAGCCAGAGACTGCTTCACCCGCTTGATCTCCACCAGACACAGGGCTCGCTCCTCTCCTGTAAGCGACCACCAGGACTTCAGTTCATAGTGATTCACGTTTCAGAGATAACATTCAATTATTCTGACTATTTTGTTAAAGATTCAATTGATTTGAAATTTGACCAAATAAATCTCTCCTTTTGTTTGCTATTGAAACAAGGAAATATATTGAGATATATTGAGTGGAGATAGACATTACAGTATTTCCTACAGCAGTTTCCACAAGTACAGTTTGTTCTCTATACAACACCATAAGGCACGTGATTAAAAATAAGTCAGATATTAATCCAATTTGAAAAACGTTATCCTTCTTTGAGCACATTTTGCCTTAAAACAAGATTTACCAATGGAACAAGCAGAAGTATCTTGTTTTAAAAATATACAAGAAATGTCTCCCTTGGAATGAGAAAATAAAGCAACAGTTCTTGAAATTAGATTAATTGGCTTTATCCCATTGGCAAATCTTGTTTTAAGACAGTCAGAATGTGCTCAAATCAAGATAAAACCACTTGATTCAAGCAATTATCACCTCATATTTATCATTTTTAGCAGTGAAGCGCTTCCGTCCAAAAGTTATTTTATCATTTTGCCAATAACATAAAATGAGACATTTCTGCCAACAGAAAAGTCAGAAATATCACTTTTTACTAAATTTGTGGCTGCACATTCACCATAAAATAACGAAATATATTTGGATAACTTCTGACGCCGCACTTCTGCAAAAATAAAGATGAAAAAAAGAAGCACAAAAGCACATGACATCTGACCGACAATCATGAGCAGCTTCTCCAGCTCTTTGACCACGTGGATCTGGAAGACGGAGCCCAGGCCGGGGATGTGGGTCAGCGAGTTCTTGATGACGTTCAGAGCGTACAGTCCTTCCTCTGATCCGACCAGAACGATCTTCAAACACAACAGTGGAGAGAGAGTGGAGGCTGACGTCAGTGAGAGATTCACAAGTTCATATCAAGGACACATCTTCATACAGCTTTAAAGAGCGACTAAACACCAAATCAACTTTCTTAACTCATAAACTACATAAATATGTTAATTGTAGTGCTCTCTACATATCCTGGTCATATTTTTGACATTTTAGTGCAAATGAGATAAAATTCCACTTTTGAGCCTAACATTTTTTTTTTATTCTTTAGAAGTGTTTTTTATTCTTATTTTTATTATCTCTTTTTGACTGTTGCACTGAGCCAAAGCAATTTCCTAGTCTGTGACCTCCTGTTACTTACGTGGCAATAAAAATGATTCTGATTCTGCCCTCTCAACCTTTTCGGTGGTACTACATTTGAATTTGGTCCTGGCCTCTCCATTGATTCTGTAATTCTGTGTGACGTCAGTTTGTGTGTGTGACGTCAGTTGGTGTGTGTGACGTCAGTTGGTGTGTGTGACGTCAGTTGGTGTGTGACGTCAGTTGGTGTGTGTGTCGTCAGTTGGTGTGTGTGACGTCAGTTGGTGTGTGTGACGTCAGTTGGTGTGTGTGTCGTCAGTTGGTGTGTGTGTCGTCAGTTGGTGTGTGTGACGTCAGTTGGTGTGTGTGACGTCAGTTGGTGTGTGTGTCGTCAGTTGGTGTGTGTGACGTCAGTTTGTGTGTGTGACGTCAGTTGGTGTGAGTGACATCAGTTGGTGTGTGGGATGTCAGTTGGTGTGTGTGACGTCAGTTGGTGTGTGTGTCGTCAGTTGGTGTGTGTGACGTCAGTTGGTGTGTGTGACGTCAGTTGGTGTGTGTGTCGTCAGTTGGTGTGTGTGTCGTCAGTTGGTGTGTGTGACGTCAGTTGGTGTGTGTGACGTCAGTTTGTGTGTGTGACGTCAGTTGGTGTGTGTGACGTCAGTTGGTGTGTGTGTCGTCAGTTGGTGTGTGTGTCGTCAGTTGGTGTGTGTGACGTCAGTTGGTGTGTGTGACGTCAGTTTGTGTGTGTGACGTCAGTTGGTGTGAGTGACATCAGTTGGTGTGTGGGATGTCAGTTGGTGTGTGACGTCAGTTGGTGTGTGTGTCGTCAGTTGGTGTGTGTGACGTCAGTTGGTGTGTGTGACGTCAGTGTGGTGTGTGTGTCGTCAGTTGGTGTGAGTGACGTCAGTTTGTGTGTGTGACGTCAGTTTGTGTGTGTGACGTCAGTTGGTGTGTGTGACGTCAGTTGGTGTGTGTGACGTCAGTTTGTGTGTGTGACGTCAGTTGGTGTGAGTGACATCAGTTGGTGTGTGGGATGTCAGTTGGTGTGTGTGTGACGTCAGTTGGTGTGTGTGTGACGTCAGTTGGTGTGTGTGACGTCAGTTGGTGTGTGGGATGTCAGTTGGTGTGTGTGACGTCAGTTGGTGTGTGTGTGACGTCAGTTGGTGTGTGTGACGTCAGTTGGTGTGTGTGACGTCAGTTGGTGTGTGTGACGTCAGTTGGTGTGTGACGTCAGTTGGTGTGTGTGTCGTCAGTTGGTGTGTGTGACGTCAGTTGGTGTGTGTGACGTCAGTTGGTGTGTGTGTCGTCAGTTGGTGTGTGTGTCGTCAGTTGGTGTGTGTGACGTCAGTTGGTGTGTGTGACGTCAGTTGGTGTGTGTGTCGTCAGTTGGTGTGTGTGACGTCAGTTTGTGTGTGTGACGTCAGTTGGTGTGAGTGACATCAGTTGGTGTGTGGGATGTCAGTTGGTGTGTGACGTCAGTTGGTGTGTGTGTCGTCAGTTGGTGTGTGTGACGTCAGTTGGTGTGTGTGACGTCAGTTGGTGTGTGTGTCGTCAGTTGGTGTGTGTGTCGTCAGTTGGTGTGTGTGACGTCAGTTGGTGTGTGTGACGTCAGTTTGTGTGTGTGACGTCAGTTGGTGTGAGTGACATCAGTTGGTGTGTGGGATGTCAGTTGGTGTGTGACGTCAGTTGGTGTGTGTGTCGTCAGTTGGTGTGTGTGACGTCAGTTGGTGTGTGTGACGTCAGTTGGTGTGTGTGTCGTCAGTTGGTGTGAGTGACGTCAGTTTGTGTGTGTGACGTCAGTTTGTGTGTGTGACGTCAGTTGGTGTGTGTGACGTCAGTTGGTGTGTGTGACGTCAGTTTGTGTGTGTGACGTCAGTTGGTGTGAGTGACATCAGTTGGTGTGTGGGATGTCAGTTGGTGTGTGTGTGACGTCAGTTGGTGTGTGTGACGTCAGTTGGTGTGTGTGATGTCAGTTGGTGTGTGTGACGTCAGTTGGTGTGTGTGTGACGTCAGTTGGTGTGTGTGACGTCAGTTTGTGTGTGTGACGTCAGTTGGTGTGTGTGTGACGTCAGTTGGTGTGTGTGACGTCAGTTGGTGTGTGTGACGTCAGTCGGTGTGTGTGACGTCAGTCGGTGTGTGTGACGTCAGTTGGTGTGTGTGACGTCAGTTGGTGTGTGTGACGTCAGTTGGTGTGTGTGACGTCAGTTGGTGTGTGTGACGTCAGTTGGTGTGTGTGACGTCAGTTGGTGTGTGTGTGACGTCAGTTGGTGTGTGTGACGTGCGTCTGTCTGACCCAGTGATATAAACCCATCCAACTCTCACACACGCCCCAGCAGCAGGTTGGAGTATTCTGGCGACATCTAGTGGATTAAAATGAAATTACATGAGTCGACAACCACTGCTTCTGCAATAATTCTGTGGATTAGGTTCAGGTGTGTAGCTCTACAATTATCTTAGTGTGTAAACAAGGGTGGAATGAGACTTTCTGGTCTGTAAACTATTGCTTTAAGCAGCAATGACAACTGTCTGTTTTGGTTCGTGTGACAAGTGAGCTGTCAATCACAGCCCAGACCACGCCCAACTCTAAGCCCCCCTTCTTGTCCCTTGGTCCTCTGGCAACGCCCTTTTAAGAGAACATTATCAAATGTTCATGTGGGCGGAGTCAGGCTGTGCACAGGTGTTTAGTCGCTCTTTAAAGGGATGGTGATTTAATGTCCATATATCAAAGGTACTCATCTTGACACTGTTTTTGGAATAGATTGAGTTAATGTGAACTCACTACATTCCGAAGATCCTTTAGTTTAAAATTGTGTTGTGGTGTGGATTTTTTGTTATTTTGTACTGGTATTTTGGATTCTGTTCTCTGTGGTTTTGTTTCACGGTCTCAAATGTTGCCGTGTGCCTCTATAGTCTCATGATGGCAGTGGTTTTGCTCGTACCTGGTCAGTGAGGGGCAGAGTGCAGTTTATGTCCAGTCTGTCGTCTCCTTCAAGCTTCAGCAGAGAGTTTCCCAGCAGCTTCTGTGGATGGAACAGGACAGATCTCAAAAGTCATATGTGAGAAAAAAGACCTGAACGTGACCCCAGATCTCAGAGAGGGACAAGAGGGACCGGCAGAGCTGGGACCGAGGCGAGCAAGAGGTGCATTCATCCTTTATTTGGGATGTATATATTCTGTATTAAGTTGAGACAAATGAAAAGTTTGAACAGATTTTCATTGACAGGATGATTTAAAGCTGCAGTACCTAACTTTGATATTGTTTCAGAAATACATTTTGTTTGTTCCAGCAAAAAGAGTCTTGTTAGAGTAACACTTTGTGAACAAATCAGACAACAACATGCTGTCTTTATCTTATTAGTAAACATTTTATCTTTTACATACTGAGTGTGGACTGGTCCTGGTTTTCACTTTTCTGTATAAAAAGCTGATCTAAACATGTGACTCAATACATAACTTTTACTGAACAAAAGTGGAGTTACTTTTAAAGTGGTATTATGCAACATTTTGAACAATAAAACAGTTTGTACTTTATATTTTTGCATATTTGACATTATAGCATATACTAGAGCTTATATCCTTACAGTGACTGTAAGGATAGGTAGCATTGTGTCTTTACTTTTAACCATCCAACAGCATCAGACCACTGATGACAGCAAAGGCACCATGCTAACCACTCATACAGCCACAGTACGACATGGTCAAAAAAGCAAAAATACATTATGCTACATTATATATTATCTTTGTGTTTGCAATTTTCAAGCAGGTTATTCAATCAAAGAGCGGAATGAGGCCTTCACTTGGGTTGCCAGTTTGTGAGTTAAAAGCGGTTTCAGTAATTTAATAATTACGATTTTGAAATGAATTTGTCCTTCAACTGCTCTGCTTTGCACCAATGTCTGTGATGACTCCAGTCCCAGCATCTGCGCTGCTATCGGAGGCATTTGGGGATTCAAAATAACTACATTAAAATAGTTTTCTTCTATCAATGCAAAGAGGAAGCAAATTTGACATCACAACTATTTGGTGAGTGGTGAAAAACAGCACACATTTTGACAGCACACATAAAGAAAAATCTTGAACTGAAATAAATCAAAGTGTGTGGAGTGGCATGCATCAGACGGGTGTATCGTGAAGTGAGGAAGAGCAGACCACATCTCGTTCATGTTTACCTTGACCAGAGGAGACAGAAGCATTGGTCTTTGGGACACAGCAGTGGCCTGTTAATTCAATGACACCCAATGAGGTGATCCGAATGAGCAAATCAATAAAACATGCCCATATATGGACGAACGATGGGGCAGGATGACAAAGCAACACACATCAGTGAGAAAGAAGAGGAGAAAGGACAATTAATGACATGGAAGAGGAAGCACGTATAATCTGCCTCTGTGATGTGGTGTGAATAGCTTTTTGCCCTAACCAGGAACTCTGAACAGTGTTTTTGCAGACTTCAGTGCCAATAACTTGTCCCTATAAGCCCCCAGTTCTTATTTATGCAGAGTAACCACCCAGTCCCTCTTGCTCAAGTCTCACGGCTGAGAACATGTTAAAGAAGAAGAAATATTATGCATTTTAGTTGGCCATTCAAAAGGATAAAGACACGGTTTACTTTGTCATTTCTTGTTTTAATTGTAAAAATATGAAGGGTAAAAAAACTTGCTTCCATGTGAATACTGTGTAAACTCTTATTGTGACTGTGTACAACGATAAAACATAATCTAATTTAATCTTCTGACACACAATCCCAGACCTCTGCAGCTATTGTATTTTTCAGTTGGTGGAGGATAAACATCTTCAGGTACAAAAGGAAAATGATACTTGACTATAAATGGCTTCTCCCTATCACTAACCATGAGTGGAAGAAAATGTTTTATCATTCATATCCTCAGGCCAAGAAATCGAACATTCTGTGACAGTATGTACCAGTAAACAAGCACAACTTTATGCAAATGCTGTATTTTAGTCAGTAAGTGGAGATACTCACTGCGTCGGCCTCTGCCTTCTCCCTGGAGGTTCTCCCACTGGCCACCACAGACTCTATCACTGCCACCCAGCGCTGTTTGTCTGGGAAACTGGGGGCCATGAAGTACACCGCCTGCCCAGGCCAACAGGGGGCGTGGCAGCGTGACTCCAGTTTCAAAACGTAAGGAACATCTGACAAGGGAGAAAAAGAACCATATGAGAAGGACTCGCTTAAATTGAACAAATGAACCTTAACTTTAATTTCAAAATTAATGCATTGGAAAACTGACTCTGGGCACTAACAGGAGTCCCGTCCCTGCGCTCCTCAGAGTCCGGGCTGGTTCATATGGGACTAGCATATCATGGATGTACTTTGGTGCGAGGCCATGGAGAGACTTGTACACCAGGAGAGCTGCTTTAAAGTCTATCCTCTGGGCCACGGGAAGCCAGTGCAGAGACCTGAGGACCGGACTAATGTGGTCGTACTTCCTGGTTCTAGTCAGGACTCGGGCTGCAGCATTTTGAATGTACTGCAGCTGTTTTACTGCATGTTTGGACAGACCTGTGAGCAGGCCATTGCAGTAATCTAGCCTACTGGAAACAAAAGAATGGATAAGAATCTCCAAGTCTGCTTTGGACACAATATTTTTAATTTTGGCAATATTTTTCAGATGGTAAAAAGCTGCTGATGTTACCGATCCAATGTGGCTATTGAAGTTTAAGTCAGAGTCCATTATTACTCCCAGATTTCTGACCTTATTTAAAGGCCTTAGGGAGAGAGACAAGGTGATAAATGACGGTCTCTCTTTGTTTCTCGGGACCAAAGACAATCATTTCGGTTCTGTCTGCATTTAGCTGGAGAAAATTGTATTGCATCCAGTCACTGATCTGTTGGATACAGTGAAGGAGTGAGTCCACTGGTCCATGTTCTCCTGCAGTCAGTGAGACACAGATCTGAGTGTCATCAGCGTAATTGTGGTAGGACACTTTCATACTTTGAATTAACTGACCTAATGGCAGCATGTAAATATTGAACAGAAGAGGTCCCAGAATCGACCCCTGTGGCACTCCGCAGGTCAGGGCCATATTATCTGAGACATAGTCTCCAATCTCCACACAATACTTGCTTTCTTCTAGATAGGACCTAAACCAGCTTAGGGCGGTACCAGCAACACCAACCCAGTCTCTGCATGAGAATCTCATGGTCAACGGTGTCGAAAGCGGCACTCAGATCTAACATGACTAAAACAGAGACTTTTCCTGCATCAGTGTTAAGCCGAATATCATTTGTTACCTTGACTAGAGCGGTCTCAGTACTGTGGTGTGGTCTAAAGCCAGACTGGAACATGTCAAATGAGTCATTAGATATTAAAAATTCAGTAAGTTGTTGGTAGGCAACTTTTTCAAGAATTTTTCCCATGAAAGGCAGATTTGAGTACCGCAGCATCAAAACTGCTCTTTTTTAGGAGGGGCCTGAAGACTGCCTTTTTCAGGGCCATTGGAAATGTTCCAGATAAAAAAGACATGTTTACCATTTTTGTCAATGAGGGTAATAGACTACACATAACAGACTTCAGGAATCTAGGAGGTAGTACATCCAGACTGCAGGTAGAGGAACTCAGACCTGTGATTATCTTTTTAACAGTTTCATCATTGACAGGTGCAAATTGAGCTAGCTCACAAAGCCTCACTGGATGTTGCATTGTTACTTGTGTTGTGGAGGTGATGGCATTTCTGATACCCTGAACCTTGTCTCTGAAGAACTGTGCAAACTCATTACACCTGGATTTGGAGTAGTGTTCTATTGGCAACTTAACAGGGGGGTTTGTTAATCTATTGATTGTTGAAAATAGAACACGCAGATTGTTGCTGCAGCCTTCAATAGTTTCAGAAAAGTATAATTCTCTTGTTCTACGTAATACTCTGTTAAACTCACACAACTTCTCTTTTAAGAGTTTATAATCACCCTGGAGGTTGGACTTTCTCCACTTTCTCTCTGCTCTCCGGCACTCTTGCTTCTGTGCCCTGACCGGGCCTGCTTTTATCCATGGGGCTTTTTGCTTATTTGTGACCATTTTTACCTTCACAGGGGCAATGGCGTCCAAGAAACCCAAGAATAACTTATGACATGTAACTAGTTCGTGGATCACAAAACTGTTTGGTTCTATCACTAGGACTAGACAGGGGGAGGCTGCTTTTCAGATTTATGCAGCTAAAGTCTGGAACAGTCTTCCTGAGGATGTGAGACTGGCTGCCTCTCTGTCGATGTTCAAATCCATGTTAAAGACTTTTCTTTTTTCCTGTGCATACAACTAAAGAATTTTATCTTTTTAACACACCTTGTTATTTATTGTTGTAACTTTTTGTGTTTTTAACTATTTTATTGTTTTTAATTACTTGTGTGATTCTTATGTTTTTAAATTACATATGTGTTTTTAATTGTATTTTAATGGTGATGATTTGTGCATTGTGTGGTGTGGACTGTGAGGCGCTTTGTGTTGCCCTGTGCAGGAAAAGCGCCCTATAAATAAAGATTGATTGATTGATTGATTGATTAAACTGGCCAGTAGGGGGCGAATGAGCAGAGGTGGGACAACTCAGTTTTGCTCCCATTGAAAACCATGTAAAGTCTGTTTTGGAGTCAGAAGGCCCTCCTCCTGTGCGGTGTACGGTTGTTGGAACAGTCTTAATCTGGGACACTTAATTCTAAGGGAGTACTAAAACATATTTCTCAAAAAGAGTCTTGATTTTGGGCATTTTTGGAAAGAAAAACAGAAGAAATTGCTGCGTATCATTGGGGTAGCCTGCAGGGGGCGCTTATCTGGGAAAGCCTTGATCCACCTCGCCCGCCTCATTCCATAGATTTTTTCAAAGTGTTCTCCTTTATATGAGACCACAGTTGGAACACAGAAGAAACTCTTGTCTTTCTCTCTATTTGCGCGGTTGCTACATGCGTACACCGGACAAAAAGATGGCATTTTGACAGCGCTTCTTCTTCTACTATATCTCCGTGTATAAACCCGGCAGACTGCAGCGCCAGGGTACGTCACATCCTGTCCTACGTTTGTTATCCGCGCCACTGCCCTGACGTCATATGAAACACAAGAATTGGTACCAGCTGGGAGATTTGTAGAGAGATTTGTGCATTAAAACCACCATTGCTCAGACTATCCCTGTTCCACTTCCACTTGTACACGTCTACTTATTTGAAATACCTTGTTTACTTTAGTTGTATTTCAAAACCACCAACAACCTAATACGTGTGTGATACAGTAGCGTCATGCAGGCATTTCTGAACAAATTCAAATCCACTGTTGGCATTAGAAGCATGGAAAGATCAAAGAAAAGCATCGCCAACGAGAGACCAAAACGTGTATGTCCTTCTGTAGTACCTGACTTGGCTGTGTTGGGAAGCTCGGAGGCACCCACTGCTCCATGGACCATCACTTCTCCATCACATAGACACAAGTCAAACTCCTCCAGTGGCTTCACCGAATCTGGAACAAAACGCATCACATCAAGGACTAATTTGTTCTTATGATTGGACTTATACTGCAATGAATAAAAATATAACAAAACCTTCTCTGGGCTCGATGTCGTAGATGGAAATTTTAGTGCCATCCAGGATCATATACTTCCTCTCCCAGCCCTGGCCTCGCTTCCCATTCCTGCAAAATGTCAACAACAGTGATTCATTGTAAATAAAACAGGTATGAAAACATGGGAGCTAAATCATTATACAAAAAGCTTAATTGTACAAAAGCTCAATCAATGCAATGCAACTTAGAGTTTCTCTGGGTTAAAAACATTCGACACTATCACTTTTGAAATTGCAATCCATTAATGTTGGTTTAAAATCAGTGTACTCATTTTGACCTCTTTTTGCATAATCTTGTCCTTTTGATCATTACCCAAAGCTCATGACCGTGAGGGTGGGAATATAAATCTAATATAAATAATCTTTTGGCTCAGTTCTCTTCACCACAACAGTCGGATACAGCGTCCAAGATACTCAAACTCTACTTGACATTTAACATTTATGGACATTTATCAACACTTGTAAAGGTGCACTTTATTAATCCCCGTAAGGCAAATCATCCTCTGCATTTGACCCATTCTGATGCCGCTAAGGCTTACGTCAGGGGCAGTGGTTGCCATAGTAACAGCGCCCGGGAACCCATCTCCAGATGTTGATGCTCGGCTTGGTCAGGACCGGAGCTGGAGGATTTAACCTAGTGAGCGTGTTTTTAGTGGTAGGGGAAACCGGAGCACCCAGAGGAAACCTACGCAAGCACGGGGAGAACATGCAAACTCCACTCAGAAAGACCCTCATCATTCTCTGATCTGTGTTTGTAAATTCAACAGTACTGTAAAGTCCTTGGAGATAACTACTGTTGTGATTAAGGGCTATATAGAATACATTGAGTTGAATTGAACTGAATTGAATTGACCTCCTTCACTCGAGGGAGGAACGCATCTACATTATATTATATGTTTTACACGACATGGATGTATTTCAGACCTGGGGAGTTTCATCCAGCCCTCCAGATGCATGTGACCTCCTGCCTCCTTCAGTTGGGGGCAGGGGGAGCTGCCTTTGTCCCGGCACAGACCCTCAGACAGGTGCAGGGAGCAGTCGCTGGACATCCCACAGGTGGCCGGGAGGCAGGGCGAGCACTTCGGGTGGCACAAGGCGTGGCACTCTACAGGAATGCATAATTATTCAGTGAACAAAAGAAAAAACAAAACACAGAGTAGTGAAAACAACGTCTATTTAAAGGTCATTTCAGCCAAACAGTGATTTCCGTTGTATTACGTTTACAAAAGTACATTTCTGACCATTGATAAAACCTTTTCAACAATTGTTTTATAATTCAAATTGTCGTTCCCCAAGGCATAATATACAGTATGACCAGTAAAACTTTCTGGAGGGGCCTCATGGATTTGTATTTGAGGAATCAGGGAGCTGCAGGGGTGAAACCACTGCTCGTCTTGAAAAAGGTTTCACTCTTCACAGATTAAAAAGTCACATTAAGCAGGCAGGGATGAGATCATTTATGTCTCAAATGTCTCTGCGCACGCTCTTTAGGGGGGGGGCTGAACATAGGCATCTCTTGATTGAACAAAAGATCCCATTATCCTTAGTTTAAGCCTGATAATATTTAAAGGGTGGTGTCTACAGACTAAAAAACAGTAAACGGGTGATTAGATTTTCAAAACTATGTTAATCTGATTTTGTGGCCTGTTAAAAAATTTTGCTGTAAAGGTTTTAAAAATACATTTGAAATATGGAACTTGCACAAATTAACTTTAAAGAACATATCAAATTAAAACAACGATGAATGAATAATATTGAAATAATATTTTATGTAAAAAAAATATGGTGAGACATTACAAAAAGGCTTTCTGTTGGAGTTGATTTCCCGGTTGGAAATATACCGACTGCAAACACAGAAATGCAATGGTGAAGAATGTTATTTTACCATTTCTTTAACTTATGAGGTAATGATGAGGTTATGTTTTTTCAATGCAAAAAAAATAAAATAAAACTGGGTATTTCAACGTTGCATGGTTCGTCATTAAGCTTGAGTGAAAACTTGTAGATGTCGATGTAGTAGTCGTTACCGAGGCAGGTGGCGGCCTGTCGTCCAAAGTGCACGGTGTCCAGACATACGGTGCATTTGGCCGCTCTCATGTTGAGTCCCACAGTGAAGCGGTGAGCCGTGTTGTGGTGGACCCTGTCTCTGTCCCGGTCCCTCTGACTGTCCTTCAGGCGCCGGCTGTACTCTGAAACAACCAGGGAGCAACACCAGCAACATTACAGCGGCAGTGTGTAATGCCCTTTAAATCAGTATAGTAAAATGGATTGTAAGCCTTTGCCAAAATGGAAACTGGGCGTGTGCTTTGCTCCCACTGCTGCATAGAAAAGTAATTTTTTATTGTGAATGTAATAACCAACCCTGCAAACACGTTTTCATACATGCGCTACACATGCAAGTTACGATACACGGGTTCACAGTTGGAAAAATAACATAATCGCTTCAATAGATACTTTGAGGTGATCTATGTGTGTCACTCTTACGTGTCCTTAAAAATGGCAAGACATTTACATGAGGTGTACGTGCTTGTGATTACTGAGGAGAAAAGAATTGGCAAATCAGGTGGACCAAGCTTCAGCAAATTATATTAAAAAAAAAAAGCTTCAGATTTCTTAAACTGTGCACCACAAAAGAGAAACGAATGTCTTCCGTTCTGGAGTGATTGGGGCGTTTTGAGTGCAGAGCTTTGAAAATCTGGCCTTTCGAGGATGTGGATGAGGCAAACCGTGACTTACTTTCAAAAGTGACCCTCCTTCTTTCTGAGAGATGTGTGGAAGAGAAAATATACAAAGAGCTCCATCAGTGATCCCCACCCGCTCACTTTTTAGCAGCAGTGGTCGTGACTTCTGAAGAGAATCGTCTGCTCTGACCTGGTACAATGCTTCAGTTCTTTCTTGTACATCACAGAGGAGGCTTTCAAAATAACCAAACTAACAGTATAAACTAATGGTCAACAAAATAACAAAATTGGGAAACTTCTGATAAGGAAATTCTGTGGCTCTAAAACCAGATTTTTAATGTGCCCATAATGTTAGTGATACCCTTTAAGATAGAGACGACCCTATGGTTATTGTTTGTTTAAAGGTAATTTTTGTAGTTATTTTTGTGCATTATTATGAACAAATGTTTACTTCTATTGAATATGGTTTGGATATTCTTGTTTACTAGGATTGTCTGAACAGAATTAGTAGATGAACTGGAGAAAGATTTACAGATTTGTATTATATTTCTTATGAATTGTTACTTAGTATGTTTTGGATTTGTTGTTTGGATTAAGATAAGATAAGATAAACCTTTATTAGTCTCACAGTGGAGAAATTTCAGTGTCATCATTGCACATTACAGCAGAGAAAGGAAATAAGAGCACTCAGATTGCACACACCAAAGTCTATTATTTAAGATAATAGACAATACATTTAAGATAAAATAAAATAAAATAAAATAAAATAAGATAAACTCTGGGCTATAATTGCACTTGGTTCGGAGTATTTACAGATGTCTATATTATACATTTGCTTGATTTCTTGAGAAAATTTCCTTTAAGATAAGGTATAACATGCATGTAGCCTATCAGCTGGATGGTAAGAAGTATAAAACATCCCAATACATCAGTCAATCTTTACTCTATAAAATAAATGGATCAAGAAACACAACAATTAAAATCAGTTCTTTCTGCCGGCATCCAGTTTTTATTTTCTTGTAGACTTGAATAATAACCAGACTGGGAATAGGAACCCAAACTTTGACTCCAGTTAGACTACTGTCTCTGCATTATTATTGTTACTCAGGTGGGAGTTCTGCTGCTCGAGATGTTGCACAATTACAGTTGCTATATATAAAATAAAAAATATACTGTATAATAATTCAAATCTAAGAACCGTGATGAAGTATGGAGATCCACTGTGTCACACTTTCTAACACGACATATGGTTTCTGTTTGGTTTGTTTCTGGTGAAGTGCGACTGACCCTCTGGAGTGGCTGCGTCTTTCCTTCGCCCGGAGCCCGAGGAGTTCAGACCTGGACCCGGCTGATGTTCCGGAGACTTCACCAACGACGATATAATCATCTGCTGACGGGACGACGGGTTCGGGCTGTGGTCTTTGTACTGGAGAGCTATAATGGAGGGTGCAAGTTATTTCCCTTGTCTATTGAGAAAGAGTATAAGCTACGTGGGGGATTTCACCCACAGACTATTCTACATGTGTACACAACATACTGTACATCCACCGTTATGAAATGCCTTTACCTTCTTCTCTCAAAGATCTCAGCTCGCCTCTCATCTTCTGCAGTGCGTCCTCCAGCTCAGAGCTGCGGGCTCGCTCTTTGTCCAGGGCAGACTTGATGTCGCTGTACTGCATTGGGACTGAGGGAGCAGGGGGCACCGGACCAGAGCCTGGACCCTGCCCCTGAGCCTGAGCCTGAGCCTGAGCCTGAGCCATCGCAGCCAAGATGTCCTCTCTGCGGCGACCAAACAAACCCTGGGGGGGGAGGTTCAAAATCACACAGGTTTCACTGTTTCACATTCTTCCAGATGTATTCCCAATTTATAATTTTGAATAAAAGAGGACATTTTATGCTTTTACATTGGAAACCTCAGAGTAGTTTATAGAGTGGATTACGTAGACAAACCCTTACCTTTTTCTTCTTGGAGCCGCCATGGGCCTGCGCCTGGAGGAAGTCGATGAGTTTGGTCTGCTGCGTGATGGTGCCTTCCATTTTGACCTTCTCATGGGAGAACACGGCCTGCAGGTGGAGCTAGTGAACATCACTACCACCATCAATTTCACCTCAAATATGTTATTTACACATAGGGCACACGCTGGACAGAGGAGTGAGGCATACAATGTGCACTCTGACCAAACCACTGGGACATTAGGAGAGCAACAAGAGTGCGGTATAAAGACATTTCAACAGCCAAGGCACCAATCCAACCTCACCCTATGAAGCCAAAGGAGGCGAGGGGTCTGTGTGTTCTCAAAGAACAGTAACCGAATCCAGTTATTCTTTTGATAAAATGTAGCAATGGGATTGGACAAATGTGCAAATTACACATTTACAAATCTTTCTTCTTGAGTTTGTAGTGACACATTGCCACATTGCATTGGGCACTAGAACACCAAGGGTGTAAGACCAATCACATTGGTGTGATGGGCCTTACCCTGCCAACAGGACGGGTATCGTAACCCTCTGTGTGTAAGCAGGATTGTGCAAAAAAATGTGGAAGAAATTGAGCGGAAATGTGGTGTGTGAGATGTGATCGTATAGGATATAGATATGATCTGTGGTGTTGGAGGGTATGCGAGTGAAACGCTGGACAGGAAATTTCAACAACCGCTACTTCCTGTTTTGACGGAAGACGGAACACAGGGAATACATATAATTCACACATCTGCATGTATACAGCATTAGCATTGCATGTGTTGTATTTTTCACAATATTATTTCTATTAAATCTCAAATCATTAGATTCAAAAAGTGAGGCCTCTATCTAAAGTCAAAAACAGTAACAGTGATACATTTCAAGAACGCAAAGTTTTGTTCTACAAATAGTTCCAAACATAAATATAAAGTGTGAGACCTGGATGTTCTCCAGCTGATACTCCAGGTCTGTCCTCTCAGTCTTGAGGAGGTCGGTCTGGTCCAGTGCGTCCTGAAGGCCCTGCGTCAGACGGAAAATGTGCGTCTTCTGTGCATCCATCTGCTGCTGCAGCTTCTCTTGCTGAAGAAAAAAAGGCCATTTATTTCTTTAATGAACAAAAGACAACATGGCTTTGGTTAATGAGCTGTCGTGGCACCCGCTTCACTGGGTCTTTAAAAATAAAGATAATATAATAGTACAGTGATGTTTGAAGGTTAAGAAGAATGTTTAGGCCTTTACTGTGAGTCTCTTAGTTTTAAATGTTTTAAAACACCATTAGTCTGACAATCGTCATTTTATTTCACTGTAACATCAGTGTGCACTGTCACTTTTACACTTGTTTTTATCCTGGAGTGATAATATTCATAGTGACGTAAACAATCAGTACAGAATAGTGCAGCGTTTACCTTTTTGGTGTCGGACATTGACATTACCTCTTCGAGTAGTCTCTGCTTGAGGTCCCTCTCACTTTCGAGCTTCTGCTGTAAACTGCGGGCGTTCATTTCCAACATGGAATGCTTCTTCTCCAGCTCGTTGAGCTACAGACACACAGTGATTGTTAAAAATGTGTTTAGGAAGTGATATAATGAAAGTGTAAATTCTCACAGTGTCAGCGAGACCCTCTGCCTTCAGTTTCTGATCCTTTAGCACCTGCTGCAGAGCCAAGATCTCAGACTTATGTTCTTTCATGGCCTGATCCACGGCCTGACGGGACTCGGAGCTGCGCTGTTCAGCACGGAGCCTGTAGGACAAGAGGCTGTTATAGATTACATACTAACAATGTAAACCAGGTGTCAAAGAAAGTATTTAACAAAGGCATTGTGTCCAAAACCTCTTATTAAATATAACAAGTAAGTAAGTAATGTTTATTTATATAGCGCATTTTACAGACCAAGGTCACCCAAAGCGCTTTACAATGTTCAGAGTCAGATATTGTTCCAATCATTCCACACACGGTGAAAACAGAAGCTCCAATCAACACCATCCATTCACTCTCTCATTTACATTCATACCTATTGTATGGATGTAAATGATAACTGACGTCGCAATCAGAATTCTTTTCATTGCCATTGTGTCAAGTTATAAAAGTAAAAATAGAATAAGGCATGCATAAAGAAAAACAAAATCTACATCATATTTCTTAAAATTACTACTATAAACAAGTGCACTAAGTACACTTAAATTATTAGAATGTTTACTATATATAAGTGCACTAAGTACATGCAATAGACGTTTAGCAGTGCTGTTAAGTGACGGTAGTGACAGTAAAGTGACGGTCATAAAGGGCAGGGGACAGTGAAAAGTTATGAAATGTTCATGAGTCCAACAGCAGAGGGGAAGAAACTGTTCTCATGGCGGGAGGTTCTGGTCCTGATGGACCGCAGCCTTCTGCCCGAGGAGAGTGACTGTGATAATCCATGTGCAGGGTGAGAGGGGTCGGCAGTGATATGACCAGCCCGGCCTCGAGCACGGGCGACGTACAGGTCCTGCAGCGATGGAGGGCTACGGTCGATCACCCTCTCAGCAGCAGAGCGCACCATGTGCTGTAGTGTCTGCTTGTCCCTGACAGTGGCTCCAGTGGACCACAGGATGGATGGACCTGATGATGGCCGTGTAGAACTGCACCAACATCTGTGAGGGCAGCTAGCCTTCCTGAGCTGCTCCAGGAAATGCATCCTCTGCTGGGCCTTCTCTAAAGAAACTTTGCCTATTTAACCTCGTAGTGACCCAATGGCTGTGTGAATAGTCAACGCGGTGCCTTTACTCCATCACAGTCTGTAGGATGTTGGAAGATCAATGGTTTGGAAGATCTCACTGTAGGACCCCTGAAGCAGCAAACTTACAAAACGATTGATCCTGGGGCACTGTGGACCCAACCCTGATCAATAGTTAAGGCAGCCTTCTGACCACTCCTACAACCACTGGGTCAAATAAGCAAGAATGTAAACTACTTCTTTACATAAATGTTCCAGTCCTCAGTGTTTTGTCCTGCATGTACATCACCGACCACCTGTTGTTGTGTAAACGGGCACCTGCTCTGCTTCTCGGTTTCCAGCAGCCTCTGGACGTCGCGCACACGTCTCTCTGCTTGGCTTTTCTCCTCCTCCAGAGCCGACCTCCAGGCCTCCCACTGACGCTCCTTCTCCAGCATCTCATCGTTCAGAGACTCCAGCTCCAGCACCTGCTCCTCCAGCATCGTGCACGTGGTCTTCAGGGTCTCCAGGTTCTGCAACATATTTTTTTTCAGTATTTTTAGAGTTTTATTGTCTAAACCCCAAGGTGACAAAGCAGACAAAGGAGACAGAGAGCTGGAATGAGGAGGAAAAGAGGGGAGCTATAGCAATGTGGAGGTCTGACTTGCATTGTGGAGCCGGGATATGAAATACTTTGAATGTAGTCAGAGAAAGATGTTGAAATTGATATTGAAGACAGACAGTGTGTCTCGTAACAGAAAGAGTTTGCAAAATGGGTTTTTTTTACCACCGCCAGAAGGGGCTATGTCTTCATTGGGGTTTGTGAGTTTGTTTACCAACTCAATATGTAAATGTGTACAGGACAGGAAATTGGACAGGGAAAAAAATAATAGAGTTTGGAGGTGGTCAGGATTCTTGTCTGGACCCTTTTTTTTGTTTTAAAGGAATAGAACTGGGTTTTTACAGTAGGTGAAGTTCTGCGCTCTACACTACAGGTGTTTATTGTGTGTATTTGCTTAATAAATCACCTAATAAATCATTTAAACCTGAAATGTTAGGGGGGGAAAGCAATGGATAAACAACTTAGTCATGACTGATAAATGTTTTCATCTTTCCGTAGTCTCTGAATCAATTTAACCTAAAAATAGCTTTGTATTTTGCTTCTAAAAGCCTCCACTGGTTTACTGATGCTCTAAATGCTTTGTGTTCCAAAACTCTATTGATCAATCATACTTTTATCTCAACTGGACTTTTCATTTGTGTTTGTAAGTCACTCCTTGCACCCATCACCTGTTCCGATATCATTTAAGGAGTCTGCAGAGATTGGCTGAGACCAAAAAGAAAGCCGTCATTTTGTGGTGAAAAACGACAGCAGCTCCAGTCTGTGCACTAGACCCATATGTACTAGTGACAGAAGCAATCCTTATAATTACATCACAAGATTTTGAACTTGGGTGACTCATGTTGAGAAAGTGTTTGGCCTGATAAAAAAATGATACACTGTCTGATCAAATTACAAATAAACAATTACAGATCACAGTGATACATAATCAAATAATCTCCCAAGAACGATGACTGTGAGTGCTACGATAGTTCCACAGAACTTATACATATACAAATATTAAGTCCTGCATAATTAAGACTTCATGGCTCCGTGGACAGGGAACATGGCAATCTTTAATATTGGCCCATCTTTTATCCAATTAACTCTACGTATAAATGTGTAAAATGTGATATTATTTTTGCACACAGCAACATAACAATGTCCACGTGAGAAGAGTACTGTGTCAAAAGCAATCAGAAAAACGACGTCTGGGTGGGATCAAAATGCCTCGGAAAACTCCGCTGCGTCCAATATGACGACAGTTGGAGACGGCAACGGACCACTCCCAGACAATGAGGATTACAACCCTTCTTTTCGTATTAATCACACAACTATGCAATGAATACAATGGATTTCCCTTGGGATAAACCATCAAACTTACAAACTCTACTTTTGATACAAGAAAAAGTCCAATTCCCCCCTTTTAAAAAGTAAAAACTTCACCTAGTCTAAACCACATGTTTTTGCTTATTGGATCGGTAAAAGACCACAAGCCAGTACTCAATGGTGAAGTATTAAAAAGCATTAGCAACATATGCGGTTTTCAAAGATTGGGGTGGGTTTCCTTGTCCATTAAAGCCATCAGCCCAGTAAATCCAATAAGATCCAAGGTTAATTATTGACGAAAGAAGACATGTATCAAGCTCTTGATTTTATCGGTTTCACTGCAACAGCGTATTGAGATGTTCCGCCATGTTTTTTCCCAAATGACTTTTACACTTGTGTCATTAATCACTATAATGTGATTCGATGGAAAAGTTTCATGATTGCAGATGTCAAAGTGTTATATGTTGTAGAATAAGGTTGGACGAACATGGAGATGTACCAAGGTAAACTTCCTCTACATTAACACCAAGAATGACTGTGGTCCTGTAACAAGGAAATACATAGCAGAAAAGCATCAAAACATTTATTTTACAAGTCCAATGAGAAATCTGAGCTCTGTTTTTGCACTAATCCCCCGGCTAAAAAAACGAGAACCCGGGCGGATTGCCCGTTTACCAGAAACACCCTATAAGTCCCAATTACTCCTGTTTGTTCGGCAGAAACCGCTGTGACGACACTTCACAATGCATCCTGTTTCATCACAAAACAACACAGGTCCACTTTCTCAAAACACACAACAATGACACTGCAAGAATCCCCCTGCTTCAACCAGACATTTCAAAAGTCATCAGTCTTTCATCAGTGATAAGGACTTTTTGTGGTGATCATAATCTGTAGGACATTGTGACTACACAATGCATGGAATATGCAGACGCTTAAGATGTGGCATTTAAAAGGTGATTCATACTTACCTACAGCTCTACATTACCAATAAAAGAAAAACACTATAGAAAATAAATACATAATGCGCAATAAGATGTAAATTCTCAAAAATAATATATTGGGTGGGTGATGCTGAAAATGATAGGATAAAGTAGACTAAAAAAGAACATTTTATCTTTAGGAACGTGTACTTTCTGCAAACACAAAACTTGGAGAACAAAAGTTTTATGAACTTGATTTTCAACAAGTTATAAAACATTTGAACTATTGTAACTTGTAAGGAAGAGCCATGTGACGTCACTGTTTGATGTATTGAGCCTGCATGGTGAGGTTAAACATAAAAGAATTTATTAATGCTGCCTAAGGTTATGTGCTGTGCAAATGCAACTATACATGTAGCTCAGCGTGTGTTACGTTATAGTTAGGGATTGATAGATAGGAATGAATTTGATAAGATTTCAATATTTCCCTATCACATTTGAAATATCAGCTACTCTACTTAATGCTTTGCCCAAACGTTCAATAGAATGGGATTAAACTTTTATATATTTGGCTTTCAATATATCTGTTTTGCTCAGAAAGCCTTGAAAAATAATGTATTCATTGTGAGAGCATCTCGTTTTGCCTCCCAGGAAATACAAGTTTAATGCCACTCACTGTAAATGTTCCAGGGAAAACATAACATGTTGAAAAACGGTCCAACAGAAAAGTTACATCATACCACTTTTCACCAAGGCCCTAGCATCAAGATCTTTTCCCCCCCCAGCACTAGACATACAGAATAATAATAATAACATTATATTTTCATAGACCCTTATTCTTGAATACTCATGTCGCCTTACATACAAATAAAAAGTACATTGTAAAAAACAGTTATGGTGAAAGTGAGTGGGCTTGTTGGTCCAACAGATGGAGTTTTGAGGTGGATTTTTAAGTGTGTAAGTGAAGGCGATGTTACGTGAGTGTTTCTGAGCTGGGGAGCAGAGCTAGCGAAGGCTCTCCTCCCCATGATGAACGGAGGCGGATAGGGAGGGAGGAAACAGAACCAGTATCAGATGGTGTTAAGAAATGGTCCGTGATTCCAGTTTGGCTCCTATAGGCACAAAAGTGTTTGAAAATTACTTCAACCTCTTGGGCTAACATCGTCCCTTTGATTTTTTCATTTGAATTAACTCCATCTTTCCCAAAGTTGATCACATCTCCCAACTAATCTTTTTGTGAAAGCAACTACTCTGCGGGCAATAATCCGTCACCAATGAAACACTTTGAAGCTCTGATTTGCTCTTTCCTGCTTCTTAGGGCTGTTAGGACATTATCAGCATGCTGACATTATGTTGCGTGAAAGCCCCCTTGTTCTTACTAACTAGTGTCCAGGCCTGACAAAGATTAATACGAATGGAGCATCTGGAGATACGATCGGCTCCTGTGGCCTTTCGTGACATCAGTAAAATTTTCCAGTACCTAAGTAAACGATGAGGTGTCGCATATAGTGGAGGCACACTCAGGCTCCTCTGAGGAAAATTCCACCTTGCAGAGTGGCAGCAGGAAGAACAGTCAAGATATTCTCTATTCTAGTGTTGACAAGTCGACACGCAAGAAGAAAAGCATGGCTAAAAGCTGAAGCGATCTGCCACAGCCTAGCTGCTGCTGTTGGACAAGTAAATATCATATTATTTTTTTTCACCACTAAAAATGAAACAAAGAAAATTTACTTTGTCCTTTCATGTTTTAAAATAATGAAATAATATCTTCAAGCAAAAAATACAAGTTGAGACAAGTATTAAGAATAACAAAAAAAATGTCTGGAGCTGTAACTCCCTATATCTCATTACCTCAGGTTCTACAATTATATTACCAATGAAAACTGGTCTAAGACAACCTCCAATGTCCAAAAAAAAATATGTGACCAAACTTAAGAGCGTAAACATATATTGTATTCTGACTTTCGACGTGAGTGTAGGCTACATTTGCATTTTCAATAAGGAATCAATGAGAATATTTTGCATCAACAACACATGCAAAGTTAATGTTAATGGTTTTTTGTGCATAACTACATATATCTAATCTAGAGCTGCTATATATATACTTGTACTTTGTTTTGGTACACGCACTTTGAGTTGGCTGTGTACCAACTGTGCAAACAAATAATCTTGCCCTAACACAAATCGAGTATAAATCAAAATTTCGTCTCTCGCTTGTCCTTTCCCTTTAAAACCAGGATGAAAGGACTCATTTTGTCAGGGGATGTTATCAATCTTATAAAATGAGTGACAAAACAATGTCATGGTTGACAAGACGCCACAGCACATAATTTCACTACATTAACATAACAATAGACATAAAACGAGGCGTAAATGCTTGTCTGGAGAACTGGAGCCAACTCTTTGTATACCGCAATAGTAACATAATTGTGTACATTTTCTGCTTCACTTTCACTTCAAAAAGCTAGACATAATGTTCGCCTAGTATTTTCCACAGTATAGCACCATTTTGTCCATTTATAATCCAAACTAAAACGTAGTAAAGGCTGAAGCCATTCGAATGACTAGCGGAACAGATCTCATGTGGCATTTAGCTGTAAAATCCTTGAAATCCTTGAAACTGTTAAAATACTATTAAACATCCATTGAAACTCCCTGAAGTATATTGAAGCTCCTGATATCTTTAAACTGTTATCCTTTTATACAGTTTTCATGTAAAACCCCAAATACGTTCCATTTATACTGGGTTTACATTAAAAACCCCTATTAAGTTGCAGATATAACTGGTTTACATGTAAAAAACCCTATTAAGTTGCATTTTACAGGTATACATGGAAAAATCCCTATTAAGCGTTGCCATTTAATACTGTTTTACATGTAAAAAACCCTATTAAGTTGCATTATACTGGATTATCATGGAAAAATCCCTATTTAAGATTGCATTAAACTGGTTTAACATGTAAAAATCCCTATTACGGTTCCATTAATACTGGTTAACATTGTACAAACCCGCCCCCTAAAAAGTTCCATAATACTGGTTACATGTAAAAACCCCAATTAAGTGTGCATATACTGGTTTACATGGAAAATCCCCCTTTTAAGTTGCATTAATAAACTGGTTACATGGAAAAAATCCTACTAAGTTTGCATTATACTGGTTAACATGGAAAAATCCCTATTAAGAATTGCATAATACTCGGTTTTACAAGGAAAAATCCCCATTAAAGGAGCTATTATCCTGGTTTTAACATGGAAAAATCCCCATATAAGTTGCATTATACTGGTTACATGGAAAAGATCCCTATAAGTTGCATTGTACTGGTTTACATGGAAAAAACCCTATTAAGTTTGCATTAATACTGGTTTACATGGAAAAAAACCCTAATTAAGTTGCATTATACTGGTTTACAAGTCAAAACCCCTATTAAGTAATGCATTATACTGGTTTACCTGGAAAAAACCCCTATTAAGTTGCATTATACTGGTTTACATGAAAAAACCCTATTAAGTTGTCATTATACTGGTTTACATGAAAAATCCCTTATAAGTTCATTATACTGGATTGAACATGGAAAAATCCCGATTGGTTTGCATGAATTACACTGAAGTCCTTGAACTGCTGAAGGGTCCTTTGAAACTGCTGAAGTCCTTGAAACTGTTGAAGGTCCTAGAAACTCTATGAAATCTTGAAACTGCTGAAATCCTTGAAAAAAACCCCCCCCCTTGTTGAATCCTTGAAACTGTTGAATCATTGAAACTGTAGAAATGGCTAGAAAGAGCTGAAGACCCTATTACAATTGATTAAAACATGACGTTTGCGGAACCCTGAAGTCCGCAGTCCCAACCACTTTGGTTTTGTGTATTTCTTTATTCCGTCAGTCATTTTTTTTGACTACGTTTCCACAGCTTTCACATTTTCAACAATTTCCATCAAGTTATACATCAAAACGTTTCCACATGTTTGGGAGATTATTGCTATTACTTTTGGGACTTCAGCGATTTCCGGTTTTTCCGCAATCGGACAAAAATCTGCATTGAGAATTCTGCAATGCATTTTAATAGGCCATGCATTTTAAATAGGACTTTATTCAGCTCTTTCAGACATTTCTACAGTTTCAATGATTCAACAGTTTCAAGGATTCAACATGTTTCAAGGATTTCAGCAGTTTCAAGATTTCAAGAGTTTCAAGGACTTCAACAGTTTCAAGGACTTCAAGCAGTTTCAAGACTTCAGCAGTTTCAAGGACTTCAGCAGTTTCAAGGACTTCAGTGTAATGGCACACCTAATAGGGATTTTTCCATGTCAACCAGTATAATGCAACTTAATAGGGATTTTTCCATGTAAACAAGTATAATGCAACTTAATAGGGTTTTTTCATGTAAACCAGTATAATGCAACTTAATAGGGTTTTTTCCATGTAAACCAGTATAATGCAACTTAATAGGGGATTTTTCCATGTAAACCAGTATAATCAACTTAATAGGGGTTTTTACATGTAACCAGTATAATGCAACTTAATAGGGTTTTTTCCATGTAAACCAGTATAATGCAACTTAATAGGGTTTTTTTCCATGTAAACCAGTACAATGCAACTTAATAGGGATTTTTCCATGTAAACCAGTATAATGCAACTTAATGGGGATTTTTCCATGTAAACCAGTATAATGCAACTTAATTGGGGATTTTTCCATGTAAACCAGTATTATGCAACTAATAGGGATTTTTCCATGTAAACCAGTATAATGCAACTTAATAGTGATTTTTTCCATGTAAACCAGTATAGCAACTTAATGGGGATTTTTCCATGTAAACCAGTATATGCAACTTAATAGGGGTTTTTACAATGTAAACCAGTATAATGGAACTTATAGGGGTTTTACCAGTATAATGCAACTTAATAGGGATTTTTACATGTAAACCAGTGTATAATGCAACTTAATAGGGATTTTTCCATGTAAACCAGTATAATGCAACTTAATAGGTTTTTTACATGTAAACCAGTATAGTTATGCAACTTAATATGGATTTTTCCATGTAAACCATAATGCAACTTAATAGGGTTTTTTACATGTAAACCAGTTAATGCAACTTAATAGGGGTTTTTACACTGTAAACCAGTATAATGGAACTTAATAGGGGTTTATTACATGAAAAAACCGTATTAAGGATAACAGTTTTAAGGATTCAGGAGCGCAAATACTTCAGGAGTTTCAAAGATGTTAAAGTAATTTTAACAGTATTCAAGGATTTCAAGGATTTTTCAGCTAAATTCCACATTAGATCTGTTCCGTCAGTCACTCGCAATGGCTTCAGCCTTTGCAACTGTTTCTAGTTTGGATTATAAATGACCAAAAAGTAGCATACTGGGTGGAAATACTAGGAACATTATGCAGCTTTTTGAAGTGAAGTGAAGCAGAAAATGTACACAAATTATTACTATTTCGAATACAAAGAGCTCCAGTCTCCAGACAGGCATTTACGCCTCGTTTTTTGTCTAATGTTATGATAATTTAGGAATTATGTGCTTGTGGCTTCTTTTTCCATCATGACATTGTATTGTCACTCCAATAATAGATTGATAACATCCCTGACAAATTAGTTCTTTTCATCCTGTTTATAAAGGGAAAGACCAAGCGAAGAGAAGAAAATATGTTTATACTCGATTTGATGGTTAGCATGCCCCTTTATTTGTTTAGCACAGTTTTGTACACAAGCCAACTTCAAGTGTCTGTACCAAACCAAGTACAAGGAATATATACAGCTCTAGATATATGTAGTAAGCACATAACATTAACATAACTTTGCCTGATGTTGAAGATGCAATATTCCCATAGCTTCCTATTGAAACATCCACTGTAAGCACTACACTCAAGTCGAAAGTCCGTATAATACAATATAATTTACGCTCTGAAGTTGTCACGTGTATTTTTTGTTTGGACATTGGAGGATCCCCCCCCCCTTTGCCCAGTTTCATTGGGTATTATAATTTAGAACCCTGAGGTAATAGCATATCGGGATTTACAGACAGACATTTTTTTTGTTATTCTTAATACTTGTCTCACCTTGTATTATTTGCTTAAGAATATTAGTTCATATTTTAAAACATGAAAGGACAAAGTAAATTTTCTATGTTATCATTTTTAGTGGTGAAAAATAATCATGATATTTCTTGACCAATCAGCGGCAGGCTCAGGCCTGTGGCAGAAGGCTTTCAGCTTTAGCAATGCTTTCTTCTCTGCTGTCGACATGTCAACAACTTGATAGAGAAATCTTCTGACTTTCTCTGCCTGCACCTGCAAGTGGAATTTTTCCTCAGGGGGAGCAGAGTTTAGCCTCCCCCTATATGCAGACACCTCATCGTCTACTGAGGTACTGAAACATTTTACTGAGTCACGAAGGCCACATGAGCGATCGTATCTCCCAGATGGCTCCATTAGTATAATCTTTGTCAGCCTGGTCCTGTTTAGAAGAACAAGGGGGGCTTCTCACGCACATAATGGCAGCTGCTGATACTGCCTAACAGCCCAAGAAGCAGGAAAGAGCAAATCAAGCATCAAAGTGTTCATTGGTGACGGATTGCCCCCGCGAGACTAGATCTTTCACAATAAGATTAAGTTGGTGATTGATCACTTTGGGAAGATGGAGTTATTCAAAATGAACAATCAAATGGAGATGTTAGCCCAAGAGGTTGAAAGTAATGTACAACACTATATGGTGCCTAATAGGAAAGCCAAAACATGAATCACTGGACCAATTTCTTACACACTGAACTGGGTTCTGGTCCCCCCTCTCCGGCCTCGTCATCATGGGGAGAGAGCCTTCAGCTGCTCTGCTCCCAGCTCTGAAACACTCCGTAACATCGACTCACATACACACTTAAAATCCACCCTCAAAACTCATCTGTGTGGAACAAGCCCCACACACTTTCACATAACTGTTTTTAACAATGAACTTTTATATTAGTATGTAAAGGCGACCATTATAACAAGAAAGGCTCTATAGAATAAAATGTGATTAATATTCTGCTAATTGTCTAGTGCTGAGACTTGATGCTAGGCCTTGGTTAAAAGTGGAGATGTCACTTTTTCTGTAGGACCGTTCAACATGTTACTGTTTTTCCTGTACATTTAAACAGTGTGGGCAATACACTTGCTATTTCCTGGGGAGGCAAACGAGGAAGCTCTCACTTAAAGAATACATATTTTTCAAGGCTTTCTGACAAAACAGAAAATTTGAAGCCCAAATAAAAGTTAATCCCAATTCTATGAACGTTCTGGGCAAAGCCTTAAAGTAGATAGCTGATGTTTCAAACTGTGAAAGGGAAATATTGAATCTATCAATCATTTCCTATCTATCAATCTTGAACTATATATAAAAAAAATCTAACAAAACGTAAACACCTGAGCTTACATGTAAAATTTGCATTAGCACAGCATTTAGGACAGCAGTTAATAAACCTTTTATGCTAACCTCACATTCAGCTCAATTCTCACACAAGTGACTCACCATGGCATCTTCCTTTTTACAATTCACAATAGTTCAAATGTTTATAACTTTTATGAAACTCAAAGTTGCATAAAACTTTTGTGTCTCACAGTTTCTGGGTATTGCAGAAAGTACACGTTCTAAAGATAAAATGTTCTTTTTTACGTCTACTTTTATCCATCATTTTTCAGAATCACCCACCATATAAATTTTTGAGATTAACATATTTTGCATTAGTTATATATTATCTATAGTGTTTTTCTTATGATTGTTATAATGAGAGCTGTGGTAAGTATGGAATCACCTTTGTACATGCCACATCTGAAAGCGTCTGCATCTCCTGAATGTGTATCACAATGTCACAGATTATGATCAACCCCAAAAAGTCCTATACGATGAAAGACTGAAGACTTTTATATATGAATGTTGGTTGGAGCATGGGGGGATTCTTGCAATGACATGTTGTGTGTTTGAGAAAGTGGACCTGTTGTTGTTTTGTTGTGACAGGATGCATTTGTGAATGTCCGTCAGCGGTTTCTGCCGTAACAAACAGGAGTAATTGGGACTTATCAGTTTTTCTGGTAACGCAACGCCCGTGTCTCTTTAGGGGGATTAGTGCAAAAACAAGCTCAGATTTCATCATTGGACTTGTAAAATAAATGTTTTGTTGCTTTCTGCTATGTATTTCCTGTTACAGACCACAATCCTTCTTTGGTGTTAAATGTAGAGGAAGTTACCCTTGTAGCATCCTGTCGTCACCTTCTTGCTACAACATATTAACTTTGAACATCTGCAAACAGAAACTTTCCATCGATCACATTATAGTGATTAATGACACACGTGTAAAAAGTCACATGTGTAAAACATGGCGGACAACTCAATACCGCTGGTGGCAGTGAACCGAATATTAATCAAGAGCTATATTCAGTCCTTCTTTCGTAATAATTTAACTGAACTTATTGGAATTACTGGGCTGATGGCTTTAATGGACAAGAAACCCACAATCTCTTGAAACCGCATATGATCAATGCTTTTTACACTTCACCATTTGAGTACAGCTTGGGTCTATTTACCGATCCAATAAGCAAAACATGTGTTTAGACTAGAGTTTACTTTTAAAAGGAGGAATTGTGGGACTTTTTCTTGAATCAAAAGTAAGTTTGTAAGTTTGTATGGTTTATCCCAAGGAATCCATTGATTATTGAATATTGTGTGATTAATACCAGAAATGAGGCGTTGTAAATTCCTCATTGTCTGGAGTGGTCCGTTCCGTCCTCCAAACGTCGTCATCTGGACGCAGTTTTTCCGAGGCCCATTTTGACTCCCACCCAACTCTTTCTGATCTGCTTTTGACACAGCTACTACTGACTCATTGGACCATGTTAATGTTGCTGTGTTGCAAATATATCACATTTTACACATTTATACGTAGAGTAACTAGGGATAAAAGATGGGCAATTTTAAAGATTGCCTGTTTCCAGTCCACGAGCCATGAAGTCTTAATTAAGCAGGACTAGATTAGTATAGTTTAAGTTCTGTGGAAGTAACATATCACTCACATCCTCGTTCCTTGGGTTATTATTGATTAATGTACACTGTTGATCTGTAATAGTTTTTATTGTATTTGATCCGACGTGTATCAATTTTTTATCAGGCCAACAATTCTAACCTGAGTCACCAAGTTTCAACAATCTTGTGATGTAATTATAAGTTGCTCTGTCACTAAGTCACATATGGGTCAGTGCAACAGACAAATAAAAATCACCCGCCGGCGGGCGGGTGTTATGTTAAGAGGTTTACGCGCGTGACCGCGGGGCTACAGTCTATGAACTGAAGTCCGCCTTCCCGGGCACACTGCGGCCGCTCACAACAACATGGTGATCGGCGTCGCGGTAATGTGGTCATATAAGACTTTACCCGCCACATTCTCTGCATGTTGTGTTCATGTCTTTGCAACCTGTGCGTAACCAGTGCACGCAAATACTGTGTCTCCTGAAAACTAAACTAAACTCGCTAAATTAAAGCTGGGGTACGTACATTTTCCCCTTTCATTAACAGCTAATTTTGGTTGTACCCAAAAGCAAAAGGATGTGAGAAAATCAAACAGATTTACGTACATTTGGTTTGAATGACAATGTGTCATTACATTTGATAATCTCATTTAACTTCAATTGGAGTGGATTTGAAATAGAATGTTAAAGATGTGATTAATCAACAACAACATTTTAATCTTTTTGTACAGCCCTAATATATACATATATATATATATATATATATATATATATATATATATATATATATATATATATATATATATATATATATATATATATATATTACAGTACAGCTGACATAGCGCTCTGCTTTCAGGCCCTCTAGTGGTCGCCAGAGGACAGAGCTGTACCATGGACTGTAAATACTCTCTGTAAATACGCTGCTGTCAGGAAATGGTGTTGTCGCTTTAGTAAATACTGTAAATCCTCCAGTGCCTTGTGCACTTCCCGGGGCAGAGCTGACAGACATGAGCCTCTGAGCGAGTGAGGCTCACTGCAATCATCTGTCAGAGTGATCTATAGAACCACTCAAAACTAAAACCAACACTAAAACCAACACTCAAAGCAAGTCACTCACGACAAAGTGTCAAGGGAATTAATGCCTGGGCAGAGTAGAAATGGAGACTATGGACCAGATTATATTATTACTTTAAGACATTTTTACGCTGATGTAACACCATTTTGTCTCATTAAACCGCAGCCTATAACTACTGTACATAACGTTAGCTGTTGAATGAAAGACTCCAAAACACTTAAAACACATGTGTTTTATGGCACAAGTGGTTTAATGACAGATTATTTGATTTATTCTCTCAAAAAGGCCATTTCTGATTTAGATTGATATAATACACAAACAGCCCTACCCTTTGGCTAACAGAGAAAGTTAAAACATTGGCTCTTTCAAAAATATCTGCCAAAGAAGCTTGTACTTGTACAGTATAATAGGGTTGCATGTGTGACTAATGTCAAGACCTGATTGACTTTAAAACCGTTATACTTGTTTATAAATCCCTCCTCAGTCTGGAGTCATCTAACCAAGAAGCCGGTCTCAATACAAACCAGTCACTCTGGCTTTCAGTCCTTGATTGTTCAGTCGATTAATCGGTCGATGGCATCTGTAGACTTTGGACTACAGCACCACCAGTCACAATATGTCAGAATAACACTGAGCTTCGGCTTGGATCTTGGCAGGTTTGATTTTTCTGCAGGTGATAACAGTACACAGAGGCCGCACATGCACCAACAGTTTGTGAGTGGGAGTGCCGATAGAATGCCATATTTCATCAAAAACAACCTTGATATTTACTGTAAAAAGCAGAGTGGTAGGATGTTTCAAGCTACTATTTGTAAATGTTGTCAGTGCGTGATTTCAACACATTGGTCTTAACGTTTGCAGGTAAACAGACCTTTTCAGATTGTTTCAATAAATTGCTTGCAGCTCTTTTATCTCACTCCAGTTTCACAGAACTCATTTATTTGAATGATTAGGAGATAATTGTATGTTTATCTTGTATAATAACCCCATGTGATGTATTTTTGATTACAGTAATTTAATTTGGTCATTCTTGCTTTAAAATGTTGTCCAAGTGAAGCACTTTGAGCTGCATTTAGTATGAACTGAGCTAAACAACTTCATTGTTATGGATGATTGTTGATTGATATGTTGTAATGCACTAAGAGAAACCTATGGAAGCCCGTTTCCGCCATGTAAAAAAAAAAAAAAAGCAAACAGAAAGTCAAAATTTTGAGTTTAAAACTCAAAATTACGACTTTTAAAAGTCAAAATTTTGACTTTAAAAGTCAAAATTTCGACTTTAAAAGTCAAAATTACGAGTTTTCAACTGCGCATGTGCAGTTGAAAACTCGTATGTGTTGTTGTCTGGAACGGTCTCTGGACGTCCTTCACCTGCAGATTATGTGAAGATATTGCCGACAGTAACCACTGCATCCTTGAAGTAGCCAGAAATAATGTTGTTTGATTGATTCTGTAAAACTTTCCTGTTTAAGCCCCAGACCGCGGTCGTAGGACGCAGGGAGGAGCTGTCTTTTTATTTATTTATGTTAAATTCAATTTACATATATACAACATTTAAATCAAACGACTTCTTATTTCGACATAGTAACAAATAATGTGAGCAATACGTTTTTATAATAAATCAAAGGAAAATGAGCCATCGAGACATTCCAATCCAATCTGCTGTAGACCATTCTGACCAGACGATGGCGCTGAGAGGGGTCCACACGGAGCGAGTATTTCCACAACTGAAAGGATGTGCTTTCTACGTGTTGAGTACGGGGTTTTATTCATGCATCTATAATGGGTTTAACTCCCTTTTCAAAGACCCTCACTGTTATCTGCGGAGTTATTTCTCCGGATTGTTGCTTAAAGAGTCGTGGGCAATCAGACAAGGCACTTATTCCCTGTTGGTCTCTGTGTTCTTGCTCATACGCCATCAGCTCACCCCCGCGTGCACGCAAACACGTCACATACTCTTCAATGCACTGATCGCAATTCCAAAAGGGTAATATTGTCAGTGCCCGTGACTGTGGTTCTCCTGCCTCTGTCTGTGGTTCTCCTGCCTCTGTCTGTGGTTCTCCTGCCTCTGTCTGTGGTTCTCCTGCCTCTGTCTGTGGTTCTCCTGCCTCTGTCTGTGGACCTGCCTCACTGTCCTGTAATCGTGAACGGTCTCTGTCAGTCACAATATCATTCAGTGCATTTCTGGTGCATCCATCGATAGCCGTGATACTGACCCGATGTCACCAGTTGATGCTCAATGACTTTGAACAGCCACATGTGTTTTATTATTAATCTTCCACAGTCCGTTTAGGATAAACTAAATAGAGGCTTCTGAAGCGGATTCTAATCATAATCGGAAAGACCGTTTGCATTTTAACGCGATTACTACCACAACATTATTGCTGCTACTTCATGGATGTGGTCACTGTCTGTAGGAAAAATCTTCACATAATCTGCAGGTAGAGGATGACCCATGGTCATGGATCTATAACAGGGATGACCAGAGACCGTTCCAGACAACAACACATACGAGTTTTCAACTGCACATGCGCAGTTTAAAACTCGTAATTTTGACTTTTAAAAGTCGTAATTTTGACTTTTAAAGTCGTAATTTTGACTTTTAAAGTCGAAATTTTGACTTTTAAAGTCGAAATTTTGACTTTTAAAGTTGAAATTTTGAGTTTTTAAGTCGAAATTTTGAGTTTTAAAGTCAAAATTTTGAGTTTTAAAGTCAAAATTTTGAGTTTTAAAGTCAAAATTTTGACTTTCTGTAGGCTTTTTTTTTTTTTTACATGGCGGAAACGGGCTTCCATAGAAACCTGAATATCACAGATTTTTTTTTATTTCTTAAGTTGACCGAAAGTTGAGCTTCACTTTTTTCCCAGGATTATTTCCAAACACTTTAACTGACGTCTGGAAAAGTGATTACAAACATTATAATAGTCTTGGAAGGAGTGAAGCTATTTTGTGATAGAGATGGGAGACTGAGGCCTCGGCAGTCTGTCCCAGCAGGGTCGCTGTTGATAATTGTGGCACTCGGATTTGTTTGTGTTCACGACAGAAATACTGAGAGGAAAGCGATGGCGAGTCTGAGGAGAGATATCCATTCACTGAGGACCCGACTGTGATCTTTTTGTTGAGAACAGCTGTGAAATGAGCAGCAGCAGAAGTGTGAAGAGTGACAACAGTAATTTGTGCAATCACGTGTGTTTGAATTGCACTACATCTGGTGTGGTAAATTTGCCTTAGTTATGCATACATGTTGATTGTCTACACTCGTCCATATAATAATAATTAAAATAATTTAGAAAATAAACAATAGCCTATTGATGGGAGAAAACACATGATGAAGATTATGACCCATTCACTGCACTGCACGTATTATAAATCACTGAATTGTTTTATGTAGCACTTTTCTGGACACGGCCCACACACGGTTGAGGTTATATAGCCAAAGCCGCCCTGGGGCAGACTGATGGAAGCAAGACTACTTATATGTGCCATCAACCCCTACTATCTCCCATCACAGTACTAACCAGGCACTGCCCTGCTTAGCTTCTGAGAAATTCTAATTATACATAAAGACTTAAATGATTATCCCGCTCCCTATGGACCAATGGCCTCTATGTGTTTGTTATTATTGCATCTATTGTGTTTGATTCTCTGATCTGTTGTTGGTGAATTGGCAACTTTGTAAAGTCCTCTGAAACAACTGCTGGTGTGATTTAGGGCTGGACAAAAATGTATTTAATTGTTTAGTTGCATATTTGTCCCAGCAAAGCAAAAAAACTCCCCGTACAGAGAAGAGCCGGTGGCAGCTTTAAAATTGAGCACAAGAAATCATTTGCATTCAGTGGGGAAGTCTCTGGGAAGCACTGAATTCATTATTGCCATTAATTTATGGTCAATTAATGCAGAGGCAAGCATGTTCTATTTTTGTGAGATTTTAAAAGTCAGTATTTTTATTTGAAGAAGCAAACTTACCGCACAACTGTCCCTCAGGGCATCGTACTTGCGTTGGATCTCGTCTCTGTGCGCCTACAGCAGCCAAACAAAACAGATCCAGTCAGACCTTTTTCAACATTTCATGAGTGATTCATGAGTGTTTGAGTAATTTGGATTTGGATTTAAAACTTCCATAGAGCTTATATTAGGAGTGGATTGAGTGTTTGCCGAAATGCGGAATGCGCCGATTTGAACATAAGCTAGCAAGAAGCCATTTTCCTTATATGGGCATTTGTCCTGCAGGGGTTAGCTTCAGACAAATTGCTAAGATGGTTGCTAAGGCAAGCTGGAGATTCCCCTGTGAATGAGGGCATCTGGTTTATCAATCCTTAAGGTTCATATCTGGATTTACAAAGACAGTCTCATAATATTAACACCAGGATCGCTAGAGAGCGCTCAACCATGGAATTTTAAGCCCAAAATGGGGAGTGTGACAAAAACGGTTAGTGAGCTAGAGTAGTTTAATTTTCAATGAAAGTTCACCCCCATGTTACAGACTGACGCATTTTTATTATATGTGTTTTTCTTAACGTGATAAAACAGGGATCTTGGCGCAAAATCAAAAATGTTGTGATGAAGGACGGAGTTAGATCCAGTCCCACCCTGAGCACCGTGATCTCCTCCTCGGCCTCCGCGGTGGTCTCCTCCAGCTCGGTCTTGGCGTGCTGCAGCTGCCCCTCCAGTGAGTGGCGTGCGGTCTGGAGCGATGTGACCTGGCCCTCTCTCTCCTGGAGGGACAGGGTCAGGTCTGTCACCTGCCGCTTCAGCTCCAACTTCTGCTCCTCGTGCTCCAGTCCGTTCTGTGCACATAACAAATACAAGTTACGCAAGGAGCTCAAGTGATCATCGACCAGTTAGTCAAAGACGGAAGCCCTAGTGCAGACCTGGGAAAGTGCGGCTTCCCAGTTGTGAACCTCATACCGATCTGTTACTTGTTTAAATTAAGTCAATACTCAGTGAAGGCTTGTATTAATATGTGCATAGATGTATTCTGTTCTCATTAATGAATCCAAAATGTTCTTGGTATGAATAATAGTGGTAATAAAAACAGTGATAAAAAGCCCACTCAAAAAAATTATGTGTATTTGTGATATATATATATTTTTTTTTTATGTTTCAAAAACAAAACTACCCACGTGAAATTGGGTCCGGCCCTTCACAATAAAGTGATATCCGAAGAAAAACCCCACCCCTGGCCCACCCCTGCCCTGGTGCATGAGTGGAGATTTGGATGGGACACCGAGTCAGATGTGATAGTGAAAAACAATTGTGTATACAGTATTTCAATTATCAACTCCTTTTATAGCCCTCAATGAAAATGCAATAGAAATGCATTATGTGACCAACTTAAGGAGGTCAAAGAGGAGCCCACCTCTCTGAGCCGCGTCTCCTGCTCCAGCATGCGGCTCTTGTTGCTCTGCTCCTGTTGACTCAGCTTCTCCAGATGTTCTTCTAGTTTGGCGTTTTGAGCCTCCAGTTTCCCGGCCTGAGACTCCAGGTAAAACTTCTGCTGCCGGAGCTCTGAGATCATCTCCTCCTGGGCTTTCCTGACAACACAAACACGTCCAAATGAGGCCTGATGTGTTCTGACACTGTGTGGGACGAGGGCCGCCAGATAAACAGGCCCCTGGTGTTTAATCTATCATTTATCTCAAGGAAACTGACCTTCACAAAAACAGTCTCTGCTTTTGTCTTTTATGTAGTAATGTTATGTTTTATGTTGCACATGTGGATCGTCACGAAGCATTTTAAATTATGATTTAAATAATTCTAACTTTTTGCAGCTCAATTGTACATCTTAAATTCTGGTTTGTCCCAATAATCGTCGTGACAACAAAGTGCTGATACAGGGCTCACTTTGCTGATGAGTAGTGCACTTTTTGAGTTCGACAGTAAATGGTATGAAATTGAAGGTTTAACAATAACCTTGACTCCAACCGTTCACACTGATGGTAGGGTGGTAGGTAATCAGTGATAAGTGCATAAGAAAAGAAGAGAAAAAGCTTGACTTACATGTTTTTCTGAGTGTATATGCTGCTGTTGGCGGCCAGTTTGTTTGCCTCGGTCAGTTCAGCAATCCTCTGCTCCAGACTGTTCATCTTGGAGTCCATAGCGTTAATGGTCTAAGTGAAATGGACAAAGTAAGTGAGTAAATCATTTTTATTTACTGTAATACAGTGTGCTTCACAGACCAAGGTCACACAAAGAACTTTGCAAATGTGTCATTTCCCTTCGCTCCACACACAGGGGTGATACATATTCATATTTATAGCACATATATATCACCTATCATCTTGAGAATTATGTACCTGAGGTGGACTTGGCAGTTCACAATTAAGAGAATTCACACCAACCCTGAGCAAAAAATATTAAAAAGAGTATACTCGACTCCAAAAACAAACTGAATTGTGATATAATAGATAAAGTAAAACATTCCAAATATCCTAGTAGGGGTGGGAACCTAAGGGTACCTCACGACACGATACGATACGATATGATACCCGATACAAAGCTCACGATTACAATTATATCACGATAACGATATATTGGTCAGCAATATACCATATGCCAATATATAAATCTATTTATTGATCTGAGATTTCAGAATCTCTTTTTCAGGGGAGTCCTGGCCCCAGACTAGATGTATAAAATCACTTTTGTCCGCATATAAACAACGCTATCTTAAATTTGAAAAACACAAATTGTTGAGCCACCACCGCAGTATTATTATTATCATCAGTTTTATTTATTGTATTTTGGTTGTTGGGCAGATCCAACTCTATGGAAATGAAGCAAGTGTCAAAGAAAATGTGTTTCTCAGATCATTTCTTTGATAATGATTAGATTCACAAAGCCGCCATATTATTCTTATTTCTAAAAGTATGGTCAACATCATGCCTATGTTTTTGAATATTCTCACCACTTCTACACATCCCTTAAAGAGAAAAAAATTAGACCATAGTTGATACAAACTGACAAAGAAGATCTTTGTGACAGTTTCTGTTTCCTGGAGGATGCACCGAAAAATGTGTTCTAAACTAAGCTTAGAAATTTGACTTTTGACTGTTACCATATTCAGCAGGACACATTTAACGTCTAATGATGTGTTGGGTTAAAATTTTAGAATAAATAAAATGCGGTTGTTTTCCTGATAAAATAGATTATGTTTGACATGCCTTGGTTGCCCATAAACATTAATGCTGCAAGTTAATAATAATAATTGAAATTCATTTTAGGGACCACTGAGAAATGTCTAGCGGGCCGAATTTGGCCCACGAGCCTGAGTTTGACATGAATGACATATACAGCAGTTTATCATATGTTGTTACCACTGTCATCAGCAAACTCTTCTGACTCTTGTTGCTTCTCATCTGTTTCAACGCTGAATCAACTGCTGTATTAGGTTTTGTTTACCCACAGAAGGCCCCAGCGCTGGCCTCAGTCTCCTCTTTTAGTCTCAGTCTCCTCTTTTAGTATTAGGCAACATATAGTGCTCATTTGCCCTGGGATTCATCTGCAGTTGGCGTTCAGAGTCTTATTAGGGGAATGTATGTCAGTGTGATAAACGTTGAATTTGAAAGTGTGTCATTGCCAAGCTGCCGGGCTCTTACCGCCTTCTGTTCGCTGATGACGCTGCACTTCTCGCGCACCTCCTCCTCATATCTGCTCTGACTGGACTCCAGCATTTCTTTGTCGGCCATGTCCGCCTTCATCTGGCTCTCCAGCACCTGCACAAGCACCAGGGCCTCAATTACCACACTGGACAGAAAGGTGTGAAATGAACCCGTAGTAGGAAGTCCAAAATGCAAGGCAAAGTGCAGGGCAACAATCAAAGCCAGAATAAAGTAAACAGTTTAAGTTTTTTTGTTTTAAATGTTTGTGAAAGAGAAACAAAATACATAATATTAAGAGGGAATTTAAGTTAAGTTAATCTGTACTTTATTGCCTCTGTCGTGAAATGTGCATTTGACCCATACTGCAATGCCACTCGGGCCTCTGTTGTGGTCGACATAGTAGGGGTAGCACCCAGTAGGAACCTGGAGCACCCGGAGGAAATCTATGCAGATACGGACAGAACCTGCTAACGCCACTCATTAAGGCACGGTTCCTAAAGAGATTAAAACCCAGGACTTTCTTGCTGAGAAGCCGCCCATTGTGCTGCCCAATCTACAGTATATTATAATCTTTTTTCTTTCCTGGACCTGTGCTTTGAAAAATAAATAAACTTTGAGCCAAAATCACATCGACTTTTGTCTGACCACTTCACTGGAGGTATGTGATGTAAAAAACAACTACATCTTCGCAGAAATAATCATGATGACATTGTCTTGGTCTCAATGAAGTGCCCTTTTGTTCATTCTTGATCTTAGTAGCACTTTATTTTTAGCCTTGTTCTTGACCTTTAGTTAACCAAGAAACTCCCACTGATATTTGAGAATTTCTTTTTTAAGAGGGGGAGTTATTGTACATGTCGTTAGTGGTAGGGGAAATCAGAGCACTCAGAGGAAACTTATAAAGCCACGGGGAGAACATGCAAACTCCACACAGAAAGGCCCTGTTCTGAGCCTCCTTAAAGGCAGTCTAATTTCCTGATAGCTGTCTAGTTTGCTTTGATCGTCACAGTGGACAGTGTATCCAAAATCAAACAGCATTTACTCTCTCAGATAAATCTGTATTGTCTAAAAATATTGGTATTTCGTCGCCCGGGACCAAATGCCAAGATTTGAGTGAGTCCCTACAAAAGTCTTCCCTCCAGGTCTACTGTGCATGCGTAAAGTCACTGCATGTAAACATAAACATTGTCAACGTGTCTAAAAGAGACAGGTTGACGTTTTTGTTTATGTCCTTCATTTCCTGTTTAAATAGCAAACTATCTGAATGACGTCACTAAGACACGCCCCCACCGCCTGTCAACTCCCGCCCACATATTTCGGACAAACACTGCCGAAATGATTTAAAAACCGCTTGTCACTTTAGATGAAAATGATAAACCAGGGGCAAAATTCCACCATCAAACCATCAGGGATCATAGTGTAGACAAATTAAAACGTTGGCTTGAATGTCGTGGTCTTCCAGTAACTGGTAGAAAGTTTTAATTGATAAAAAGGTAATGGTGAGGATTATGCAAACTATATCTAGTCATATAAATTGCAATGCTAGCGCCTTCTTTGTTTATTTTGCTGTGATTAACTTCCATTTATCAAGTTTTTTTTTGTACTGTCGACTTTGTAATTAGTTTGATCATTAGTTAGCTACTGTCAGCAGATATTATAATAGATCCATGGGGTCACAACGAGCTACGCCACTGTCTCTGAAACTATCAGAGTCACACTCAATAAACGCAAATGACAATCAATCGACACATTTAAATGTTAATCAGAGAATATATTATACATACATTCGTAACACACGTGTACGGAGGTTTTCAGAATGATCTGTTATGGTTTTCATGACAAAAATACTTTTTTAATGCGACTAAAGTGATCGCTTTTTTAAAGTAGGTTAGCCAGCCTCACTGTTACTCGCCTGCCACGGGAAAACCTTTGGAAACTATTTTCTTTGCACTCATTAAATAAACCTTTCGGCATTAATAAAAGTGACTTAAGTTTATTTTGTGTGTTCGGTTGGTATAAAACAGTATAATAAGCGGACCCCGATGCGCTTCGTCTGTGCTTATTTTCCGATAGTCACGAAGTTGAAAAAAAGGTGTGAGAATTGTATGCATTCTGGATTAGGACAAACAATACTAATATGGATTGATGGGGTAAATGGTATAAAGAGAAAGTCCAGACGGTCCAGATCCAGTCCCAGCTAAAGTGTTTTGAAAAAACATGTGTCCTTTTTAACCTTTTCATGAGAGAAATTCTGCCGACCACAAGCACCCACCTCTTGCACTTGTCCTGGTCTGGTCCTGGTCTGATCTGGTCCTGGTCTGGTCCTGGTCTGGTCCGATGGTGTGGTTTAACGAACGGGTTGAATGTTACTTTCATAGTCCTTTTCAGAGTATCTGAAATCGCTCCCACAAGCACCATAACTGCAGCGTTTTGTTGTCACCATGATTCAATGATTTAGCCCAAATAAATACACACGCGTATGTGGAGAACACAGTAGTACTCAACGGAGTCGGACAGAGTTTGTCCGAAACATACGCAGTCATCGGAGCTATTTTTAGCACATTTCGGAAACCGGACAGTGCCCTATGCAGATGAGATCGGGGAGTCATGAGAGCAGGCCGAGCGCTTACAGTGGCATGTCCTTGTGTTTATGTATAGCACCTTTATCCTGTCTTCATAGAGCTTCTCCTTCTGCTTCAGGTGGGTCTCGAGTCTCTGCGCCGTGGACTGCGTCTCCCTCAGGTTTTCCTCCAGCTCCTACACAGGCATCAAACACAAAAGCTTTATTTATAGACGCACAGGCCGATAAGAGAAAAACACGCTCTTATGACAGCTGCTCAGGCTGACTTTCCCTCTGGACGACTCTGAAGAGAGAGTGTGCTCCAGAGGGGTCTGCTGCTGTGTGGGGTCATTGGAAGTGATGAAGAAGAGGAGATATTGTTTTCCTCACTTTTAATCTTTGACTTTCAGGACCATGTGAGTAGTAAGTGCGATGTGCAATACTGCAATTTCAGAGTATTCACTGAATGTCACTTTATCTACTTATTATCCTGCCCCTATATGTATGTACATTTTCACTACATATAGATAGATAGATAGAGATGTTTCGGTATATTGATATTGAAGCATTTACAGCTATCTAAGAAACATAGCAGCCACTTATATTGTATATTTTGTGTGCTCTTACTACTGTCGTGTATGTGCGCTGCAACACGGAAATTTCCCCACTGCAGGACTAATAAAGGTTCTCTTATCTCTCTTATCTTAAAATAACAACATTTCAGTTCATCCTTGTGTTTTTATGGAAAGGCCAGCTCCAAGTTTGGTGAAGTGATATTTAACAAAAAAGCCACTTTGGTAAATGTTATGCCACAATGATCGATACAAATTAGAATCACAATCTTGTTCCATGGTTTGGATTAGCATTTTTTTCTTCTTTAATAACATTCGGAAAGAATAATCTAGAGATAACTTTCCAAACTGCTTTTCTGGAAGCAATCCTAAAATGACATTTCATCTGGCGCTCCATGTGACTGGAATAAACACTTTTGGATCTGCTTCTGTGTGTGTCAGCAACATGGAACATGCAGCGATAATGAGCCATAATACCCTGAGTCACTGCACATTTGCATCTGAAGACATTCAACTCACATCATTTACTTGGGCAGATTTCACGAAAGGCTGATCGCATTAGGTTGAAAGTTCAAGATAAAAATTATTTCAAAACAACAGGATTTATCAAATGTGTCAAAGTGGAACAATGTGAGTGAAGCAGAAAGAATTCGGATGTACTTGAGAAGTCTGTGGTCCATGTGTTATCAGCTTAAAGTGACCAAGACGATTTCAGAAAGGGAGGGGGAATGGAAATGAATTTAAATTGTTTTTTTGTGGTTTCATTTTTTATTTTATTTTTCTGGAAAATCAGGCAAAAATTTACAGGATTCATATTATGTTGAAAAAAACTAAATAATAACATCAAAACTTGCTTTTGATAAGCTATATTTGTGCCTTGACCAAGAAAAGTCATTTTCAGAAAAGTGACAAGCTCATAAAAGAGCCATGTTGCAGAGGGACGTTGATGAAAACCAGCCAAATTTAGGTTGGAATCTCTCAAGAACAGAGGTTTGTAGAAAGAAACAGTTCAGCCACTTAAAGATACAGCAGGTGGCCACAGCTAGAACAATGAAATCTCTGTGGCTCTTCTAAAGTGAGACTCAGAGACTGCAACACGGCCTGTTCAATAAGTTAATGGTAGCACCTATTAGCACCTAGTAGCACCTATTAACCTATTATCGTTCTTTCTTTGGGAGTTTGAGGAAAAGCAGTGGTTACCATGATCTTGTCTGCCATCTGCTGGATCTGATGCCCTTTGGTTTGGATCTCATCTTTGAGTTTAGCCTCACGACGCTCCACGATCTCCAGCCTCTTCACCTGGTTCTCCAAAGTCTTCCTCCCATCCTGCAGAGGGCCACAGCACACAGTGAGCCGATATTACAGACATCACAAAGGTGTCATGCTGTGGATTTTTATTTATGCTGAACGTTATTTAGTTAACTGTTTTGAGTTCCATTTCCTGTCCCATTGATTGCTTCTCCATCCTAACACATTGAACCTGTCTCCCTGTGTGTGTGTACAGTGTCCGTTCATTCTGTATCCCACGACTTGTTCCTGGCTTGTTCTATTGATAGATTTTTGTGTTTTGTTTTTACCCTGAATTTTGTATTCTTTCAGTAAAGGTATAAAGGAGGATTTTCTACTTCCGGATGGATCATCAAGACTATTTGTTCTCCCGATTGTCAATCATTCTGGTGATACGTGATTGTCAAATAAGACCAGAAAGTTGTCTAAAAAGTGGTGAGGGTGGTTCTTTCCTAAACACCTTTAAAGTACACTTTTATTTTCAGTCCTGCATTTTGGGTTCTTTTCTCATTTCACTTCCTGACTGAATAGACAGGCCATGCTGGGACCCTGCGCACTGCTTTGATCCACACCAGCTGCACAGCGTCCTCATTTGTTTTGTTTATACCTCATGCCTGCTGCTCATTGGTGTAACCTATCCAACTTTATGCTGATGATACAGTAATCTATTCATCCAAAGCCAATGTTACTGATGTCCAACACTCTATTCAAAAGGACTTAAATCCAGTTCATTTATGGCTACAATCTAAAAAAATATTTCTAAACAAATCAAAAAATTGCTATTCCAGAAGAGAGTGTGTCCTGTTTCTACAAATGAAATTCATCTTGTGTTTTCAGACATTTCTCCAGTTCCAGTTGTAGATCGGTTTAAATATCTCGGCTTATGGCTTGATCCTTCTCTGTAATTTAATATTCATATACATACAACTACAAACAACATTTAAACAACGTTTAAAATGACTTTATCATTCAATTAACTGTTTTAGTTTATCAGTAAGGAAGAGGATCATTTCTCAACTGATTCTCCCCATTCTTGACTACTGTGATATAATTGATCAAAACACCTCTGCCTCTGTTCTCCAGCCTCTGACTGTCTCTTACAACAGTCTGTGTAGGTTTATCCTCCACTGTCCGTTCAGAACCCATCACTGCCTGATGTACGAGCAGCTGTCGTGGCTCTCTCTGTCCTCCAGACGTCAGATACATTGGCTATTGTTTATTTTCAAAGGTATTAATCTCAGTTTTCCGGAATATTTAAAACAATATCTGATTCCTTTCCAATCCTCGAACAGTTTGCGTCATGCAAATCAATCGTTTTTTTGTAGTTCCAAGAGTGAAAAAAGAAGCTGGAAAACATGCATTTGAATTTAAAGCTCCGTCTGGAACAGTTTGCCGTTGTCTATTCGCTCTAACTTCTCTGCCTCTGTTTAAATCTGCTCTAATACAATATCTCCAGAATTCATGTCAATGTTTTTGATCTGAGGTTATGAGACCTAATCTTGTCTTTACTGTCTCCTTATTATTATTATTACTAATATACTATTAATCTTAATAATATTATCCTTATTTAGTGTAACTACAGTACAGTCACGCGCGTGTGTGTGTGTGTGTGTGTATGAGTGTGTGTGTGTGTGTGTGTATGAATGGGTGTGTGTGTGTGTGTGTTTGTGTGTGTGTGTATGAGTGTGAGTGCTTGAGGGTTTATGTGTATTTTTTATGGTTGCCTTTTATTTTTATTTTATTTTCTTTTACATTTATTTTCTTGTATTTTTGTTTTATTTGTATCTATTTTGTCACCTTGTGAAAATCTTGAGGACCCCCTCGTAAACGAGATGATTCATCTCAAGGGGCTTATCCTCTAAATAAATAAATTAAATAAATAAAAAAACCTGGAACCATCGGCAGACAAACCGTTTCCCTGCAGTGTCCCGCTCATCACTTCCTGTTCTGACACTGATGAGAGACCTTTCTGTGCCTTCGCTGCATATCTACTGTATATCTTTTCATGAATGTGCCTATATACTGCTTTTACAAAATCTTGCATTTGTAGCACAGATTTCAAAAGTATTATCCATCTAAATGTGTTAAAAATTGCTCAGAAGTCATTCATTATCTCAGGGAATGTAATAATAATGAATAATTATCGATGCATCTACAGTATCCATTGCTTGAATCCATTTCCTCCTAGAATGGTGGTTGAAAGAAGTTCCGATCACACTCCTTCATCCATATTCACAGAGACCCCTCTAGACCCCATGTAATGTTTTCCGTCAGACCTCTGTCTCCCTGAGTCGGCGGCGGAGGCTGTCGCTGGAGTCCTCCTTGTTCTGCAGTCGCTCCATGTCCCTCTCGACCCGCTCTTTAGACACTCGCACCGACTGAAGCAGCTCTGTGGCCTCCCCACTCGCCTTCAACGCCTGGGGCAGAGTCAAGCATCACATGTAGGAGATTTAAACTCGTGAATAAACACTGTGTCGAAAAACTCGCCTGCGCTTTAGGAGTTTTTGATGTGTTCATATGATTTGATTTAAATATAATTACAACGCAGAAAAAAAAAAAAACATTGATTGTTGCCAAATTGTAATTAGGGACAATACTTTTGTTTTAAGAGTCAGATAACAGTGGTAAAATGGTGGTACAAGTACATCTCGAGTACATTTGAGACAGGACCTTTTAGGTACATACAGTGCCTTGCGAAAGTATTCGGCCCCCTTGAACCTTTCAACATTTCGCCACATTTCAGGCTTCAAACATAAAGATATAAAAATTATATTTTTTGTCAAGAACAACAAGTGGGACACAATCGTGAAGTGGAACGAGATTTATTGGATAATTTAAACTTTTTTAACAAATAAAAAACTGAAAAGTGGAGCGTGCAATATTATTCGGCCCCTTGCGCTAATACTTTGTAGCGCCACCTTTTGCTGCAATTACAGCTGCAAATCGCTTGGGGTATGTGTCTATCAGTTTTGCACATCGAGAGACTGGAATTCTTTCCCATTCTTCCTTGCAAAACAGCTTGAGCTCAGTGAGGTTGGATGGAGAGCGTTTGTGAACAGCAGTCTTCAGCTCTTTCCACAGATTCTCGATTGGATTCAAGTCTGGACTTTGACTTGGCCATTCTAACACCTGGATACGTCTATTTGTGAACCATTCCATTGTAGATTTGGCTTAATGTTTTGGATCATTGTCCTGTTGGAAGATAAATCTCCATCCCAGTCTCAGGCCTTTTGCAGACTCCAACAGGGTTTCTTCCAGAATGGTCCTGTATTTGGCTCCATCCATCTTCCCATCAATTTTAGCCATCTTCCCTGTCCCTGCTGAAGAAAAGCAGGCCCAAAGCATGATGCTGCCACCACCATGTTTGACAGTGGGGATGGTGTGTTCAGGGTGATGAGCTGTGTTGCTTTTACGCCAAACATATAGTTTTGCATTGTGGCCAAAAAGTTTGATTTTGGTTTCATCTGAGCAGAGCACCTTCTTCCACATGTTTGGTGTGTCTCCCAGGTGGCTTGTGGCAAACTTTAAATGAGACTTTTTATGGATATCTTTGAGAAATGGCTTTCTTCTTGCCACTCTTCCATAAAGGCCAGATTTGTGCAGTACATGACTGATTGTTGTCCTATGGACAGACTCTCCCACCTCAGCTGTAGTTATCTGCAGTTCATCCAGAGTAATCATGGGCCTCTTGGCTGCATCTCTGATCAGTCTTCTCCTTGTTTGAGATGAAAGTTTGGAGGGACGGCCGGGTCTTGGTAGATTTGCAGTGGTCTGATACTCCTTCCATTTCAATATAATTGCTTGCACAGTGCTCCTTGAGATGTTTAAAGCTTGGGAAATCTTTTTGTATCCAAATCCGGATTTAAACTTCTCCACAACAGTATCTCGGACCTGCCTGGTGTGTTCCTTTGTCTTCATGGTTCTCTCTGCGCTTTAAACAGAACCCTGAGACTATCAAAGAGCAGGTGCATTTATACGGAGACTTGATTACACACAGGTGCATTCTATTTATCATCATCAGTCATTTAGGACAACATTGGATCATTCAAAGATCCTCACTGAACTTCTGGACTGAGTTTGCTGCACTGAAAGTAAAGGGGCCGAATAATATTGCACGCCCCACTTTTCAGTTTTTTTTTGTTTTTTTTAAGTTTAAATTATCCAATAAATTTCGTTCCACTTCACGATTGTGTCCCACTTGTTGTTGATTCATGACAAAATTTTTTATATCTTTATGTTTGAAACCTGAAATGTGGCGAAATGTTGAAAGGTTCAAGGGGGCCGAATACTTTCGCAAGGCACTGTACCTACATGTATGTACAGACACCGGAAGTTCCATATATTAGCAACAATGCTGTAACAAAATTGTACATTTTGAAATGTCTCCTTTAAAACAAGACAAACTTTATCCTAGTTCAAGTTTAAGAAATTACTGTGAACATCAGATACTTTCAAACTGTGAAGGGAATCTTTCTGAAGACTTTGCACAGAGTGACCCAAGTTGACTGTTGAATACAGTATATATACAAGTCACCTGTATATATACACCTTTAAGAAAAATATTTAAAAAAATAAGATAATAAAAATTGCTTAATTCAAGCATTTATGAAATGATACTTTCATGGTTTTTGCAGTGTAGTAGTATATTCTAAACTAATGAAAGGTCTTGTCAAACTGTTCTGAGATTATTACATGTCACACAGCAGATTGTAGACTGACGACTGAAGATCGAGCCATACGCACAATATAGACTGATAGTGAATTTAATAACAACTATTGATATTGTCTTAGAAGAAGTTTTAGCTTGTGAAAGAGGTGAGGTCATTTAGTAAAACTCCTACATTTACATTTACAGCATTGAGGCTCACAAACCAGAGGAAGTGAGTGATTTACTGCTGCACTAAAGCAAAAAGATACAGAAGCAGCATCTACACGCAAACGCTTAAAGATCACATTAAAATCTGAATGCAAAAATCAAATGCATACAGAATGTTGTCAATGCCCCTTTTTCCGTAGAGTGCATTTCTGATCACACAGGTGTTATGTGATTGTGAATAAGCAATAACATCTGATCATCTGTGAATCTGCCAAAATAAATCACTCCCTGTGCCATAGCTGTGACTCAGGCTCATCCGAAAAGGGACTTAGTCATCTGCGACGATCTGGAAAGCTTTTGGTACACTCTGCACAATGAAGTAGAAAGTAATTCAAAAAAAATATGTTATCTTCTCAACAGGGAAAAACTCTGGATTAAGTCTAATTAAGTTGCAAATGGTAACAGCAGGTTGTTAAAATGAAAACAGGAGGTCATTGAGGTTACAGCTTTGCAGGTGAATTTAACAAAGTGTGATCATAAATTATTCAAATCCTCCCACAAGTAAAGCAGAGTACCTTGGTCAGCTTCTCCTGGAGGTCCTGGATTTTGGACTGCTGCTCTGTGCTGGTCTAGAAGAGAGCAGAACATGGTTAGGGTTAGGTTAGGGTGAACCTGAACACTGTTTTATTTGCGATTATATTGCGGTGTTGTACCTTCTCCAACTTGGAAATCACCTCTTCCGACTCCGCCTTACCTTGGTCTTTGGCCTGAAAATACATATTTAGAGTTCAGGCCACATAAAGTGAATGAATGAGGAAGTGGTTTGGATTGAAAGAGAACAAGAGGTAAAGGTGGATGACGACTGAAAAATCAGAACAACACTCAATATTCCACACAACCATAGAAACTACTGCCTTAAACCGACCTCAAACATCGTAAATCCTCTAATAGTCTTCTGTTTCACTGTTATCGTGTGGCCATGTTGTTCTCCTGGGGACAGCAGAACAATGTTGATGTTTTGGTACAAATGATTCTATTGAATGTTTGTGTCAGTGAGTGACTGTACAAAGACAAGGCACATAGTTATGAAGAGGACTGATCCTGTCTCCCTGAATATCTCTTTGTATTCAGTATAAAACAGTCTTTTTACAAAGTTGTTACATGTTGTTTCACCGTTCACTGTATGCATAAAACAAATGCAACAAACCACAGTTGGAAACATCCTCTGGTCCCGAACAGCAGGAGCTGAACTCGCTGGCTCCACTCCCAAATGTTGTGCATGAAGTGGCTCTTGTTGTTACAGACCTTTTGCATGCGGTGCTGCAGCTCAGCAGCTTTCCTCTTCAGCTCCTCGCTGTTGTGCCGCGAGTCTTTGAGCTCGGCCTCGTACAGGTCGCTACGGCGACGAGCGGCGGACAGGTCCTCCTCCAGCTGTCGCACGGACACACGCATCTCTTCCAGCTGAGCGTGGTACTCCTGAAACAAGGCAAGAATAATAAAAAGTATATATATCACCATTTTCCTTAAGACAATGACACTTCCAATTATGATTCAATCAATCACGATGATATGGCTGTCTACGAAGTCCACACTTCTCCGTGATTGGTTAAATCAGTCTGTCACTCACTCCGAGCATGAACTTGATTATAAGGGGAAAGGAAAATTAGACAACAGTCTATTCAAGTTGAAAGAAGTTTAATAGAAGTTCATAAAAAAATCTTTAAATCATGTTATATCTACCCAAGGCCGTCACTGTTTCGTGTTCTACTTAGTACTGTAATTATAAAATGTTCAGTTTTCAAAGCTTATACAGAGAATAGTCAGGGAACAAAGGATGGATCCCTGTGGCAGAGATTCACACAAAGACACATATAAAAAGGCAAAATATTTTAAACCCTAGTAACAAAGTACTCAGACTCAGTTCAGACCTTTGACTTCACTGTGTATAAATGTCACATTGTCAGACTTATAATCAAACGACAAGTGGCAGCACAATGTGTGGAGCAGTTGCTACGGTTACTGCTCTGAGATGGTGTGGCGTAATTCGGGTTGCGCTGTATTAGTCCTTCTCCTCTACAAATGTAGCTCCAACCTTCTCTCCATCACATTTACGGATCAACTCGTCTAACCAATTACAGCCACTGCTTGTTATTAAACAGTTTTTTTTTCTCCAATTCCAAATGCCAGTGCACAAAAAGAAAACATGTACCATAAGAAAGCATACAGGTCAAATCTCTGCAGGAGAGGACTAAACAGAGAACAGATTTGATAAACTTGAGTTACTTTGTCCTGGCTCTTAAGTAGTCATTAGTCACAGGATAATAGATCAAATTAAACCTTGGTGTTGGCTTCGGGGACACAGCGATCTGTCTCTCAACATAATACAAAGTAGCATCATGGTGTTTCCAGGAAGTGCTGCGCATCAGTGAAGGAGACAGCATCGGGCATGGTCAAATTATGTTCAAACTGCTTAACCATATTGGAGCGACAGGTCAAATCTTTTTGCCATGACCATACAAACACAATTAAGAGTGTTCTGACAGACAAAACTGAGGCAAAAATAATGGTTATTACTGATTATAACTACAGCTGATTATAACTACAGCTCTATTCATTCAACTTAATTAATCTTTCATTCAGACACGTACAAGGCCCATGTAAAACCAAAACAAAACTAAAATACAGTACTTCAACTATGCCATACTATTTACCCTGTGTCTGTCGGAGCGAGAGAGAGGGAGAGGAGAGGTGCCACTGTGTAACAACTCTTTTGATGCTGAATTCAATGGATTCTATTCTATTATCAAGGCAAGGCAAGGCAAGGCAAGTTTATTTATATAGCACAATTCATACACAAGGCAATTCAAAGTGCTGAACAAAACAAGAAAGCATTAAAATCATAAATTATCACAGAACATTAAAAAGAAAGATAAAAATATAAAATCCCTCAGTTGTATGCACAGTTAAACAGAACCGTCTTTAACCTGGTTTTAAACATTGTCAGAGAGGAGGCCTGTCTCACATCTTCAGGAAGACTGTTCCAGATTTTAGCAGCATGAATCTGAAAAGCAGCCTCCCCATGTTTAGTTCTGACTCTGGGCACTAACAGGAGTCCAGTCCCTGTGCTCCTCAGAGTCCGGGCTGGTTCATATGGGACTAACATGTCACTAATATAGTTTGGTGCGAGGCCATGGAGAGACTTGTACACAAGCAAAGCTGTTTTAAAGTCTATTCTCTGAGCCACAGGAAGCCAGTGCAGAGACCTGAGGACTGGACTAATATGGTCGTACTTCCTGGTTCTAGTCAGGACTAATGTGGTCGTACTTCCTGGTTCTAGTCAGGACTAATGTGGTCGTACTTCCTGGTTCTAGTCAGGACTCGAGCTGCTGCATTTTGAATGTACTGCAGCTGTTTTACAGCCTGTTTGGACAGACCTGTGAGCAGGCCATTGCAGTAGTCTAACCTACTGGAGACAAATGCATGGATAAGAATCTCCAAGTCTGCTTTAGACACTATGTTTTTGATCCTGGCAATGTTTTTTAGATGGTAAAAAGCTGCTGATGTTACTGATTTGATGTGGCTATTAAAATTTAAGTCTGAGTCCAGTATTACCCCTAGATTTCTGACCTTGTTTGAAGGTTTTAGGGAGAGAGACTGTAGGTGACAGATGACGCTCTCTCTTTGTTTCTGGGGACCAAAGACAATCATTTCAGTTTTGTCTGCGTTTAGCTGAAGGAAGTTGTTTTGCATCCACTCACTGATCTGTTGGATACAGTGAAGGAGTGAGTCCACTGGTCCATGTTCTCCTGCAGTCAGTGAGACATAGATCTGAGTGTCGTCTGCATAGTTATGATAGGAAACTTTGTTTCTGCGTATTAACTGACCTAACGGCAGCATGTAGAGATTGAACAGAAGAGGTCCCAGGATCGACCCCTGTGGGACTCCACAGGTCAGGGCCATATGATCTGAGACACAGTTTCCAATCTCCACAAAGTACTTCCTGTCTTCAAGGTAAGACCTAAACCAACTTAGGGCGGTGCCAGTGACGCCAACCCAGTCCTCTAGTCTCTGTAAGAGGATCTCATGGTCGACGGTGTCAAAGGCAGCACTTAGATCTAACAAGATTAAGATTGAGACTTTGCCTGCGTCAGTGTTCAGCCGGATATCGTTTGTAACCTTAACGAGAGCAGTCTCAGTGCTGTGGTGGGGTCTAAAGCCGGACTGAAACATATCAAATGAGTTGTTGATTATAAGAAATCTAGTAAGCTGTAGGTAGACAACTTTCTCAAGGACTTTCCCCATAAATGGCAGATTTGAGATGGGACGATAGTTGTTAAGTACAGTGGCATCCAGACTGCTCTTTTTTAGCAGGGGCCTGATGACTGCAGTTTTCAGGGCCTTTGGGAATATTCCAGAATGAAGGGACATGTTTACTATCTGTGTGAGTGAAGGTAACAGACTGCTCAGAACAGACTTCAGAAATCTAGTGGGTAGTACATCCAGGCTGCATGTGGAGGAGCTCAAACTGGAGATTATCTCTTGGACAGTTTTATCATTTACAGGTGCAAAGTGAGTTAGCTCAGAGAGCCTTTCTGGCTGTTGGATGGTTATCTGTGGATTGGAGACAATGGCGCTTTTGATGCCTTGAACCTTGTCATTGAAAAAATTAGCAAACTCATTGCATTTACGTTTGGAAGTAAGCTCTAATGGCATTTGAACTGGGGGGTTTGTTAATCTATTAACTGTTGAGAACAGAACACGCAGATTGTTGCTGCAGCCTTCAATCATTTCAGAAAAATACCTTTCTCTCGTACTACGTAGCACCCGGTTAAACTCGCACAACTTATCTTTGAAGATCTCGTAATCTACCTGGAGGTTGGACTTGCGCCACTTCCGCTCGGCCCTCCGGCACTTTCTCTTTTGTGCCCTGACTGAGTCTGCTTTAGCCCACGGCGCCTTCTGCTTATTTTTCACTATTTTAACCTTCACAGGGGCAACGGTATCCAGAACATTCAAAACACTAGAGGTGACAGAGTTAAACAGTTCATCTACAGTAGAATACGATGCATTCTCAAAGTTTATCATTTCCATAAATAGTTCACTCGTATTTTCATTTATGCGCCTTCTTCGAACAGTTGCAGAGTCCACTGGTGGTTTGTTAGTGAAACACATGTCAAAAAAAACACAGAAATGATCCGAAAGAGCAACATCGACCACGTTTACATTTGAAATAATCACCCCCTTTGTAACTAACAGATCTAGAGTGTGCCCTCTGCTGTGGGTGGGGCCACTTACGTGCTGAGTGAGATCAAAGGATTCAAGTACAGAACTCAGCTCATTTGCATTTCTGTCATCAACATTATCCACATGAATATTAAAATCACCTGTAATAACCAAACTATCAAAATCTGTGCATACAACTGAAAGCAACTCGGTAAAATGATCAATAAAACTGTGACATGACTGCGGTGGCTTGTATAGGACAACGAAGAGTATTGGAGGAGATTGTTTTTGTTGTATTTTAAAAGACACATATTCAAATGACGAAAACTTCCGAAGAGACATTCTATGGGAGACAAAGTGGTCACTAAAAATGGCAGCTAAGCCTCCTCCTTTTTTGTTTTCCCGTATTTCAGATTCAAACTTGAAATTTGGTGGTGATGCTTCTATTAAAACTGCATTTTCTGAATTTTGGTCAAGCCAAGTTTCAGCCATGAACATAAGATCAAGATTATGAGAAGAAATAAAATTATTGATTAAAAAAGACTTGTTACAAAGAGATCTGACATTAAGCGTAGCAAGTTTCAAAGTTTCAGTATCAGCCGTTGCGGTCGGCTGATTCTTACACGGAACAAGAATTAGATTTTCCAGATTAGACTGATTAACTCCAGATGTTTTTCTGTAATGTATTCTTTGTGTTATCACTAAGGGAATGGCACAGGTGGCTTCAGAGTTAAACTGAAGCCACCTGTGGAGTGGACAGGGCCCCAGCCGGGTCTCTCCTCTAACTAGACTGCCAGTGGCTGCGAAGCAGAGACCCTGTGCCTCCTAGTGTTTAGAGAAAAGAGGGGTAGGGGAAGGCGGGGGAGGAGGATGGAGAAGTGGGTGGCTTTTGGGTGTTGAACGAGGGGGGCAGGGAGGTGGATGGGTTTTTGGTGATGGGTTAGGGGAGGGGCAGGCTGAGTTGGGTGGTGGACGAGGGGGGAGTGGAGGTGGAGGGTTTCTTGGTGCTGAGTTAGGGGGGGGGAGGTGGGCTAAATGAGCAGGAGGGGGGGGGTGGAATACTTATGGGGTTAGAGGAGGGACGGGTGGATTTTGTGGGAGAATTTGAGTTGGACGCCCTAGGTGGCTTTGGAGGTACGTATGGGGAGTAGTTTTGAATGTTAGATAGGACTCTTGATCTGGCTACAGTGGGTGTGAGAGGAATAGTCTTCATCGCCGATCTTATCATGCCTGCAGAGTGTTCCGGTAAATCCAGTAGTGAAGGCGGGGATAGAAAACAAAGGGAAAGGTCGTCCTCATTTTCCCTAGATGGAGTGGATGTAGCGGGGGGGACCCAAGCCGGGTCCATGGAAGGTGATGAGGGAGTCTTTGGTGGAGACAGAGGTGGTTGAGGAACCCCCAGTACAGGCCTGACTGTAGCCTGGAGTAATGGGGGAAGCTTCACGGGAGCTGTAGGTGGGGAAGGTGCTGCTGAAGATGACGGAGCAGCCACTGCTGCTGCTGAAGATGATGGAGCAGCCACTGCTGCTGCTGTATCCACTGCTACTGGTGAAGATGATGGAGCAGCCACTGCTGCTGCTGAAGATGATGGAGCAGCCACTGCTGCGGCTGTATCCACTGCTGCTGCTGAAGATGATGGAGCAGCCACTGCTGCTGCTGTATCCACTGCTGCTGCTGAAGATGATGGAGCAGCCACTGCTGCGGCTGTATCCACTGCTGCTGGTGGTGCTGTATATGCTGATGGCGCTGATGAAGATGTGGCAGCTGCTGATGATGCTGGGGGTGGAGGCGTTGAGCTCTTTCGAAGCCGTGGAGGTGTTGAGTTCTTCTTGAATCGTGGAGGTGTGGAGTTCTTTTGAGGCGGTGGGGGTGCAGAGACCTCGGGAGTCGGTGGAGATGGTCGTGATGTCTGTGCCCTTTGCTTCTTCTTTCTCCCTTTCAACGGCTGCACGCGCTGCGCAGGCTGAGGTCTTAGGGCAGATGCAAAGTTATCCATCAGCACTTTTACTCCGTAGTTGTTCAGATGTGGGCCTTTTTCTTCAAAAAGCTCGTGCCTATTCCAGAACAGATTAAAGTTTTCAATGAAGCCAAGTCCTCTGCGTGAACACTCATTGAGTAGGAATGTGTTTAGCTGATACAGACGGCTAAACTTCTCCATTTTTCCATCTATATTTGGCAGTGGGCCACTAAGAAAAATTGTTATGTCCATTTTCTTGAGGTCATCCAGTAACAGCGTTAAATCCATTCGTAACTTCTCGCTTGCCTTCTCATAGATATCTACCGCCCCCGTGTGGATCAATAATGTACGCACACCACTGTTCTCAGATAACACTTTAGGCAGGAGAGTTCTTATCTCAGCAACTTTAGCAGAGTGAACTGAGACAGTGAGCATGGACTCCATGTTTACATTTTTCACCGAGCCATCTCCGATAAGGACACAGTTTGTCCTTGGTGGAGGCGCTGCAGTTTTTAGCAGCTTTGTTGTAGAGACTACTGCTGATTCATCTTCCAAAAGTGGTGAAAAGCGGTTTCTTGTAATTAAAGATTTTTGCTGTGGCATTATGACACTCTTGTTATCATTAGCTTTGCCTTGTTTGGGCTTGGCACCATATGTGTTCCAACAATTGTCTCTGTTGATTTTGGGAAATGAAATAGCGTCATCATAACTTACGTTCTGTCCATGTGGTCCATTTCCTTTCACTGGTATTGTTGTGTTCAGCCCCAATTCTGATTCAAGCACAAACATTCGGTCTTGAAGAAGTTTTAGCTCCTGTTTGAGTGAAAAACAGCCGTCGCAAAGTTTTGTTCTTTCCCGTCCTCCCGACATGCTGTAAGTTAGGTAAATTCCACAAGTCTTGTGTTGAAGTTTGTAAAAAGGAGTAATCCGTGTTTTGTGGAATAAAAATGTAAGCAAAAATGATTAAAGGAGATAAAAAAGCAGCAAGCGAGGAGCAGCAAGAGAATGCGACTGCTCTGTCCAGAAGCAGGAAGTCACAGACACTGCAAGTTTTTTAATGCCATCACACACTGTTTTTCTGGAGCCACAGTCCCCACCATCCTCATTAAACTACCCGCACTTATTCAGACAGCACCCTCCACAATAACCCGGATCATAATTCATGTCGGCACAAATGACGCTTCACTCCGCCAATCCGAGACCACAAAACGCCATTTTAAGGATCTTTTTAACCTTTTATCAAACTCAGGGAAAACTGTTTTTATCTCTGGTCCTCTCCCCACTATGAACCGCGGCAGGGAGCGTTTTAGCAGGATTTTATCACTCAACACCTGGCTCAATCAAACATCACTCCATCACAACTTTGGTTTTATAGACAATTTTAATCTGTTCTGGAACCGCTACCCCTTCTTCACACCCGACGGACTTCACATCAACCCACTTGGCAACCGGTACCTGATCTCCAACATCACCCACGCAGTCCAATCCCATCCTACATACCTCTGACAACCCACCCCCACATCCCTCCTGCCCGTCTGTGCCCCAGCATCAACCCCTGCTCTCTTCCCCAGCACAAAATTACAGTTTTGTCCAGACCCCGCCCCTACAGACCGTCCATACCCAGGAAACCGTCCTTCACCAACCTCATCACTGTTTCCCCCTGCCCTCTCTCATCCTCTGCTCCCCCCACTTCGAACTATGGACTCCCCATCAACAATAACAACCCATCTACCATCAGGTTTGCCCTTTTAAATGTACGCTCCCTTTTAAATAAGACTTTTACTGTTAATGATTTGATTTTAGAACACGAGCTGGATGGTATGTTTTTAACTGAGACCTGGCTGGGTCCGGATGCTCCGGCTGTTCTTACAGAGGCCCCCCCCCCCCAATTTTAACTTTGCTTTTAAAACAAGAGAAGGAAAGAGAGGTGGCGGCACAGCCTCAATATGCAGTAACACCCTGGCCACCAAACCTATTGTTTTTAACCAATACTCAAGTTTTGAGTATTGGTCTTGCTCTTGTTTTTAGCAACCCCAAAATTTTAACAGTAATTATTTATAGGCCACCTAAAAAGTGCAGCTTTTTTATTATTGAATTCTCAGCGTTTTTATCACAGTTACACAATTCTTACAATAAGATAATTTTAACCGGTGATTTTAACATACACATTGACAATCCCTCTGACAATTTTACCCTAGATTTCTTAGATGTTCTTAATTACATGGATTTTACCCAACACGTCAGACAGCCAACACACAACAGGGGACGCACCCTCGACCTGGTCATTACCTATGGCCTGACTGCGGATGTGTGAGACATGGCTGTCTCGGACCACTACTGTGTGTTTTTTAACATCACTGGTTTTATACAGCGTGAGACCTCTGTGAGAACCGTGAGGAAGCGACATCTAACCCCTGAAGTGGCTGCAAATTTTATCGACATCCTAAACAACACTCCCCACTTGGTTTTACCTGCCCCCTGTGATTTTATAGCAAATGATTTTAACAGTAGACTTAGTTCTGCGTTGGATCAGGTGGCTCCTTTAAAAACAAAAATCATAAAAACAAAATCTGCACCCCCATGGAGAAATGAAGAAGTACGCAAAATGAAACAAGAGTGCAGGGTGGCAGAACGAAGATGGAGGAAAAATAAAACAACAATCAACTACGAAATATATAAAAACAATCAAAAAGCATACAATTACACAATTAGAAATCATAAGAACAAATACTTTGCAAATCTAATCAGCCGGAACAAAAATAATCCAAAAATCCTTTTTTCAACCATCGACACCATTTTAAACCCTGATTTTAGCATGTCTCTTTTAACCCCCACAGACTCCCTCTGTGAGGATTTTGCAGTCCACTTCACGGGGAAGATAAATACAATCAGATGTAACATTTTATCCAACCGCACAACTGTTTTTAACACATCTGATTGTTTGTCTTCACCAGAGGAAACACTGGACAGTTTTGTCCTGGTTGATGCTGAGATGCTTGATAAAGTTTTCTCCTCAGTGAGGCCCACCACATGTCTTTTAGATCCAGTCCCCACTCCATTTTTTAAGTCATTTTATGAATCTTTTAGAGAGGAGCTTTTAAACCTGATGAATTGCTCTCTTCAGACTGGGGTCTTTCCTGCAGCCTTCAAAGCGGCTGTGGTGAGACCCCTTCTGAAGAAGAGCAATTTAGATTTTAATGATTTTAACAACTACAGACCGGTATCCAACTTACCATTTTTAAGCAAAATTTTAGAAAAACTTGTTTTTACCCAGCTCAATGCCTTTTTAGATCAGCAGCAAATTTTAGAGAAATTTCAATCAGGTTTTAGGGTGAACCACAGCACAGAGACTGCTCTTTTAAAGATTTTAAACTATTTTAGACTAAGTTATGATTTCAAAAAGGTGACTGTGTTGGTTCTACTGGATCTAAGCACTGCCTTTGATACAGTAGACCACACAATTCTTTTATCACGCCTACAACACCTCGGCCTCTCTGGTGCTGTCCACAAATGGTTCACTTCTTATTTAACAGACAGATCCTTCATGGTAAGTTTGGATACCTGCTCCTCTCAGGTCCATAAAATCACATGTGGTGTGCCCCAGGGTTCCATTTTAGGTCCAGTCCTTTTTAACCTGTACATGCTCCCTCTTGGCGGTGTCATCAGGAGACATGGAATTAACTTCCACAGTTATGCAGATGATACACAGCTGTACATCTCCATGTCTCCTGATGACACCAGGCCAATGGATGCTCTTTTTAACTGCATTTTAGACCTGAAATCCTGGATGGCAGAAAACTTTCTCCAGCTTAACCAGGACAAAACTGAGGTTTTAGTCATCGGTCCTGAGGCCCAGAGAGAGAAACTTTTATCAAAACTCCAATCACACTCTTTTAATCCATCATCACAAGTGAAAAATCTGGGCGTAATCTTTGACTCTGAGCTGACTTTTATTCCTCACATCAAGAGTATCACAAAAATAGGTTTTTATCATCTAAAGAACATCGCCAGAGTCCGCCCCATTCTCTCTCGGGGCAACACGGAGACGCTGATGCATGCTTTTATCACCAGTCGCATTGACTATTGTAATGCCCTGCTCTCTGGTCTTCCCAAAAAGAACATTGCAAGTCTTCAATTACTCCAAAACTCAGCAGCACGTGTCCTGACTAAGACCAGGGGGCGGGACCACATTACACCGGTTTTAAAATCGCTGCATTGGCTCCCCGTGTGTTTCAGAATCGATTTTAAGGTTCTTTTAATGGTTTTTAAATGTCTTAATGGTCTTGGGCCTTCTTATCTTTCAGATTTGCTTTTATCCTATGAACCTTCCCGGCCCCTGCGCTCCTCCGGCAGCAGACTCCTAACCATCCCCAAAGTCAGGACACACACTCACGGCGAGGCATCTTTCCAGCACTACGGCCCCCGTCTCTGGAACAGTCTGAGGAGGAGCTCAGGGCCGCAGAGAACGTTCATATTTTTAAAAGTAGGCTCAAGACGCACCTTTTTAGAGTAGCTTTTGATTAGTTTTTATTATTCCATTCTATTTATCTTTTATTATTTATTATATTGCTATTGCTATTATTCATGTATTGTGTGTTCCTTTTAGTCTCACATTTTAGTGTTTTACTTATTGTATTGTTTTTAGTGTACCCAGTGTTTCCTCTGGAGGAGCCCTCTGCACCGGGAGCAGTGGTCGGTGTGGCTGCGGGGGTCGGACTCTTGGGCCTGGTGGGGGCCTGGGGCCTCGGTTTCATGTCTCCTCTGGGTCCTGTGTCGCCCCCTGTGGCTACGGGCGGCTCTCTGCTCCTGGTGCAGACGGCTCCTTGGATGACGCTTTTTCAGCTGGTTGCATCTGAACCCTGCCAAGTCTCTCATCATGTTTTTATTGTTTTACTGGTGTGTGTGTGTGTGTGTGTGTGTGTGTGTATGAGTGTTCATGAGCGCGTGTGTGTGTGTTTGTCTGTGGTTTGGGGTGGGTCTGTTGGGTGGTCTGGGGGAGGGGTCTTGGGTCGGCGGGATTGTTTTTAACCAAACTGTAAAGCACTTTGTGTTGCATTTTATGTATGAAAAGCGCTTTATAAATAAAATTTGATTGATTTGATTGATTGATTTAGAACTGTTTGCAAACTATGGATCAGGATTCATGCAGCAGGATTAGCACTAATAAGAACAGATCAAAAGTATATTTATTATGAAGAGTAAAAAGTAATTATAGGGGTTTTCACACTGAAAACCCCATAATTCTTTTAGCTGAGCCGTGTTCAGTGTGAGGAGTGCGGCCAAATATAGCGGTAATTTAGACACCAGACTGTTCAATTCTTTCAATATAATGGTAAATACTTTTTTATGTATCGACGTGAAATATTTAGTTTGGTTTTTCTGACTAAATGGTTGTATCTACAAGATTGTTTACAGAGAGGTGAATCTGTTAGCTATAAAATAAAATAGACTGTGCCATAGACTAACATGTGCCAAGCCTTTGTTTGTATTTTAGCTTTTTTGAGACATTTTAAAAAAAAGTTTAATTTGGACTTTTTACCAGCTGTGAGCTATATCTCACTTTGTCGGTGATGAGTCTGTCGTGCATCAGTTTCGCATTGTGAAGTTGCAATCAGAAGTAAATAGATTTTTAAACTATTATAATTTTCCCAGTTTCACCTGTACATCTCCCACATTTTGAGGATGGCACAATTTCATGGACTCTTCATATTTCCTTAGTTAGATCCATAAATAAAAGCAGTGTCTTGGGCTCTGGACTAAACCCAAATCCTTCCTGCCCCGAGGAGTGTGGATCTAGCGTTTCTCCATAAAAGTGATAAACAGAGCGGTCACATGAGCGTGGCGTGGGAGACAGATGCTACCCAAGATGAAACGCTGGATTTAGCAGCAAAAAAACCCACAGAGAGACGCCAACCGAGATCACACTCTACAATTCACTCAAACTGCTTTTCTGGCATCATCACTCCCAAAAAATCTCCCTAATTATCAACAGAAACTGATGCGATTTGCCAAAAACATTCATACTGAGAGGCTGTACAGTTTGACAGCCTCAAATGGTTAGTAACAAATCTATGTTTGTGGTTGTGGCTAGTAACTTTTCCAAACCCATGCCTGAAGTGAAGTAAAACAGTTTGCCGTAAAAGCCTGTTCGGGTGCATCAGTCACTGGAAATCGCAGCGTTATGATTTGTTCGTTCCACTGTGGGCGGGTATCTTTTCTGCTTTAACCAATCACAGCTGTTGCTGGTAGTGACATATATAGGAAGTCCCTCCTCCATGGTATGTACTTGGTTGGGCCCCGGTGGGACTTGAGGTTAACCCGGCGCAGGCTCAGACCGCTCAGACGCCAGCAGAAAGCAGCAAAACAACCGGCATTAGCCCAGCAGCATTTAGCCTAGCAGCATTTAGCCTAGCAGCATTTAGCCTAGCAGCATTTAGCCTAGCAGCATTTAGCCTAGCAGCATTTAGCCTAGCAGCATTTAGCCCAGCAGACACCACTGGAAACAGCGAACAACAGCACAGCATTCAGACGGGGTTTGAGGCATCGCGGCAAAATGAAAAGATACTGTATATTAAAGAAGCTATACCCGATTTTTTTTTTGAAGTAGTTGATAAAAATTCTTATTACTACATACAAGTTGTATTATAATCCGTAATTTAATTGAAAACTTGAGGTAATTGATTCAGCTGTGTAAGAATTACAAGCAGTGAAAAGTGCTGAGTAGAGTCTGAGCGGGACGCTCGTTCTCCTCATAGACTGTATATATTAACGGACAGAGTCACGCCTATCTCCGCCGTTCATAGGAGTTGGCCATGAAAAGTGCTTTCATGGAGCAATCCAAGATGGCCGCGAGTGGTCCCGCCCACAAGAAAATTGTGAAAAAACGCATCTGCGCATGTGTCAGCTGGCGCAGCTCCATTCATTTGAACGAGAGACTTCAAAAATTCACAGCGACTAAACTAGACTGGTCCAGAACACCCCCCTCAGCATTGACACACATGTGGAACGGAGCTTTGGGCCAAGAGCCAACTTTTGGTCCATCCTGTAAAGACGTTTTTGAGAGGTCTGCCAATGCTATATGTTAGCATTGGCTAATTCTTCTTCTGGGTCCACCCCCATCGGCCCGGGGTGGTATTGCAGCATGTCAGCGCACGTCATTTTGGCCACTTTTGAGCTGGGACCCTCCCCCACTGGTTCTCCTCCACTCACAGAACGAGCTAATGGTAACCATTAACGAGTTAATGGTTACTTCCGGGTTTTTTGCGATCGCTTTTTGTCACATTAAAATAGTAATTTGGTCATGAAAACGATAACAAAAAATTCTGAAAAAGTCCGTGCATGTGTGTTAAGGATGTATATGTCTACTGTATTGTCCGATTAACATTTAATGGTGTTGATTGATAGATTTGTAGTTGTTTATTGAGCGTGGCTAGCTCCGCTAGCTTCTCTCGTTGTACTTGTGGAGTAATGGCAGTATTTTACACACCTGAATTACAAACAGAGATTGCATTGTCAAAGGGCAGCGGTCATTAATGATTTGAGAGTTCTGTTATCCAGAAAAAATTATCGGTAGAATTACATTCAAGTCAATGGAGTGTTCTACTGCTGCTGTGAGGAGCTGTATAATGAATTATAATTAAATACTCGAATATATATAATTAAATTAAATACCCGCGACAGTAGCTCAGTTGGTAGAGCATTGGCCTTAAGGTCTGAAGGTCGTGGGTTCAATTCCCACCTCTACACCTTCTCCACCGACTCCCACTGATGACTGCTGCCGTTGTGTCCTTGGGCAAGACACTTAACCCCACTTTGCCCAAAGCCCCCACTGAAAGATCAAGGCTATGCTCACACTCAGAGAGCAGCCATCCTCCTGTGGACTCACCACCTGCAGAGGGTCAGTGAGGGGCTGGTGCTATGAGACTTGGGTGGCATCTCTGACTGCCACCCCCCTGACCCAGAAATGGATTAAAGGGTAGAAAATGGATGGATGGATGGATGGATACTCGAATATATTTGAATGTTTTAATGAATAAATTCGGATGCGAAACTAGCAGTATTCTTTTACCTATAGATTGTGTTAGCAGTGCGTTGCTTTAGTACTATTTCATCAGTGATTGTTGTACAGCTTACAAGAAGTTGTGCTAATGCTAATGTTAGCATACATGTCAGATCGCAAACTGAGCTAGATGGCTCTGTGTTATGAGAGCGCAGGGGAAATGAGAAGCCTGTGAGCGAGTTGGGGGCGGTGCTAAACATTCAAACCTTGCAGAAACGGGTATAGCGCCTTTAAGACATATCAGCTTCACCTTGAAGCAGTGGGGATTCATATCACTCCAAAACAAGCCGTGAAAAGTTTTACAAAACTAAAGCAGGACTATAAAAAAACTCAAAGATCACAACAACCGGAGCGATCACAAACGTAAAATAAACAAATGGGTTTGGCATAATGAGTTTCGCTTGTGCGGCAATCGAAACTCATATGACGTCACCGAGTGGTCCTACTGCACTGAGAGGACCGAGGGAGAGGAAGGCTCCTGTAAAAGTTCCACCCCGTTCTTTTTACCAGGATCTCCTGCGGTGGAAACGCAGCTATAGTTGTTCACATCATTAGCGACACGACTTTTCACAGATTTCAACATGGTTTTGTACTCTGGAAGCTCTCCTCGACATCTGTCAGGTCGCTTGATAGATGAGTTTGCTTCGCCCTTCAGATAACCAAAGCATCAAATGGCAAATCACTGACTTCAGCAGACTGTTGTAATGACAAGCTCAGTTTTAACATACTTGCACAAAAAGTCTTAGAAAGGAATGATATAGGGCTCAAACTCTCCAAACTTCACTTTTATTGAACCAGAATTCCAGCTGAGATTTCAGATTCTCCTTTAAGACGAGTACATGTTTTTAATTGTAAGGGAAACCAGAGAATGCAGACAGTAGCCTTCATCCCCACAGCTGTCAGACTGTACAATAAGTCACTTTAACGACCTGCACTAGGAATGAAAAAACTTGCACTGCTATAGTAGTATCTTGCAAAAAAGAGACTAGCTTTCAATTGTTAACATGTTTGCTCATTTCCTGTCTCTAGCACAACCTGAGTGATACTGTTTATGCCAAATGTGACATGTACTTTTCTCCATTGTGAGATCAATAAAGTTTATCTTAAACTAAAATAATCATACCACTCTAACCAAAAGCTCTAACCAATGTGCTTCCCCTTGGTCAGAATGTCCAGCGGTGTGAAATGATTGGTCTGATAATATTATTGCATATGGTAAAAATGGTCCATACAATCATTTTGCATTTGATAAACCAGGAATCTTGAAATCTACACTAAAAAAAATATTAATTAAGTAAGTAAGTAAGTTTTTATTTATATACCGCCTTTTCACTGCAGATCTGAGTCTCAAAGCAGTTTACAATTGTTAATTTTGGGCATTTGTCTCTCACTCCACACAGAGATGGGAGCGGGGCCAGTATAGGAGGCACATGCCAGAACTATTGGACATATTTTTAGTTGTAGGGGAAACCGGAGTACCCGGAGGAAACCTACGCAGACACGGGGAGAACATGCAAACTCCACTCAGAAAGGCCCTGGTCCGACCGGGATTCGAACCCAGGACCTTCTTGCTGAGAGGCGAGAGTGCTATCCACTCAGCCACCGTGCCACCCAATTAATCGCAGAAATGGTTGGCAACAGGCCATAGTGTCTTCACCTCAATGCACATTTCTCATTCAGATCATCACCAATCTCAGTGTGTCTTTTCTTTTTCTTAGATGAGTTGCAAGGTTTTTGGAACTGTGAAAAATATCCAACAACCCTTTTACATTCAACCATCGACCACAAAGACAATTCGAATAAGTCTTGAAATGTTGAGTCGTCAAAGCGGGCAATGAAAAAGACAATAATACTCAACTAACAATTCAAATATTGCTTCAAAACATACAATTTGGGGAGAAAGTAAAGTGTGTTTCTTGGTTTGTGAAGTCTGAACAAAATCTAAAAGGAACAGAAAATGGGTGGGGTGTTGTCTTTTGTCACCAGAAATGGGTTTTACCAATTGTCCAATACCAATTTGGCAAAAAACGTAGAAGCCAAACTGAATACATTTCACTGGCTCAGACTGACACTTGCAGTTTAAAACGACAAAGCAGACTTGATGCAGAGGTTGTGTGGAGATGCAGATAGAAAAACAAGTGCACAGACCACTCCACCATAAATCTCTTTTTGCAACGTGACTCTGCTACAGCCAAAACCCGGAGGACTAAGAGTGCGGATTACATACTGTCTCTTTAAGTAGAAAACAAATGGTAAACATTTAAAAGATAAATAAATGATCAGGATCAGTAAAACACCCCCATCTAGTGGTAGACGTAGGTAATTATATTCTTAATGAATAATAAACATCTAACATGGTGGGATGTAATCAACCCACGGAGATGTAAAGAACATAATTTGACTAAAGAAATCATCAGAACTAACTTAGAGCCAATATTTTTGTTTTCAATAAGACAAATGCAACAATGAGAGAAAGCATCAGTTGAAAAGAGACAGAAATGCTACTGTGCATTAAAGGAAAAGCCGCTTGTTCCATTGGAAAACCTTTAACTAAAAAGAGCCACATCCCATCAAGACTTATGTTACTTAATTCAAGCAAAAATGTACTTATTGTTGTCATGTTCTGCAGTGTTCAGTTGCACAAACACTAAATGCCATCATGAATCCTGCACAAATTTGACTCAGTGACACCAGTCTATCAGCCACACAACAGTAGTAGTAGTAGTAGTAGTAGTAATATGTGTGTTTAGTGCCAGATGCCAGTCTACCGAAGGTGTCAGTCGCCTTGAATTAAGTAATGGTCATGAATGCGGTCCTGCTACATCCCGAGCTTGTCACGACCGTCTGCCCACTGCATCGGCCTCCTCTCTCTCCTCTCGTAGGTATAGGACTCACAGTCTCCACAGCAACCGTTGCACAATGTATCGAGTGCCTGGAAACCGTGTAGGCTGAGAAAAGCAGGTTTGTTCTCTATTACCTCTTTATAAATATTGGTGCATGATGCCAGGAGAGAGATTAAACTGTGTCGCTCTGTGTTGAAGTCTTGGGGTCTGTCAGTGGGATTCCATCTTAGCCATATAACATGTTGCAATGGGAGCAACAATGGAAGGATTATTTTGATAAAGCAGAAAATTATGTCAAAGGCTAAAAAATGTGCTCTTTACCAAGCAGTTTTTTTTAAAGCCAGATATATTTTAGTACAACAAAAATAAAGTTTCACCTGTTCTTGAGCAAATCCTGCCAAAAAGACAAGGTTTTGAACAGTGTGGAGAAATACCACTTTTTGACTTTCATACGTTCATATGCCAAATAAATATCCTCAACTGTTCCACGGTTTATTCCCAGTTTGTTTTAATAATAATTCATGTTCAATCTGTGATTTCTCTTCAGACAATTTCATACGTCCCTCCTTTCATTAGGAGTAACAATTTGTATACTCAAAAAAATAAAAATTATTTTTGTAGCCCTCATTGACAACAGCAGTCATTTCAATTTGGAGAGACGAGAAACAAGAAGCTTTGAGTATTTTATTGGGAGGAGGTTTGGCGCCCTAGGCCCCGGTGCGGCCTTCGGATCGGAGGGCCTCAATGCGAAGGAGCGAGCCAATCCCCCGGGACCTAGGCACTGGTGGCGGCATTTGCAGCGGGAAGCAGATTGAAGGCAGAATGAAGGCAGGGTGAAGAGGAGGAGGAGGGGAGGCGGTGGTTGCAGGCTTCGAGAAGGCCGAGAATGGGAGTTCCTCCGCTTTTAAGCAGCTTGCCTGGCTGGACCGGTGATTGGAAGGGGGCGTTTGCCGTGCGATAGGCTGGGGATGAGAACCGGCCTGGAGGGGTTACCTTTGGCTGACGTCTACCAAATTGAACTTTCGCTGGCTGCATCTCTGAGAACTTTTGGACTTTTGGCGCTAATGTTAATAAATATCTATAAATGTCCTTGTCATAGATCAGGGGTGTCAAACTTATTTTGGTTGAGGGCCGAATAAAAAATGAAAGGGCTGGTCAGGGGCCGAAAGAATAAGTGGGTTTCATTTATTATACTTTTTTTTAAATATGAAGGTATCTGTATAAATGACTTGTTTCTCATTAGTTAGATTGGATATTCTTTTCAGATTAGAATTAGTTCAGTTTCTGTGGACTGAACCAAAACTGGACCAAATATTGAAGGTAAAGGAAGATTGTCTACTTCCGGGTGGATCATTGAGACTATTGCTCCTCCCAATTGTCAATCATTCTGGTGGTTCGTGCTCGTCAAAAAAGACCAGAGAGTCCTCCTTCATATTTTTAAGAGGAAATGTAATGGAAGCCTCGTAAAAAAAACATTACATAACAATACTAACTTATAATTACATGTTGGCTTAACATTTCTTATGGAAATATATGTTATGGTTATTTTCTTGAGAAAATTAGTAATGGATAACATGCCATTGTCGCCTAATATCATCAATGCTGCTATTTAATACAATAATTTAAAATCATCGCAGGGGCCACTGGAAATGATCTCGCGGGCCGGATCTGGCCCCCAGGCCTTGACTTTGACACCTATGTCATAGATCATCATCATCCTTAGAACCTTCTGCACTGGCAAGGAAAAAACCCCGGGGAGGCCCACATTGAGGAAAGGATCTGCTCCCACACACAAACAAGCTAGATTTGATAAAAGTTCAATTTACATGTTGGTTTGTAGTAGTTGCTTGATATTTATTTTAATTTAATTAGTGAACTTGATGCAGTCTTATGTGCAAACTAGTTCACTTTGCAAACTAGTTCTCTGAGGACTTTTTAAATGTAATAATGAATGTTTTTACTGTACAGAGCAGTGTTAGGCACACCTCTGATCTCTTTGGAGAAACTGTCTTTATAGAATTTAGTAAATATTGAATGTTTGTGTGTTTTTTGTCTCTTTTGTTTTATATGGACCTTTTGTGTGTCTGAATTCAAGATTAAATAAATAAATAAATAAAAAATTCAATGTAAGTCAGTTGAGTTGGTGCGAGTGCGAAAAATACGTCTTTAGCGGAGTATAGTTTAATACAAATTACCTGCTCCTTGATTTCCTGCAGTTTGTTGCTCTGGTCGCGGATGTCGTTGAGAAGTTGAAGGGCTTTGTCGTCTTCTTGCGTCACCTCCATCCTAGCCTGCTCCAAACTGCGCTTCAAACTCTACACACAAAAGAGTATGACACGGAGACATGTTAAAGACAGGATTTTAATGCATTTTAATTAAATCGAATGGGAGTCTGTCAAGTTTTCCCTTTAACCTGATTTTTTATCTGAAAACTCAATAACAAAAACAAGTACAATTTAGTTCCAATGCATTATTATGATATTATTTTCTCATGATCCACGGCAATCGTTTGGAATCAGCAGAAAGGACTGCTTGAATACATCGTTTGATCTTTGACCTACAACAACATTCTTATGAATGTGTCCTCTTTCCATACTTGTTACAGTTGCCTTTTACTGTACATTTAATGAGTCACACCCCGTGGAGAGAGACTGCCGAGAGGAAGATTCTGATTGGAAATCTGAAATAAAACAGCATGTCATTAAGCAAAACAAAAAAGCTTCCTGCAATTCTGCCACCACCTAAAATTGTAATATTCTTTTTTATTGACATGCCCCACCACTTTATTAGTTGGCAGAAACACAAAAGCTCTCAAAATATCTATTTCTGGTCTTGCTGCAAATGCACTGTGGTTCATTTAAAAAGGAAAAAATGGTTTCATATTTGAGTAAAAGCTGCGCTCCAATTGAAGATCATTTTAGTTTGAAGGAGGAATTAAGAAAACCCACACCTGTTGACATGACTTAATCTCTCTTGAGCACCTTGTTCTATCCGTTGACATGTTGTGTGGGTTTATAGTGGCAGGAATAATATTTATAATACATGATTTTTTGAACACAGGCATCTCTGATCAGTGTTGTCCTTGTTCCTGTGAGTTCAGGCAAATGGCTGTGATAGGTTTACAGTGGTACCATACTTTTTCCATTTATGAATGAACATATTTTTGTATAATCAAAGCATGGTTTAGGCAAGGCAAGGCAAGTTTATTTATATAGCACAATTCATACACAAGGCAATTCAAAGTGCTGAACAAAATAAGAAAGCATTAAAATCATAAATAATCACAGAACATTAAAAAGAAAGATAAACATATAAAATCCCTCAGTTGTATGCACAGCTAAACAGAACTGTTTTTAACCTGGTTTTAAACATTGTCAGAGAGGAGGCCTGTCTCACATCTTCAGGAAGATTGTTCCAGATTTTAGCAGCATGAATCTGAAAAGCAGCCTCCCCATGTTTAGTTCTGACTCTGGACACTAACAGGAGTCCAGTCCCTGTGCTCCTCAGAGTCCGGGCTGGTTCATATGGGACTAACATGTCACTAATATATTTTGGTGCGAGGCCATGGAGAGACTTGTACACAAGAGACTAGAACCAGGAAGTACGACCACATTAGTCCGGTCCTCAGGTCTCTGCACTGGCTTCCCGTGGCCCAGAGAATAGACTTTAAAGCAGCTCTCCTGGTGTACAAGTCTCTCCATGGCCTTGCACCAAAGTACATCCATGATATGCTAGTCCCATATGAACCAGCCCGGACTCTGAGGAGCGCAGGGACGGGACTCCTGTTAGTGCCCAGAGTCAGGACTAGACAGGGGGAGGCTGCTTTTCAGATTTATGCAGCTGGAGTCTGGAACGGTCTTCCTGAGGATGTGAGACTGGCTGCCTCTCTGTCAATGTTCAAATCCATGTTAAAGACTTTTCTTTTTTCCCGTGCATACAACTAGAGAATTTTATCTTTTTAACACACCTTGTTATTTATTGTTGTAACTTTTTGTGTTTTTAACTATTTTATTGTTTTTAATTACTTGTGTGATTTTTATGTTTTTAAATTACTTATGTGATTTTAATGCTTTTTAATTACGTATGTGTTTTTAATTGTATTTTAATGGTGATGATTTGTGCATTGTGTGGTGTGGACTGTGAGGCGCTTTGTGTTGCCCTGTGCAGGAAAAGCGCCCTATAAATAAAGATTGATTGATTGAAGCAGAGCTGTTTTAAAGTCTATTCTCTGAGCCACAGGAAGCCAGTGCAGAGACCTGAGGACCGGACTAATGCGGTCGTACTTCCTGGTTCTAGTCAGGACTCGAGCTGCTGCATTTTGAATGTACTGCAGCTGTTTTACAGCCTGTTTGGACAGACCTGTGAGCAGGCCATTGCAGTAGTCTAACCTACTGGAGACAAATGCATGGATAAGAATCTCCAAGTCTGCTTTAGACACTAGTTTTATGTTTAAACTTATTCATACCTGTATCAGTTCATCACTTGTTTTGGCCAATCAAAGATTTGTTTCCTGCTTTTGTAAACAGTTAACCGGACCCCATATATATAACGTTTCATGTTCTCGTCTCTATCACACGCCATATGCTTTGTGTGTGATTACATGAATGCCCTGACATTCACAGACGTGTTGTTGCCGCCTGTGTTGGTGTAAAGAACATTGAAAGACTCACGCTGCACTCCGTGATGTAGGTTGCCAGGTCTTGCTCTAAAATGGTTCTTTGTGTTTCTGAGGCCTTGAGCTCAATGTCCTTTTGCTGTAATACGGACTCCAGGTCGGACATCTTCCTCTGGACCAGTGAGATCTCCTGCTCCACCTACAGAAAACACAAACTTCAATTAAAAGAAGAAATATGATGGATTATATTTGGCCATTAAAATGATAATGAGGATATTTATTTTTGTCATTTCATGTTTTAGAATCCCCCAGTGGACTCACCACCTGCAGAGGGGCTAGTTCCCCCGACCCAGAAATGGCTTTGGGGTAGAAAATGGATGTATGGATGGACGTTTTAGAGTTTGAAGTTTGAAGTAGAATATTATGATGAAACAAGTATCAAGGGTAAATAATGTTATTTGGCTGTTCCTTATGCTACCACTAGAGGGAAGAGTAAAATTTGTTTTGTGTAATTTCGCCTGAGAAAACCTAAAAACTATTTTATGGTCAATACTGCCCATACAAAACTGCCCTAATCATAATATCATAGTGGTACAACAACATTGTGATAGGACAGAGACATGACCTTTTAGACTGAAGAAGCGGGGAGTTTGTGCCAGAAGTACATGATATTAGAGTTGATTGATCTAAACACCACTCCAGGTCTGTTTGATGAGGAAAAATGTGACATGGTTAAAAAACTAGAAAAAGTTGATTTTACTTAGTATGCCTCCTTTAAGATGAGAGAGCTTCTCATTCATCATCAATCTATGTTACGCTTTGCATGTCGCCGTGGCAGGAGCCCTGGTGCACACTGGGGTAGGCTTGCACAGTTTTTCCAATGTGGTTTTACTGCACATCGCAAATAATTTCTTGAATCTTGAATCTTAAAGCTGAGCTGGCTAACTTCTTGTTTACTAAATAACACGTTCCATGTCACATTTGTCTCATACAAGTACAATTTTGTGAACAAATCAGAGCACAACACGCTGTATTCATCTTAAGTAGAACACATTTGACTTTGAGAAAGAGCCTGTGATTCACCCTTTGATACTTGGGGCTGAGATGATTGGCCGAGTAAGAGTGGTCGCCTATTTTTTACTTTTCTGTCTAAAAAAGCTCTAAAGAAGCCAAAAAAGACATCTATGAGAAAAATCTGTGATAAAACCAAACCGTTTTAACAGCACTTGTTGGATGGATATACTGTATTACATAGATAATTTGCTGTTGTTTGAAAGCTTGAAGTCATACTCATGAAAACCAACGAGCAAACCATATTTTGGTAGAAGGCATTTGAAATTCCCAGAACAGTATTGTTTGTCTGCGTCCCCATGTTTATGTGTGTGTTTGACCAGGCTGAGACAGAGGAGTAGTGGCAGATGTCAGTCTGATAGAATTATCCACTGCCATTAAAGCATTAGGAGCAAAGGAGCCCCAGAGAAACAGCAGGAAGCCACACAGGCCCAGCACTCACACCAGCTTCTACACTCACAACATAAAGATATGTTCAGCATCTCTGTCTGTCTGGCTCTCATAGACTAAACATTTCATATCTTTATATACTGCTAAAAATTGAATATAGAAACGTGTTATTTACTTGCACTGACCAAACTTAAAAGTGACAGGCGAGACTTGACTAGGACTGCAACTTTGATAATCGGTAAAATCTAGATGTTATCCTTTCGATTTATTGATTATTTGTTAAGAATGTTTGTGTATTGTTGAGTCAGATAAAGATGAAGAGAAGCCACCGGAGGATTTTCTAACAGTTTTCATTTTCTACCATAAAAAAACGATTTTCTTAATTAAAGTCCTACTCTCTTTGAGTCTTAAAATCACATTTTATGTTGGAGTCAGAGCATACAGCAGTTAGCGATTAATTGAATACTGAAATAGTTGTAAGTTATTGCAAAAACTTGATTAGTTGTGATTAATCTGCATTTAATCCTGAGTTTTCACAAAACACAGTGAACAGCATTACAGTACTTGTTGGACTATAAGGACCCTTTGAACTTTAAGGCCAATGTTTGTGTTCTTATTTTGTTAAAGCTCCCCCTGGGGTAAAGCAACAAATTTGGACACAGATTAGGATTTTTTCATTAAAATTGTCAACAATGCAGTTTGAGACATCCACAATTTAACTAGGGCGGCACGGTGGCTGAGTGGATAGCACTCTCGCCTCTCAGCAAGAAGGTCCTGGGTTCGAATCCCGGTCGGACCAGGGCCTTTCTGAGTGGAGTTTGCATGTTCTCCCTGTGTCTGCGTAGGTTTCCTCCGGGTACTCCGGTTTCCCCTACCACTAAAAATATGTATAATAGTTCTGGCATGCGCCTCCTGTACTGGCCCCTCCCATCTCTGTGTGGAGTGAGAGACAAATGCCCAAAAATAAAATAATAACAATTGTAAACCGCTTTGAGACTCAGATCTGCAGTGAAAAGGCGGTATATAAATAAAGATTACTACTACTACTACTACTAACTACCTCCAGAAAAGAGGACCACAACCAGACTCAACACGAGTCCGATACATGGAGAGGTGACTCTGCTCACAGTCGTATGTTTATTACTTCATAAATCGTACGTGTAATTCCATAGAGGGACTTTACAGGCGAAGCAATAACCTCTCTATTAGGTTTGTTCTCTGAGAAAAACACTGGAGCGAACAGTCTTACCTGGGACATGGCCTGTAGACGTTCTCCTGTTTAGTTCTCACAAAGTGCTCTCGCTGTGTAGAACAAGATGATCTTATTTACAATGCAGAGTGCTCCAGTCTCTTATCTGGGAAAAGGAAAGATAAGAGAAACGAATAGTGAGAAACAGTGGTGCAGCAAACACGGAGCAGCTACTCGAGTGAAGAGCCAACTCACAGCCCTTATGGAAAACTAGAGCCCCAGTGATTGGGCATTGGAGCCAGAAACTTAAAAACAACAAAAATTAAATGAACAAATATTACATGTAAAATATTTAAAGGTTTGGACACATGAGTAGTAAGAATGGACATGTTATTAGCCACAAATTTACAAATGTAAATAAATAAATAATGTGGTTCTCAGGGAGTTTCTTTAAAGGAATCCAGCATGTTTGGTAATTTTCTAAACCTGAGCAGGAGACAGCAGCAGTCTTCCGCTGTTGGAGCAGGAGTTCGGCCTAACACGCAGATAAAACAAAGCTTTGAACTGCTATTGTCCGTGACCAGTAAGAACTCTACATACATAAAATACAGTTCTTACATTCAGTTCTTTTAAATATTGAGGCAATATTCTGGACTCTTGTTTATCATTTGAGACGTATAATGATTTTCACTCACATCAGTTCATGTATCAACTGCTTGAGACTCAAAGGTATAAGGGGTGGGGATCACGAAGTCCTTAAACAATATATACAGTGGGGGAAAAAAGTATTTAGTCAGCCACCAATTGTCCAAGTTCTCCTACTGGGAAGCCTGTAATTTTCATCATTGGTAAACCTCAACTATGAAAGACAGAATGAGAGAAAAAATACAATACTGTCTACAACCTCAAACAGTCACTCTCCAAACTATGGCCAAGACCAAAGAGCTATCAAAGACCTGCACCAGGCTGGGAAGACTGAATCTGCAATAGGTAAGCAGCTTGGATTGAAGAAATCATCCGTGGGAGCAATTATTAAAAAATGGAAGACATACAAGACCACTGACAAGCTCCTATAACCTGGGGCTCCACACAAGATCTCACCCCGTGGGGTCATAATGATCACAAGAACGGTAAGCAAAAATCCCAGACAAACACGGGGGAACCTAGTGAATGACCTGCAGAGAGCTGGGACCAAAGTAACAAAGGCTACCATCAGCCTGGGACTCAAATCCTGCAGTGCCAGACGTGTCCCCCTGCTTAAGCCAGTACATGTCCAGGCCCATATGAGGTTGGCTAGAGAGCATTTTGATGATCCAGGACTGGGATGTCATATGGTCAGATAAAACCAAAATAGAACTTGTTGGTAAAAACTCAACTGTTGTGTTTGGAGGAGAAAGAATGCTGCATTGCATCCAAAGCACACCATATCTACTATGAAGCATGGGGGTGGAAACATCATGCTTTGGGGCTGTTTTTCTGCAAAGGGACCAGCACGACTGATCCGTTTAAAGGAAAGAATGAATGGGGCCCCTGTGAGATTTTGAATGAAAACTTTCTTCCATCAGCAAGGGCATTGAAGATGAAACGTGGCTGGGTCTTTCAGCATGACAATGACTCAAACCGCTCTGGCAACAAGTTCTGGAGTAGCCTGCCAGTCTCCAAATATCAACCCAATAGAAAATCTTTGGAGGGAGTTGACAGTCTGTGTTGCCCAACGACAGCCCCAAAACATCACTGCTTTACAGGAGATCTGCATGGAAGAATGGGCCAAAATACCAGCAACAGTGTGTGAAAACCTTGTGAAGACATACAGAAAATGTTTGAGGGTATATAACAAAGTATTGAGAAGGGTTAGGGTTAGGGTGACCAAATACTAGGGTGACCAATATTATTTAAAAATCAGACATGATTTTCTGTCTCATTCTGTCTCTCATAGTTGAGGTCTACCTATGACAAAAATTACAGGCCTCACACATCTTTTTAAGTGGAACTACTTGCACAATTGGTGGTTGACTAAATACTTGTTTGCCCCACATGATATCTGCTAAATGGCTAAAGTAAGTAAGCAAGTAATGTTTATTTATGTAGCACATTTTACAGACCACCCAAAGCACTTTACAATGTTCAGAGTTCAGTTATTCATCCATTCTTTCCACACACAGTGATGACAGAAAGCGAGAGCCCGAACATCAAAGCCCCCATCCAAAACCATCCGTTCACTCACTCGTTAAATTCAGACCTAATGTACCTGAGCACCCGGAGGAAACCTACTCAAACACGGGGAGTACATGCAGACGCCACACAGAAAGGTCTGGAGGTGGAATCAAACCCAGGAACTTCTTGCTGTGAATCACAAGCTCTAACCTCGTCATCATTCTTATTTTTGCTTTTATTAAATCACTTTTTTGCAGTCCTGCATTTTGGGTTTATTTATTTTTCAAACCTGACAATTGCAATACAAAAGATAAACAATATATTACAAAAAACCAAATGTTTTAGCAAATTAATTATATAGCAACATAAGGGTATGTTTATCATCCAGGTGCTAAACTGCAGTGCAAAGGAACATAGTGGGAGTAATTGTAGTGGTGTAGTTCTACAGGACAGAGAAAGTAATTGAGAAGATGAAATAGACTTGATCTTGGGTTAGGGTTAGGGTATGCGGCAAAAATCAGTATGTTGAGAAGCTAATGAATGCTAACTTCTGCTAGTTAACAGTGTGTTGCTATGGTAACACAAACTGGCCCTGCTCTAGTGGAAAAAAGAAATGAAACAGACCAGAAACGGTGCCTTAGTGGAATAGGGATCATAGTTAATTAATTAAAAAGGTTTTCTGACATTCTCAGTTGAGGAAGTTGTGAAGATAATTACATCTACTGGAACTTCTCGGATGGTTTGATTTGAAGATACAATGTTTTTCCTTTAATGACATGTTACATCCGCAACTTACAGTAGACACAATGACGTCAAAAACAAGATTCCTCCAAACAGCTGCTGCTTCCTTTGCCTTTAAATACCTTTAATTGAATAGTATACTGTCAGACACTGGTTGGAGGGAATAATATAAATACAAATACAGGATAAAATGGCTTCTACTGGCTATATGATCATAGACTGTATATTAAATATGTGGTTGCTAATCACTGTTACACACTTTTTATATCATATTTTATATTTATCTATTTTATTTCAGAAGGAAACCAGTTATTTTCAAACATGAAAAATAGATTTTTGTTTCATTCATCCATCCATTTTCTTCCACTTCATCCGTTGCCGGATCACAGGGGCTGTAGTCAAAGCAGAGACGCCCAGACTTCCCTTTCCACACACACTTCCTTCAGCTCATCCGAGGGGACCCCAAGGCGTTCCCAGGCCAGCTGAGAGACATAGTCCCTCCAGCATGTCCTGGGAAAGGCATCCGAAACAGATGCCCGAGCCACCTCAACTGGTTTTGGAGGTGCTGATTCTCATCCCGGCCCCCTCACACTTGGCTGCAAACCTTAACAAAAACAATTTGCCTGAAAGGGAGTGGGAAGAAGAGACACTTTGCACACTTTTTTGTGTCTTTTTTTTGTTGAACAGCTGTCTAATTAGTAGACAATAATTGTTTTGGGTAAGAACTCAATAAGATAATTTGAGATTAACTTTATTCAGCTCTGATTTGTCTTCAAAAACGGACAAATAATGCATTTGCTCTTTGTTCTGGTTTGAAGAAAGAAGTATTTACCCTCAAACTCTAAGTTGTCTGGCAAGTAAGTATATTTATGTTATTGCAAGACACTAATGTGTATAGGAGCCTGCTTTCACTTTGGCACAGTGTTCATTCATGCTTCAGTCATTAACTTAAGTGTAATCAAAGCCTCTCCAGCTAACACATACAGGAAACATAGATGAAGAGTCTTGCTCAGAAACACAACGAAAGCACACATACAGGGTCCATGTGCCACATACATCACTACTGCATATCTGATATCTGTTGCTAAGCAATGCAGCAGCTTTTTATGCTTTTGTCCAGATCTGTACTCATCTCGCGTCATGCTGAAGCTATAAATAGCCCGTGTGTGTTGCCTCCTTAACCACCGCTGGATATATTTGGCATCTTTTGTGACGGGAAGAGACGCAGAAAAAGACCGACACAAACAGAAGCTCTATTTAAAGCAACACCTCCCACTCATCCCTACAGCTACACTCTCCTCCCCAGTAAGGGCAGCCAAATACACTATAGTTTGGAGGTATTTTTAAATATATCTTTATAATAATATTATAATAGCACTGCATTGTCAAGTGCTACACTGATGTCACTGTTCATTCACTCCACACTCGGGCTGCAGGATTCCATTCAATTCTATTCTATTCAACTTTATTACAGATGCTGGGTCCAATTTAAAAGATACAGACTATTACTGAGTATTCACATTCATATTAAAGTTCTTTACAAACAAAAAAGGAACAAAAAATATGCACAAAAAATCACTTGGAATCAGGAAAAATGTCTCTAGATTTGAGTTTATTTTTAAGATTTGTCAATGCAACAAGTATCTTTCGTCTTGTAGTCACACAGAAGCAATTTTTTATCATTTATGAGCCAAAATTATTGAAACTCAGTTAAATTAGGTTAAAAACGACTTCATTTAAGCGTTTATACTGTATAATATTCAACTTTATCTTGTCTCTTTTTCCACAAGATTTCTTTATACAATAGGTTAGAACTAACAAAATACATTGTTCAATAGTCTGGTAATAAGGCCGAACAGAGGGTCTTAGTGCTTATTCACCCAAGCCATTGATTGATAAAGTCTGCTCATTTTCATATCTTCCCCCCATACCCCTCTCTAAAGTCTCACTCCTCTCCTCTCCCTCCTCTCTAAACTCCACACTCTGAAACACGTGTTCTGGGTTATGCCTGGCCTTTTGTCACTGCATGTAAATGGCATCGTTAGGTCAGCCGTATGTGCCAAAACGCTGCTGAATCTTTGCCCCATGAAAAGGTAAAATAACTTTCACAGTTCTCCCCTCTCCAAACTCCTCTCCTCCCTCTCCTCAATCCAAAAACTCACTCCTCTCCAAATTTAGCAAACTAACAGCTACTGTCACAGCTTACGGCTAATTTTATACAGTTATTATGTACGTCTTTCAATACTGCAAAAAAACCACACAGAAGACAGCCGTTTGCCTCAGATCATTATAAACATTTCTGTAACACTTCGTACTAAGCGGTGACAGAAACAAAACCAACCCTGACAAGGGGAGAAACACAAGAACTACACAGAGAAAGGCACAGGATCAAACCCACAACCTTCTTGCTGTGAGGAAAGAGTGCTACCTACTAAGGCACCATTCAGGCAAGTATTTAGTTTTTCTTCAAAATAACCCGTGGGAGAAGATCCAATAATTCTAAATGTCTTCACAAGTTTTACATTTTTAGAGACATCATTAACAGGCAACATCTTTGGCTCCAGATATAATCATATTACAGCAGCGCAAGAGTTTAAAATCACTAAAATATACTGTTGCTATGAGGATAATGCAGAAGAAATCTCAAAGAAGAATAGCAGAACTGTGAGGAGGACATGGCTTGTTGCTTAATCAATTAGAGAAAGAATCAAGTCAATTTTAGTCAAATCCTATCACCAAAGTAGACATTATATTTTTATCTAGAATTGATATACATTACTTATAGCAATTAATAAATAATACATTAAAATGTTATCCGTGTTGTATTCTGTTACAGTGTTGTTGTAGTCGGAAAACTATTCCTCAAAAACATTTGTCAATAAACACAATACTTAGCCGTCTTTAGCTTGAGTCCAGCTTTGGTTCAATCAAAGCAATAATCGAAATGATAACAAAGATATGATAACAAAAAACATAAACTAAGAGAAAAAAATGTCTTCTAAGTACATCCCATATGTAAAAGGTTAAAACTTACACCATACCACCAATTCCCATCAATATGCTTGTATAATCAATCAATGCACACACACACAAAAAAAGTAAATAATAAACAACACACACACACACACACACACACACGGAAGCCCCCCCCCCCCCCCCCCCCCCTTTTTCCCCCCATGTATTTATGTTCATGTTGTTTTGTATAAATAAAATAAATAACATAAATTTAAAAAAGTTTCAAACCAAAATATAGCAGCCGATGTAAACGATGTACACAGGCACCAATCTTATTGAGTTGGAGCTTGTATGAATAAGTAATTAAGTAAGTAATCTTCATTCATTTAGAGCCTTTCACAGACCTGAGTCAGAAAGCCCTTTACAATTGTGGGCATTTGTCCCTAACTTCACACAGAGATGGGAGCAGGCTCTCCATACAGTATGCACAATATGACCAATCCAATCCACTGGAGCAGTTTGCCACTGTGAGAGCAGGTGTCAGATCACAGGGTAAAGCCAGATTGACTCCGGCACATGGACTGTTCACCTGTGGCCTGTGAAAATAACACTCCGGACATGTGAGGTCCCATATGTGGAGAACCATCAAAGTCTAGACAATGTTGGGTCAAAGAAGAGGTAAACTTTATAGTTGTTTTTAAAATGCTGTCAGAAAGAATCATGTTTTTTAGTACATTTTTTTTAAGATCGGGAGAATTAGCAGTGACAGGACTCAAATGTATTGTTCCATTTGGGGAAAATAAAGAATAGCTTAACCTTAGAGCTTAAGCTTTAAGCACAATCTTTGTCGACTTTGTAAAGTGGACAAAATGCTTTCAATCTCTGGGTGCTTTCTCCATGACACAATTCCATCCACTTTTATTGGATCAACACTCACTCAATATATAGTATCTGACCCATGCTGAAACCTAGAGTATATATACTTTATTTATGCTGTTGGACATGAGTAGACATCTGGAACAAAAGTACTTGGAGGCAAAGTGAGTATGCAGTTTGACTGCAAGCACTGAACCAGTTCAATCCATGACACCACAAATGCGATGCCCAGGTTTGTAACCATTGTTCACAATATACTTCAAATTCACTGGAAACTATTCTCATTTTGGAAGAGAGAAACAAAAAATTGTCAATATAATTGGCAATAGTAGATGTATAGTTATTGACTAATTCCCATTATCTCTTATGAGTTTTTGTACTAAAATGAGTAATGAGCATACACTGAAGTTACTATTCATTCACGTACACAATGTTGGTGAGTCAAGCTAACCAGTCTGTGCCATCAACCTCTACTACCTCCACCATCACTCACAACTCCTATCATACTGCTGATAGCACACACACACACACACACACACACACACAAACACACACGCACACCTGATCTAGAGCCACTTGTGTTGGGTGAGAATGGAGCAGATGGAGTAAGGTCTCGCAGAGTTTCCCTAACAGTGCAGGTTCAGGGCCCATAATGATGTGAGCTAACGGCCCGTGCAGCACGGCCCCTCCTCTGCAATCATCATCTCCCTCTGAGCCACAAAGAACTCAATCACACAGCAGGGAAACAGTGCTTATTTAGGCAAGCATATGTGGAAGTGAATATGTGTTCTTGAGTTAGAGTACATTTAGTGAAGTGATAGTGAAAGTATAACTCCACAGAGCCATTAGAATGAATGAATAGGTTTCACATAGAGCTGCCATTGCTTGTTGTTTTAGTCAATAGTCTTTTTTATTTTTACAATTATTCACCTACTTTTTTGACTGGTTGGAGGATTTACCTTTGGTTAATGGTTACAATAATAATGAATCTCATTAACAAATGCACAGAAATAGCCAATAGATGTTTAACCAAAATATCTATTTTCTTGCAATTTTCTTCCAACTTTTTGATGCATTTGTTTCACATCGGCTAAATTGGTTTCCAACAGCTGATAGATATCCAACCATTGGGCCAGTGTAAAGGAGGTCTGCAGTTATTGCTTTTCGGGCGTCTTGGTCTCTCCTCAGACATAAATCTTACAAAGGACCTCAGCTTATAATAATATAATATTATAAAAATAAAATAATGTACTGGTTTAATCCATTATTGTATTAAACTATATACAATTGTTAATCTTTTTCCCACTCTTTTTCAAACAGATAATTTGTAAATAAAGTTTAAATATAATGAAATTGAAATATATCGACACATGGTGAAACTGAAAAATATTGCTTGTAAGTATGTGTTGTTATATATGTGTATACTGTAAGTTTTCTTGGGGGAAAAAAATCTATACACACTTTTCTGTCAAATGAATGAATAAATGAAATGAAAGAAGGCCATATGGGTGAAGTGTCTTGCCTAAGGACACAACTCTACAACAGCAGCAGCCCCACAGTGGTACCTGATGTTCCCAGCGCTCTCCCATCACAGAGCTAACCAGGCCGTCTTCTGCTTAGCTCCTGAGATGTGACAGGACCAGGCTTTTACCTTCAGGTAGATAATGGCGGTGGGTGAGTCAGACTCGACAGTGCTCTACATTCAGAGCCGGTTACTGTACACACCGTGGGCAGCTCTGAATCACAAACCTATCGGAGCAGTGCTGAGTGGCACAAATTATTGACAAAAGGATTTCATAAACTCAGAAACACAGAAGCCTGCTGAGAAAATGTCAGCTTTGATTGCTGCTGTAACGCATCTTTTCCCGTATAAAAATAAAATGAAAACTATACAAGAATGTTAGTAGAATATTTTCGCAATTGTCTTACATGTTTTTTGCTTTTAAATTCAGTTAAGGCGCACCTATGGAAGACTAAAAATCAGAGTCAGTTTGCTGGGAGAAGTATGTCAACTTGAGCATTATCCTCTCCTCCTTTCTACTTTATCTGTCAGCATTATTAGGATTTTGACTGTAGTCTGTTCATTGCTATTTGCCAGTTGTCTCATTGTTTATTTAATGGCGCGACGATGGGAGCCCTGAACCCGGCCCCCTCCATCTGCACCTGCGGACTGCCCTACCTCCTTGTCCTGGGAGCTGCTTCAGTCCTGCACCTAACCCTAACCCTGTCCTCCTTCTACAATCTGAGTCCTGCGCCACGTGGCTTTGGTCCTCGTTCTGTAGCTTGAGTCCTGGATCTATAGCCCATCTGTCCGTGGGAGTGGATCCCTCATGTGGTTTCCCACCGGGTTTTAGAGTTTTTCCTTGCCGATGCAGCAGGGTCTGTTGGACTGTTAAGAGGGTCTACCAAAAAGGACTGTGGTGATGATCCAGCCCACACTCAACATTCTACAACATTCATGGACATTTATCAACACTTTAGGTCAACATTGGTCAACTCTCCCCATGGACCAATACCTATGCGTTTTTATTCTTTGTGTTTGAACTGTTTGATTCTCTGATCTGAGTTGGCGAATTCAACGGTTTTGTTAAGTCCTCTGAGATACTGTTGTGATTTAAGGCTATACAAGAATAAATAGAATTGAATTGAACCTAATAGACAAACAGAAACCTATATGAGTAACTAGGCAAAAAACTACAGGCTACAGAAGGAAGTTCTTATATAAATCTGAAAATCTTGGCTCCAAACCTTTTTTTGCAGAAACTAAAAATGCGCATGATATTGTGCAAATTGAGATGTTTCTTTTACTTTTCTAATAAAAGATTGGCCGTCCCACACATTACACTGGGCACTGTCTATTCTGAGCTTTTGCACAGCCACAGTAACTCATGTTACAATGATAGGAATAGCCACAGAAAAGATGCTGTAACTTAGTGCCATCCAACACAATTTATGATGGTTTAGGACAGAAAAAAATAATTAATGTATCTATTTTATGTTAATGCCAATAAGTAAGTACATAAATAAATAATCTCCATTTACAGTATAAAGCACCTTTCACAGACTAAGTGTCAAAAAGTGTTTTGCAATTGTTGTGGGTATTATTTCCATTGGCTCCACACACAGTGATAATCCAGACCCTTCATCCATTCACTCACTCATTACAGTCATACCTTTTGTGCATGTTTTTAGTGGTATGGGAAAGCTACACAGACAAAAGGAGAATATGCAAACTTCACACATAAATACCCTGTCTGGCCCAGGACAAGACTTACTTTGTATGATTTTTATTTTTACAAGGACAGTGTAGATGAAAAATTAGTCAAAAGAAGAGATAGCAAGTGTTTACATGACCCTGAGGCGAGTTTCTGATTGGCAGCTGATGTTGAGACGATCAAATCACAATGATCGCAAGGAAAATTACATTGAAGAGCGGAGACAAGAACCTTAATGCACTAAAATAAAAGCCCAGTCTGTATTTTCTTACAGGAGCGATGACCGCGCAGATGGCCCTTAGACCAGAGCACAAACTGAGACCTTACAGCCGATGAATATACCCGCTTTTTTTAATTATCTGAATTAACTCAGTACCTGTCGCCATGGTTACTATTTTGACAACAATCGCTGATTGGTTTGTTTCTCTGTCAATCTGTGCCCAATAGGCCCGCCCATTTAAAAATGGTGCCATGGTTGGGCCATGGCTTCATGCCCAGACTCTTCCTCTGTCGAGAATAGACAGGAGTCATCTGGCTTGTCAGGCTCCCAGGTTAGAGCAGGGGTGCTAATTTACACCTTTAGCCCTTGGGCAGGTTGACAGTAAAACAAAAGTAGATGGATACATGGCCACACATTTCAAACATTATCCAACAAAAGTTATCTTTAATTCAACAATAATAAAATATAATCCAACTACCCAGCCCCAATTCTTCACTTTCACTGCATCGCACACACACAGAGCAAACTCACATACACACTTCAAATCAGTTGCTATAACAAACATGGAATATAAATTGAAAGCTACCAGTAATCTGGCAATCTAACTGCTTACAGAACCTCTTCCTATTTTTGAAAATGTGGTTAAGTTTATAATGATACTTACAGTTTAGACATGAGGAGCAGAAGTGAGGTAGAGGTACAGTAGTTACCATAGCAACCATAGGGTTTCCCCAGAACATGTGTTATGGCGGTCTCTGTCCAGGTCCACCACAAACTCTAATATATATATATATATATATATATATATATATATAATATATATTATATATATTATATACCAGGGTCGGGCCTTTAAGGCGTTAATTAAGATTAATGAATTACACAATAATTAGCGCATAAAAAATTGCCGCATTTTAATAGTTTTGTTTTTTTTTCCCCACGGAACGTTTCTGGATCTCTTTCGCCCTCGTACCTTCCATCCCGTGCGGCAGCCTCTGGGTGTTTTCCTTATATACTCCGCAGGAATAGTGTGTTTGTCCCCGGGTGTAAATGGTAATGGGGTGATGTGTGGGGAGCGCGTGGGCACATCTACGTTCACAGGTATAATCCACGTTTATGATCAGGACAACGGTGGAAAAACACGGCGTGTCTCACTTCCTAAGTGGGCACTAGCTTCACCCTGCTGTATTACAACAGCAGTTACAGAAAAAATAAAAATAAGTACGCTAAAAAGTAAGAAAAGTGGGAAGAATGGGATTCTGCAGCTGGCTCCTGCCCGCTGTATTAGTATGTATTACTTCTCACGTTCTCAGGTAAAATATTTATATTGGATTAACTGCAATTAATTAATTACAAAGGCTCTAATTAATTAGATTAGTTTACACCAATATATGTATATAAGGCCCAAAACATACAATAGTTTGGATTGACAAGTACAAGCAGTCTTCTGATTTATTCACACACAAATTTTAGACTTTATGTTGGAATAACAAACTTGATTAATGAAAACATTCTTGGCAAATGCTTTCGCTTTCGTCCGTCTTGCGCCGGTCCAAGAATTTCACCTCCAGCGGCACAATACAAAAATGTATGTATGATTAACAAGTTAGGTACCCTAGTTTTAACTTAGGTCAGCTTTGGTTTTGAGATGAGTTTCTCTTTCAGCCTTTGGTTGATTTAGAGCAGCCAACAAACAGTAAATGTGCATTTCTTTAGTCAAACCAAGTTTTTTTTTTTTGGTTCCATAGAAATCCTCAGATTAGTTTGAATAAATTGGAAAGTATGTAATTGTGTTCTTAATGTAATTGGTTTCCGTGCAGCAGGCTCCATTCAAATGAATAGTTAATTGAAAGCAAATGACGGCTTCCCTGTCAGCAGTCAGATGCTGCTGGCCCAGATTTGAACATGACAGATCTTTTCATGTGTGTCAATCAGCTGCGAAGTCTGCAGTCCTGGGTCAAGTATAAAAGACAGACATTCCAGATAATAATTCAAAGCGCGTTACCACTTCTATATCTCAGCCCGTCATTATCTCCAAAGCAAAGTGATGAGTAGGACCAGCGTGGGCTCCTGAACGGGCTGTTGGGAAAATGACGGCTGAGAATATGCAGCAGCAGAAGTGGTGTCTATCTCTCTCACACCAATATCACACCAGAAATCACATATGTTTCACTGAGCTGCTGTTTGAAGGCTTTTATAGAATATACCCAGACTAAACCACCGCTGGATCAGGCCTAAATGTCTAATTGAATAGGGACAAATAATCATAAAATAAAATGCAATAAGCAATTAGCTTAAAGCTGATCTATTGTACAAAAATGGCTTTTAACAATCTTGATTTCCCTTCCTTTGATTTCATAATCTTCTTCATCCTTCGCTGGGAACCACTGTTCTTCACTTACTTTGTTTGGGGACAGCATCTAAATCCCTGTTTTGGTTCATATTATTACACTTTTGTGATTGCACTGCTGTGTTGTAGGTCAGTGAGTGTATTAGTTTCCTCTAGTACATTGCTTTAGATCGATATTAGGGTTAAGGTTAATGTGCACTTTATTGCATCAGTGCAGAGCCATGGGACCCATTTCCAGATGTTGATGTTCGGCTTGGTCAGGACGACCAGAGCTAAAGAATTTTTCCACTGGTGCATGTTTTAGGGGGTGAAGGAAAACAGAGATGGGAACTCACGAGTCAGTCTCAGACTCAAATCGGACATACACTGTAAACCCGGATAGTGGGCAAAACTAAAACTAATGTTTCTTAAGGAAACTCGTTCCCTCAATAAAGATTAGTTTTATGAATACCATAAACATAACAATATAAGTTCATTAAACACAGACTTTACTAACAGTCGTTAGCTCACTAAACTAACTCATAAGTTGTTTGTACTAACCTGCTTTAGTTTTAGAGACACTATGAACATTACAATACAAGCTCAACAGTTACGTACAGTCTTAATGTCCTGAACTCTACAACTCCCAGATTGTGTTACAATAAAACATACAACTCAATTAGAACTTAGTTTCAGTCAAGTATTGCAAAGAAACAAAGAGACCTTTAAATAATAATTGTACACTCTCAAAAGGTGACTCAGGCAGTATATGTGTACTTTGGCTTGGCCCTGTCGATTACGGTTGGTAAATATAAATACAATGATTTATTTGGTCACATTAGTTTATTCAAAATGGTGCTCAAGTATTTTGCTTTAGGACTTTCTCCATATTCACTCAGAAGTTTGTTTTTCTCTACAATGCATTCTGGGTAGCGTCACTGCTTCGCCAAATAAAATAGTAACAGAATAGAACAGGAAGTATTCACCCTCACAGTCTCTTTCTGCAACAAGCCACAAACAACAAACAATTTGTATTTTTGATTGTTATGGTCAAAGAAGATACATTTTAAAACATTTAATTGTAAAGAGATTTGAGTGTTTAGCCATCCTTTAAGTAATACATTTTCATTTTAATAATTTGATTTTTGTCATTCTGTTTCTAACTAATCAGCATATCTTTTGAATCAGAGGCTCGTCAGAGTATAAATTAAAGACAGGCCCAAGGGGTACATTAGACAAAAAGCTGAGAACCACTGCAAAATACTTTTGGTTACGAGCTGTGACCAACAGAAAACAAACAGGCTTTCCAGAGCAACTTGCAAAAAATAAGTGCATGTTTTAATCTGGCAACATCAGAACATAACTGTCGGTGACGGTGCGTGATCTATAGAGTGAGTGATGTCATGACGTACGCCAAATGTGGAAAATAGACCCCGCCCCTTTGAGTCATTTTACCTGGTTTAGTAATCAGTGCTTGACATCATTATTTTCATCCAGCGTCATGCCAAAGTAGTACAGCTCATAAAGATTAGTAGCCACAACTATTTTGACAAAAACATATGAGAGTAAGCAATGACTACTAAACAGTTCACAAGATTACAAGATCTGGGTTTACAGTGTACTAAAGAGACTTGTTACTAGATCTTAAGACTTTGAATCGGGGTTTTGGGACCCGATAGTCTCTATGGCCACAGGTGGATAGGATTTTTTGACAATGTGCCATTTCAACTCTTATCCAGTAGTCATAGTGTAGTTGTAAGTCGTTTTTCCAGCTCTGATTTATAAAAGCCACCATGGTCAAGAGCAGGTTTTAAGTGACTGTATGTAATATGCACTTTCAGAGGTCTAATGAAGTAATTACAATTATAATCCAACTTTTGTTGCCAGAATCTTCCTGTAGCTCCTTAGCACTGATTTCTGACAGAATCCAAACAAACTCTGTGTATTATGCATGACCACGTATTATTGTACCTGGTTTCAACAAATGTATGGTGCAAATTTAGTTATATTTTCTTTATAAAAAACTGACAGCGAGACATTCCAAAAAAACACAGACAAGCTCTGATTGGATCTTCATGAAAATAGACATTTGTATTTTTAATTATGAATAACTCCACTTTAAGCTTTTGTTCAGAAAAGATCAGATATGATTTTTTTGGTTGACTAATTATCTGGACAAAATATATAGATGCAATTTAAAATGAAACTATTGCATACTAACCCTAACCTTTTAACCGAAACCAGATCCAAATGTTCAGAATAACGTGAATAACTCCACTAGGCATACATGTACTACTCATTAAAAAGCTCTGGTAACAGAAAAAGACCAGATTTTTTCATATTTTTAAAAATCTTTCATAAACATGTGTAAAGTCTTCACAGGTTTATTGGCTCAGTCTAGCAATGACAGAAACTATATGCATATGAGTGCTCAGTTGAAGTTTTATTTTTACTGACACCTTGTGGCTAAAGTTGAATGCATACCTTTGAATTATACAGACATTTAATTATGTCACAGCATGAGAAGGCAAGTATATAAAACCATCATTCCGTCAAGATTTGAGGGAGTTCAGGATAAATCTCCCACTGAGATTAAGTCATTGACATTTTATGAGACCCATTATGATTCAATATATTGACATACACAGCAGTGCTTCAGTGGCTTCAATAGAATAGATTTCTTTATGTTGTAATGATGTTAAAAGAACTATTTAAAGCCGCTCTAATTAAACACCTCTTGATATTTCGACTGCAACACCATAGTCTTCCAAAATCCCATTGTTAATCCACACAGATGCTTTTCTTATTTGATTGCATTAATATTATTGCTCTCCGCAGACAGCTCCTGGTTCTCCAATAGCATTCATTATTATTCTGTCTTGTAACCGCTTCATAACACCAGTCCGCAGACTCGAGTCATTTATAATCTCCCTAAAAAGGAGCCAGAGAGAAACGCATCAAACTCTCTTCACCTCTTCCTCCTCTAGCCTTGGCAAACCTGCTGTTACCATAGCAATGCACTTCCCTCCAACCATCTTGTTTAATACTTTTGCAACCTCCACTTACTAAACAAAGCTTCTATTCAGCAATAACCAACACACAAGGCCTGAGTTTAAGCGAAATTGACTTGGCTGGGTTTGACTAACGTGAGAATCAACTTTGTGCCCAACAACTTTTTCAAACTCGTTAATATTGGTCAAAAATACACATACAACCCATTTGTGTATGGAGATGCCTGCATACGAACACAAATACAAATACCATCAGAATGAGTGGCTTGTCAAATCCTCCAGAACACGTATTGATACAAAAAAAGAAAAAGCGTCGTGACCAAAAATAGCGCCTGACAGACAAGGTTCAGGGGGATGCTGCGTGAGCAAAGTGCAAATCCCCTACTTAGGATTCACCAGTCAATTACGGCACACTCAGAACCACATAGAAAACACAGAGAGACTGCAATCACTGCCTCACTTTAACAAATATCATGACAGAAGTGACTTACCCAGAGACTGTATTGTTGAAGCTCACAGCTCCTCAAATGCTGCAGCTCCACATGAGAACGCCTGTTTGCTTCGTGGGGTCTCCCTCGCCAGCCGCCAGCCAAAGAGATCGCTTCTGTGCTTGGGCGAATACGCGGATGTCATCCTCTCTGGCGACCGGCGATCACTGCTTTGAGAGGAGAAGGGAGAGAGGGAGGGAGGAATAGTGGAGAAATGCACACTGCGGAGTGAACACACTGCCTCTCCGCTCTGTCAGTGGCTGCGATCGAACCACCCCAGCCAACCGCCCCAACGCTCGTTTCTTTTGCCTTCATTACCGCAATCACACTAATGTATGCGGGTCCTACAGCGCCGAGAAGTTGTTCACATTCAAGTCTTGTGTTCCTGCAGCTATTTCCCTTTGAGATTGAAATTCTATGTGAAGTATATGTCCATTCATTAACATCGGGCTCCTCTGTGTGTGTGTGTGTGTGTGTGTGTGTGTGTGTGTGTGTGTGTGTGTGTGTGTGTGTGTGTGTGTGTGTGTGTGTGTGTGTGTGTGTGTGTGTGTGTGTGTGCGTGTGTGTGTGTGTGTGTGTGTGTGTGTGTGTGTGTGTGTGTGTGTGTGTGTGTGTGCGTGGGTTTTTGTTTTAAGTTATCTGAATGGAAGTCTGAAGAAGCAAAATCAAACATCTGTGTATTGACAATTAAGTCCTGTCTAATTATCTTAGAAGACGGATGACAGAGGTTTTTATGCCAAAAAAACAAGACCATTACCGACTTAGGCTATAAATAAAACATCTGCCCTGAATGTTAAAAGACAGAAGCAAAGATTTTTTTTTTTCCCTCCAGCTTCGTGACGGTAACATTTTTGAATAATTCATGTCGTGAGCCCGTTCTATGAAGTGCTGTGTTTTAATATAGAAATATCAATAAATAACTTAACAGACCATTACATAACAGTCTATACTTTCCCTGGAGCTGAGCATTGAAAGGGTATTTCTATATGAGCTATTATGCAAAGTCCCTACACTGTCGCACCAGACGCAATCGAATGATTTTATAGTTTATTATACTTCCATTACAGCAATTAACACATTATGCCCAAAAATGAACACTGGACCTTTAATACTCGATTCCACAAATTGCTATTGTGAAGGATAAAATAACTGCATACACTGGTCAATAGTCTGTCAATGTGTGTACACATACAGTATCAGTATTGATTACACTTAGCTAATAACAGATGCCATTTCCACTCCAACCTTATTACTGCTAATCAGAATTTTAAATTGTATTTAATTGTTTTAAATAATGTATATTTCTGACAATGGGGCAGTGTACATTAGATACAGTAAGAATATTTCAATGATATATTCAAAACTGTCCCTCCCCTTGGACAACTTTGACCAATAAGATTTACTTAGTATTCATATATGGTCATATCGGTGCACAGTGGCCTCTCATTTAATGCTGAGGTTACGTTCTAAGAAAAACCACAACAAGCAAATCCTTTAAGTAGCAGCAATATGTTTTAAGGCTGTTAAACCCCTAACCACACACTTTATACATTTTTCTAACCACCAGAACTCACAACTGCTGAAGTGCGATGGTGGAAATATCAATTCTGTTTTTCGTAGGTCTGACCCAACAAACAAGTCTTTACTCGGGAAAGAACGAGCCTGAAACATGCACTTTAAGATCAATTCTTAAGAGAGGATTAAATCACAATTATATGGATGAAAGAGAGAGATTGGCTGAGCACAGAGCGAGTAGGGTTTGGGTCTGTTTCTTGTCAATATATCTATTTTCTATAACTATCTGCTGCTTTTGTCTAATCAGGAAGTAACATTATAACCTTTTCAAAACATTAACAACTAGACAAAACTAGGCATTTAGATAAATAAGTAGTCCAACCTGTGATATGAGCTTTAACTTGCCTCTAGGACTGTAACAGTTAATCACAACTGATCGAGTTCTTTCAATAAGTGACAACTATTGATCAATTTACCGCTCTTCATACAAACTTCAACTTATTCATTTATAATATCACAATATCAATATAATGCTGCTCTACATAGTAATAACAGTTGAAGGCAGTGTATCACAGACATGACATAGACCAATCTGATAATATAGATCCATCATTAACTTTTAACCCTTTGCTCAGAGATATGTATTGACCAGATGCACCAACGTCATCCAGTCACGTGATTGTGAATGAGCTTACGGCGGAAGTATTGGAAACTAGCATTTCTGCGAGAGCAAAACGGACACAACTCTTAAAAACTGAGCTTCCTCTCCTAAATCGAGAAGTGGCTGCTTCAAGCACATGTTCGATTACGTTATAGGTGGAAGTAGGACATCAGGTCAGGGCTCACAAAGAGTGGTATTTGGATAAGTTAAGGATCGCCTAACTGGATGTTGACCATCCAGTTAGGCGATCCTTAACTCCCATACCTTCTCCCCCCAATCAATTTTATCGATTAAATAAAATGTCTAATTCACCCTACATGATCTTTATCATTATCGTTAACAATGCATCCCCTCACACTGGAGCAGATTTATATGTACATTTTGCTGGTAGCATTAGCAATAGTCCACTTTTCTGTGGCTTTTCTGTCTACAGCCAAACATGATACGTACTGACAGAGAGGAAAATAGTGAAACACGCAATTGACTTAAAAGATAAAAATGTCAATGTTGCAGCGCACATACAGGACAGTAGTAAGAGACACGTTTGACGTGTGTCATTGTCCTCCAAATTAATGGAAATAAAATAAATACAAACTTGTGATTGCTTTATCTTGTAAAAAGTGTTCACTGCATATTAGGGAGTACTTGGATGGGTCCCAGTCCTTTTGGTTGATTGCAGCTGGCCATCGTCATCTTCTGTCTTCATGACGAGCAGGTATCAGATAAAAAAGCTTGTCCTTGCCTGTTAGTATAATCAACCGCACTGCAAAATGTCAGTTTTGGCTGTAATGCGCTGAAACAGGTTGTTTTGGTCAGGTGTCCGTAGGCTCGCAGTTAGACTTCTGCCGTCTGCCATTGAGAGTGGGCGTGGCCGGGACGTCACATGCAAGGGGTCAATATCTCACAGTGCATCATGTGTCAGTGGGACAACTGAAGTTCATGAAAAGTCAAAAAGGGCCAAGTATATATTTTAATTAGTGCTGTTCAAAATACCACGTTTTAAATCAACACTGTCGTTTTTTAAAATTGCGCGATTAATTTGTGTGACCGACTTTACTCTTAGTTTTGTTGTTGTTGCTGTGGCCACTGTTGGCGTTAGAAAAACTACAGAAAGCAGAAATTGTCACGTGGTTAAAATGAGGAAGACTCAAAACGCAGGAATGCCAAAATAAAGCTTTTAATAAAACAAAGTCCAAGGCAAAGAACAACTCCAAAAATCCAAAGTAACCAGGACAAAACTAGACAAGACAATGCAGCAGCAACAAGGGGTAGAAGCACAGGGTACATATAGACACAGACACAGGTGAAACACATCAGGGCGGGGCAGACAATCAAGACAGGGGCAAACAGGACAGGAAGTACAACTGAAATGAAAGCAGATAACTAATGTCAAAATCAAACCAAATACAGAAATAAAAATCCACACCATGACAGAAATAGAAATAGAATAAGTGTTTGGTTTGTGTTTTGCTCCGGGTTTGATGATTTGTCTAGCGCAAAATGCTGAAAATCGATGTTTACATGCTTCTGAATGGAACGTTTATTTTAATAAGGTTGCCAGATGGGTAGACAGACAAGACCAAAGTTATCTACAGAACAGACCAAAAGTTTGGACACACTTTATCATTCAATTACTTTCTTTTCTTTTCATGACTATTGACTGTAGACCCACACCAGGCTGTGTAAGGGCTGTTTGACCAACAAGGAGAGTGATGGTGCTGGGCCAGATGACCTGAACCGGACCTGAACCCAGTCCAGATGGTTTTGAACCTGAACCCAGTCCAGATGGTTTTGGGGTGAGCTGGACCACAGAGTGAAGGTGCGAACAAGTGCTAAGCATCATGGGAACTCCTTCAAGACTGTTGAAGACCATTTCAGTTCCTCTTGAAGCTCATCCAGAAAATGCCAAGAGTTTGTGAAGCAGTAATTAGAGCAAAAGGTCCTACTTTGAAGAACCGAGAATATAAGACATATTTTCAGTTGTTTCATACTTGTTTTTTTTTTTTGTATGCACAAACATGTAATTCCACATGAGTTAATTCATAGTTTTGATGCCTTCAGTGTGAATCTACAATTTTCATAATCATGAAAATTAAAAAACTCTATGAATGAGAAGGTGTGTCCAAACTTTTGGTCTGTACTGTATGTGTTTTGTTGGCGTCAACTTTAGTTACACCGTAGCACGTCCACCTGATGCTAAACACACTGACGCCAACTCTCCTCCTCCAACACTTTCTTGTTAAGACATATGGATAGCACAACCAAGAACAAACTTTTCTACTTTATTTTGTATCGCCCTGTTTTGATTCCTTAGAAAGGGAAGTTGAAGGGGCTTTTTAGTTACCAATTATACATCTGTTTATTGATAGCATTGAATTATATAACATTTTGTATCAAGTGTGAATTATAACCCTACACGTTCATAATTAAAAATATCACTTTTCCAAGTTGATATGAGCATGACAATGACAACTCAAGGGACATAAAGAATGTGTTATTAATCTCAAGTTAACTATGATAATCAAGCAATTAATCGTGCTTAAGAACATTTTTGTTGGAAAGCAATAATTTAAATGTCTTTCCCAATGCCACAACAAGTAAATACTTTCTAGCAAATGTCTCTCATTCACAAGCGGCAATAGCGTAATTTGGATTTATATATTTGGCACTTTTCACATCTGAGTAAAGTGAAACTCAGACTGCACTAACGAGCCTTTATTACTTTTGGTCCAATTTTGGTTCAGTCTTATCATGTACTCATTTTGTTCAGAAAAATCAGACTCAAGTGAAATAAAAATAATTACTTGGTCAAAATACCTACACAATGTAAATAGATAAAATTAAAATCAAATAATTCCATGCAAAATAAGATAGAACTTTCCCTAAAGACAAAAATGAAGACAGTAAAGCCTAAAAACAGTTGTGGCCCTGGACCCGAATTCGTTTTTTGTGTGATTATTGGGTTAGATCACTGCAACGGCCGGCTCTCCAAATAAGAATACGATTTCTGGCACAGCCCTTGAGGTGATGATCAATAATCTGAAACACATAACTGTCTCATGAAGAATGCACTCATGTTCCTACTTGACTGATGCTAAAGTCCCCACATATAGCACCGCCATCACCACAGCTTTGGTGAGGGGCTCTTATATAATGTATAAGATGCTTGATGTTTCCAGTGTTTCGTTTTGTATTGAGGAGGACACATCTTCCTCACGTTACCTAGCAACAAGACACTGTACTAAGTCTCTGAAGCAGCTCCCAGTTTAATTTCACTGGGAGAAATGTGGTCTCTCTCATTCACCATATCAGTATTTAGACAGAACAGAAAGTAGAAGGAAGCTATAATGTCAGAGAAAGTAAACGACAATACCACATATGGTCTTTGCTGAGTGAGACAGAATGGGATTTTAATGATTGAATTGACTTTGGATTTTGATTATTAAAAGGGGATGCCAATGATAGGTGGATAATTAGCCTATGAGATATGATTTTGTCAGTAAGCACAATTGTGAAATAGTGATTAACATAAGATTGTTTCTTTAAAATTGAATGGAACACGCCTTAAAAGATCCACAAATCTGCCTTTGTTATGTGTTTCAGTTGTTTTCAATTCGTACATGGGGTGGGAGTATATATGTTTTTCTAATTGCCACTCCATTTCAAGCCTATAATTTCTAAATAAAGTTGTAATTATATAGACAGAAGGTGGGTGGCAGGGGGGGTGGCAGTCGGAGCTGCACCCAGTACACAGAGCACCAGCCCCTCACTGATCCTCCTGCAGGTGGTGAGTCCACAGGAGCTGAGATCTTTCAGTGGGGGCTTCAGGCAAAGTGGGGTTAAGTGTCTTGCCCAAGGACACAACGGCAGCAGTCATCAGCGGGAGTCGTGAAGTAGGTCTTACGGTGGGCTCGAACCCACGACCTTCAGGCCCAAAGGCCAATGCTCTACCAACTGAGCTACTGTATATTCGTAAATGTATGAATGTAACGACTTCTGCTCGAATTAATGAATATTTAAAAAAAATTATGAATGAAAATGAATGATTGATGCCAGGAGGTTGTGGGTTGAATCCAAAGACCATAAACTGTGTCTTAGTAAACTATATTCTTAATTTGTTCAATTGCAAGTTACGTGTTTAAGTGTGCGTCTTACATAAAAAGCATGTAAATGTTTTGATCTGTCTTCTCTCGATTTGATGCAAAAGTCTGCCCCCCTCTGGTCTAACATAACATCGCCCATTTCTAACAGACTTCTGACTCCCATGAGGCTTTGGTACACAGCACATGCATCAGGCCTCATTGGAATCTCAAGCTTTGAAGAGCGGGGCGTCTGTTACGTAATGCCGATCCAAACGTTGCTTTGCTGATGGGAAAATTCGACCAGAGGCATATCACTAACAGCTGAGGTTATGTAAGACTGCAACGATCACTCCTTGTGTGAATTGACCAAAAGACTAGCAAAAAATACAATAAAATGTACAAAATATACTTATGTGTTTCAAGGTGTTTACTAAATGATTTTAAAAACCGGCACCTATAGCAACTCCCAGGGGTAGGTGGACTCCCAGGGGTACACAGGGGTATTTCAGGGGGTACTAGAAACATGCAAGGATAATATTGGCTCCTATATGGGCACATCAATTTAAGGCTTATTCTCTCAAGAAAACAAACTCACCATTTTTCTATTCTTAACAAAAAAATAAAATAAAATTAAAATAAAAATAATGGGTAGTGTGAATAACATTATGATGTATTTCTAAAATGGGAATGACGGTAAGGGGACTAATAATCATGATAATGTATGGATGAGAATGAAAATGGTGACAAATGTAATGCAAATAATAATGAAATCATGATCAGTCAATAGAATGGTGATCGGTGTTAATGATATATGGTTATCATATGAATGAAAAAATTAAAATTTAATAAAAACACGTACATAATAATAATGATTATCTTACCTTGGAAGTCGTGTGAAAATCTTGTGATTTATTGTATAACATTAATGCTTTTCTAATCCATGCTGACATTTGTTAGGATAATGTGGACAACTGTAATCGTGGAATTGATTGTGATCATGGATGGGCCATAGACTGTATATATTAATGGACAGAGTCACGCCTATCTCCACTGTTCTAACTAATGGGCCAAAAAATGTGCTCTACTGGAGCAATCCAAATGGGTCCACCCCCATCGGCCCGGGGTGGTTTTGCAAGCATGTCAGCGCACGTCATTTTGGCCACTTTTGAGCCGAGACCCGCCCCCACTGGGATGGGCACACCCACAGAGCCTTGTGTGTGCCTATGTATGGAAATTATCATTCACTAATTGCTTATAAGTAAACAGGCCCATGCACCTTCTGATGTGCATGTGCTTGGGTAACTCAGGAACTTGTAGTGTTTATTGTATGTAAACTGTATGATGCCTGTATTCACCGTTTATTGTCTGCAGCTGAAAGTGATCACTCAGAATAGGGGGTAGGCACTAATAAGCTTTCTTGCTTCAGCCTACTCCTTTTGAGCGACTTTATAACAGTGTAATCTTGTAATAATGCAAAATATGTTTGTAAAATGCTCAAATAAATAACAATCAATCAATCAAACATTGAACCGAGAACACAATTCATAAGGATAATAATTGGGTCCTACTTTTGGTCCAGTTTTGGTTCAATCCAAGCATGTTCTCATTTTGTTGTTAATACAAATTTAAACTCAACCTTAAAACAGAGGAAGGTTGGTCACCCATCATCTGTACAGTTAGCAGGTTTTCCGACGTTTCAAACTCAACCTTAAAGTACATCTACATGAATTAAACATACAATTAAAGAGCGCCTAAACACCAAATCAACTTTTTGTAACTCATAAACAGCATAAATATGTTTATTGTAGTGCTCTCTACATATTCTGGTCATTTTTTTGACATTTTAGTGCAAATTAGATCAAATCTCACTTTTGAGCCAAAAAATTAGAGCCCTGCACGGGCCTATTATCTGGGCCCGAGCCCGGCCCTGGCCCGAGGGGGTGGCGCCCCAGCCCGGCCCGGCCCGATATGGTTTCTGAATTTTCAGGCCCGAAACCCGCATCAAGCCCGCCTTTTTTTTTTTTTTTGTAACCTCCCATAACAATGTTTTAGCGTAGTATATAGTGCCGCGCACTGATATGAACGCAGACTTAGCTAGAGGGCGGAGTTATACATGGTAGTGATGTGTTGCAATGAGTTCTGTGAGTGCGGAGTGGTGCAGAGTGAACGGCCGCATCTGTATGATGCCCCCGATGCTGCAACACATCTGCACATTACATAAGTAATGCTATGTGCCGTCAATGACAACACTACACAGAACAACAAACACTACAGCGTGATAGAACGCTATATTCAGTGGGTGCGTTCGTAAATGTATTCTGCCGCTCTGAAAATGAAGAGCCCGAGCCCGGCCCGTGTCCGAGGTCATTATGCGGTCATCGGCCCGAAGCCCGGCCCTCGGGCTGTCGGGCCGTCGGGGCCCTCGGGCCAAGGGCTCAAGTACAGGGCTCTACAAAAAATGTCTGTGTGGCGCCCTCTCAACCTTTTCGGTGGTACTACATTTGAATTTGGTCTTGGCCTCTCCATTGATTCTGTAATTCTGTGTGACGTCAGTTGGTGTGTGTGACGTCAGTTGTTGTGTGTGTGACGTCAGTTGGTGTGTGTGACGTCAGTTGGTGTGTGTGACGTCAGTTGGTGTGTGTGTGACGTCAGTTGGTGTGTGTGTGACGTCAGTTTGTGTGTGTGTGACGTCAGTTTGTGTGAGTGACGTCAGTTGGTGTGTGTGACGTCAGTTGGTGTGTGTGACGTCAGTTGGTGTGAGTGACGTCAGTTGGTGTGTGTGACGTCAGTTGGTGTGTGTGACGTCAGTTGGTGTGTGTGACGTCAGTTGGTGTGTGTGACGTCAGTTGGTGTGTGTGTGACGTCAGTTGGTGTGTGTGACGTCAGCTGGTGTGTGTGACGTCAGTTGGTGTGTGTGACGCCACTTGGTATGAGTGACGTCACTTGGTGTGTGTGACGTCAGTTGGTGCGTGTGACGTCAGTTGGTGTGTGTGACGTCAGTTGGTGTGTGTGACGTCAGTTGGTGTGTGTGACGTCAGTTGGTGTGTGTGACGTCAGTTGGTGTGTGTGACGTCAGTTGGTGTGTGTGACGTGCATCTGTCTGCCCAGTGATATAAACCCATTCAACTCTCACACATGCCCCAGCAGCAGGTTGGAGTATTCTGGCGACATCTAGTGGATTAAAATTAAATTACATGAGTGATTCTGAGATTATTGTGTGTGATTAGGTTCAGGTGTGTAGCTTTACAATTATCTTAGTGTGTAAACAAGGGTGGAATGAGACTTTCTGGTGCGTAAACTATTGCTTTAAGCGGCAATGACAACTGTCTGTTTTTTTTTTGTGTGACAAGTGAGCTGTCAATCACAGCCAAGACCACGCCCAACTCTAAGCCCCCCTTCTTGTCCCTTGGTCCTCTGGCAACGCCCTTTTAAGAGAACATTTTCAAATGTTCATGTGGGCGGAGTCAGGCTGTGCACAGGTGTTTAGTCGCTCTTTAACTATGAAGTAATCAAAAGATGCAAAAGAGGAGATAAAAGATCCTTACAGAAAAGCGGAGACCTTGGTATAACAGTAAGCTTAAAAACAGTTGTAGCGAAGATCAAATTGAGCTTGTTCTCTGGGTACATGAAACACTTTTCCCTAACAAAGAAGTGTTTCTCTATTGTGCTCCGTCTATACTGGCAAGAGGGTCCACAGGGCAGAAAAGGTTGGGAACCACTGGTCAATATCACTTCCCCCCAAGTTTTTAAGAGATTATCGTAATGTTGATTGTGCAAAAAAGAACACCTCTCACATTTGTTTTCAGCTGCTTTGTCTGCTGCCCTCTTACATCTGCAGTTTACTCACACAAAGAGATCTTGGTTCATATGGTTTGCGATCAAATGATCTTTTGTTGCTCTCTGTTCCTTTCGCCCGCACAGAACTGGGAAACTGCTTTTGTACATGCTGCTCCTTCTACATGGAACGTTTTGCAAAAAGACTGGAAATTATCTGAATTTATTTCATTGAATGCTTTTAGATCCAGATTGAGAGCATTTGAGGCATCCTCAACTGTTTTTTATAATCCGTAATTTTATGAAACTATTTTTATAATATGTATGTAACTGTTTCATAATCTGTTATGTATGTAACTTTTGTCCAGGACTCCCTTGAAAAAGAGGTTCTTAATCTCAATGCGACTTTCCTGGTTAAATAAAGGTGAAATAAAAATATAGACATAACACACGCTCTATGTCAGTGCACTTTGATAATAACGTACCTGTATTATTCCATGTCTCCACTGCAACGCCTTGTGTCCTTTGATATTGTTGTTTCCGGTATTTTATTGACGTTTGCTCCTGTCCAGATCCTGGTGTCTCGCTGCTGGATCTTAGCTGTGGAGCAAAGACAGATCAAAACAAAATTATGACGTTCTTGAAAATGGTTTAAATTTATGAATACATTATGGCTTTGAAGCATGTGGTCTATTGATATTGTGTTCATGTCCAAATATAAACGCAGAATATGCTGTACTGTTTTGTGGAGTGATCTGATATCTACTTATTTCAGTAGATGTTATTGCTTTGCTTGAAAAGTTTGCTCATTCTTAATCTTCATTATTGGATGATTGTAGCGCTTAAAAACTGTTTTTTCTACAGTAAGAATTATCACCTCTCCACAGATATAACTTAAACTGTAATTTACCCAAGTGAAATTACATTCTTGTTTCAAATCTAAAAGTAAATACATAAATAGTAAAAAACGTTTTAGAATGCTTAGAGATGAACCCAATTAAAAATCACCAGGACAGTTGAGCAACACACCTTTAAAGAAAATATTTAAAAATCAAATTGAATACAAAGCTTTTTTAAGATCTCAAATTGCGAAATAACTGCTGTAGTTTGGAGCGCTTCATTGTAATACTTAGCATTTGGCCATAGAGGGAGCTATAGTACAAATCATAGACAGCAAATTCTCTATGACCCATTACAAACAATAGCTACAACAGTTACATGGCATTCTTGAACTCAGGAAGTGTGAATGTTGGAGAAAAGCCAGCTGACAATAAGCCAACTATTCACTCTCACACACATAACATGATGGAGGCCTAACAGTTTCTCCAGATATCAAAACAAAGCACAGTCCTACAAGGATGTGTGTCTGTGCTGCTGTCAACCTCCAAATGTAATCTCTCATAATACAGTATACTAAAACAATAATAACATCTGATGACATAAAGGCAATGGATTTTTGGTTGGAACTGTTATCTGGAAGGTGGAGCACAGGAGTGAAAGCAAAGATCAATCAGGTACACATTTTTTTTTTACAAATTTCAGTAATCTAAATGTCCATAAATCAAATATGTATTGAATTAGATGGTTTAAACAACCAAGCCTTCCAACTAGGGCTGTAACGAGTTAATCAATCAGTCGCAACTAATCAATTATTTAAATACATGTCTATATTTAAGTTGTGTATTTTAGTAATTGATACATTTTTTATGAAGTTTTTTTTTTTTTAAAGAGCCCAGATATTAGCCATATGCTGTGACTATTTCTTGACTCCAAACAGAGCTGTATCTAGTCAAATAAAACGGCATGAACATTTATTTCAACAAACAACCATATTTGTTAAATCTAGTCTGTAACAACATGAGTCACATCGCTCTAGTTTAGTTTTTGTCAAATCTATTTAAAAATCCCATGTTTAGAGGTCTTTCCTGATCCTAACAACCCGATAATTGAATGAAGAATCGCCCAACTATTGCAATCGATTGCAAAAATAGTCGTAAATTACAACCCTACTTCCACACAAGATCCTTACTGAGAGATTCTAATGTCATAAATAATAAAAATAATAATAAAATAGCACTGTACATTAATAGTATACATAGGTGTACAATTTAAAAGGCTATAAGGTTCTTTTGATATGCTTTGGTTAATGAATAATATGGAAATCTGTTCTTGAAAACATTAGAATTCCTGCATGTGTTGTTTTTGTCTTTCTACTATTTGCCCAAGTGGAATTACACTAATAAGGATAATGTAAGGACCAGCATGCATTGGGCTTAGTGGTTTATCAGTGTTTTGATGGTCTCCCCTAAAGCCACAGCAGGAGCAGCAGGAGTGACCCACTTCTATTGTGCTTTACACTCTGTCAGTTCAGAAAGGCTTTGTGTGTGTTCATTCACCAACGTACGTCACCCTCCGCTGAAAATACAGTCTAGTTCTGTTATAAGATACTTGGCCACTGGGATCTAACAATATGCCCTCCCTCAATATGCATAAGTCTAGCTGTACATGTTCTATTGTTAGGGTTGGTCCAGCAAGTTTGGACCCTGTAAAGGAAATGTATGTTAAATGCTACACATGTGCTGCATTGTGGAAGTGAAGCCCATCATGTAGATTACAATAGCACAATAGTGCAATAGGGAGCAGTGCAATAGGGAGCAGTGCAATAGGGAGCAGTGCAATAGGGGGCAGTGCAATAGGGAGCAGTGCAATAGGGAACAACAGTGCAATAGGGAATAGTGCAGTAGGGAACAGTATAATAGAGAACAGTACAGTAGGGAACGGTGCAGTAGGGAACAGTGCAATAGGATGTGTGAAATACAATGTCTCAAGTCTTTCTGTCAATTGTTGTTTACTGTCTCACATGTCTGTACGTGTTCAGCTGTCCTTGTACATGTCCTGTATATAGTCTTGTGTACACTGTATTTTTTGCATGATTTGTATTGTTACATCTTGTTTGTTTTTATGTTCTTTGTTAACATCAACCTGCCAGGAGGTCTGCAGATGGAAATTAGCCTAAGGCTATAATCTGGCATATTTACATTTGTTAAATGTTCATTAATATGCATTGTACCTCCTTTAACACCCAAATAAATAAATAAAATAAACAATAAATGTATCTTTCGGAGATATCCACATCTAATATCAATAGTCAGTTGTTATGTAATGTCATCCACAAGTTCTCCAGTGTACATTAATAACATACATAGCCTGCAGTCTGCTAGCATTGAACTTCGCTCAGGGAATGGCTGCTCACCTCCGCATGGTTCATTTGGGAAAGAGTGATGCTTCAAAAATAACAACTATGCATAAGAAACTGTAATAATTTACTCCGATAATGCGATACTACCTACAGTCACATTATGAAGCAACAGGTGAAATGGAATACACGTGGCTTCGCCGCCATTTTTTCCTCCGCGTCACGTAAAGGCTTGTGCTGGTGATGACGTGAACATTCTGCCCTGCAGGTCTGCTTCCATTATGCTATAATTGTACTAATACCTCAATGATTAAAGCTCATGTAAAACCTACTCCTCTTGAAACAGTGTTTCCTCACTGGTGCAGAGGCCTCTGGAGCAGAGACGTCCTGTCCTGTTCTCACCCTGTTCTCACCCTGTTCTCACCACGGTCCTCACCACGGTCCTCCCACAGATGCCACAGATGTGACTTCATGGGAATGATGCGTGCGTTAAAGCCAAATGCCAAAATATGGGGCTATCATTTTCAGCCAATCACGACGCCGCTTGTAACAGGTCTACGCGCGTCACGGTCCACGGGCACGCGCACAGAGATTGACGCGTGGACGCGCACATCTCTCGGCTGATGCAGGAGTAGATCTATGATGCCTCCAGTCTAACTTCATTATGGGGCACCGGGAGCCCTCCCCGGAGCGGACCCTGACAGACAGAGCCCGTGACACCTGCAGGACTTTAATACCAGGATAAAAGTCTTCTTCACCGCGTTTCAGAGCCGCGCGTACAGCCGCAGAGGAGGCGTCGCTGCTGAGAGCCGCGGTGCAGAGGACGGCGTGGTCGGGCTGAGAGTCGGTGGAGGAGCATGGATGAAGTGTTGAGCAGAGGCTGGTGTTCTCCGCCGCTCATGGCAGGGCGGCCACAGCCGGAGTGAACACATCTGTTGTCCGCTTTCTGCCTCTGCCTCACCTCGGTCAGCACCACTGGAGCTGGACAGCGACTGTGGTCAGCTCCAGGGCCCGGAGCGGGAGCCCGCAGGCGGCATGCAGCCTCACCCTCTGCGGCACACCGGCTCGGGAGGCCTGGGCTTGGCCCTGGAGGAGGAACTGTCTGTACTCACGGGACAGCGGCACCAGGATGAAGAGCTGTCTGACCCACAAGCACTTGGACTGGGCCATAGTGCAGAGCTACTCACGCTCTTCCGACAGAAGGAAAAGGACCTAGTTTTAGCTGCTAAACTTGGGAAAGCTTTACTCGAGAGAAACCAGGATTTGACCAAGCAATATGAGCGCATGCAGAAAGACCTCAGCGACAAACTGGAGGTAAACAACCAGAGCAATCAGACATGTTTATGATTGTTTATTTAGTCTGCCATAATCAGCACGTGGTCCATTTACACTGATGAACAAGTCCAAACAAACTGTGGCAAAGTGTCCTATCAGAGCGACACCCTCACGCACCGCAGGGTCCTCCGCTTTATCTCAAGCCCAGTCTTGGGAAATAAATGTAACATACGGCGCTGTAATTGTTAGATGTAACCCCGTCCCATGGTTCAGTAACCAGCAGACTGAACACTTCCAAGTTTAAACTATTTCAAACGAAACCAACAACATCCTAAATTATGAAATGCTTTTTAACTTCTGCGGAGTTATTTATTTCATTGAAACTTACACATGCTAGAATGACTGTGAATCCTCATGCATGGATTAATGCTGTTGCTCACCAGGCTTACCATGTTGACAGTACATCTGCTCAGCTCTTTGATCCACATTTATCCGAATAAATCTCCTTTAAAAGGCTGCCCCATCATCATTGATGATATTACAGCCCCCGAGCCCCCCTGCCCTGATCATGCAGGGCTGTTTACGTCCCATTGTTTTGATGACATCTTTCATCACCTCTTTACTGCTGCATTTGCAAAGAGATGAAAACAGAGCCTAAATGGGACAGCTGTTGTGTACACTCGCTCATGAATGCAGTAGAATATTAAAGAAGAAATATTATGCATTATTTTTGGACAAATGATAATGAGACTTCTTACTTTGGCATGTCATGTTTTAGAATGTGAAACACTATCTTAAGTAAAACATGTCTGGTGAAGTATAAAAGGTGAAAACAAATGCTCGCCACCTGTAGCTCCCTATGTTACCGCAGAGGGTTGAATTTGCTTTGGCTTTTTCCAGATGTGAAAATTACCGGCCGCAAACAGTAGATTGTAAAGGCAAAGCAAGGCAAGTTTAACAAAACAAGATAGAAACAACAATCATACAATCATAATTAATCACAGTACATAAAAAGAGCGATGATTAATCCCTCAGTTGTATGCACTGCTAAACAGAACTGGATTTGAACATTTTCAGAGAAGAAGCCTGTCTCACATTTTCAGGAAGACTGTTCCAGATTTTAGCTGCATGAATCTGAATTGCCGACTACCCATGTTTAGTCCAGACTCTGACCATAATTTCATGTCAGAGATTGCCTAATATTGCCTAAACTAATATATGGGCAGACATTTGTGTTTTAAGAGTGTGATGTCATAGTGGTCCAGTGACATCATACTATTACAGGACTGAGACTGGAGCTTTTGGCCAGAAGGGGCGGAGCTACATGTTTGTGCCAGACGTTCCTGATATTAGTGTGGATGGATCTTAAAACAACAACAAGGGAACAGTTGTGACAGTTGTAACAAGTTGTAAACGGGTTAAAAGCTCAAAATAGTTGATTATGCAGAATATGTCTTCTTTATAAGAGTAGATTATCTAAAAAATGAAGAAAGATCAAAATCTGGCTCATTCTTGTGCATATGTTTTTATTCATGTATAGTTTCAGTGAAGATCATGATCCATGATTGAGAATGCATGTTTGGGGAAAGGGTATTGTACGTTATAACTTTGCTTTTTATAATGATCCATATTCTTAAGTGTTGATTATGATGTTGGTGTTATAAGTAGGTTCAACATGGACAGTTCTAATAAAAGAGATAAAGGAAATATCTTTACTCCTTCCATAATAAAGGCCCATTAGAGCATATATAAGTAATCTTGTTTCACACTCCATTGAGTTTGTTTTTAAACAATTTGCATTCAATCTCAGACTTGGATACACTATTATTATGCACCGAATACATTACTTGGATGGCACCGTAGCTCAAAAACAAAACAAACCGTTTCTTTCCGAGCTGCTGCCGTCAGACTGTAGTATTATTATTATTATTTAGACTTAGACTTAGACACAGACTTTATAGATCCACAAGGGAAATTGCGTTGTCACAGTAGCTTGCATAGTATTTCACTATAAAAATAACATTAAAGTAACAATCTGAAAATAAGAATATTTTAAGTATTGTGAGAAAAGAATAATCTGGATATACTAAGGAATATACATATCTGTGACTATGTACACATTTACAGTGTAAAATACAGAGACAATAGGATGATCAAATAAAATTAAGATTAAGATTATTCTAATGATTAATAATAAAAAAAAATATATAGTGCTTTTTTGGACACTCAAAGACGCTTCACATGTCGTTATTTATTCACTCCATACACGGTGGAGATAACCTACTACTGTAGCCACACCTTCCCTGGGATACACTGACAGAAGCGAGGAAACCAGTATGTGCCATCTCCGACCACCACCACCAACCATTCACACACACACCCGACTCATTCCAGGCAATGTGGGTGAAGTGTCTTGCCTAAGGACACGACAACAGTTTGGCCCTTTACCTCCGCAGCCGCCCCACTGTGGCACCTGGTGTTCCCAGAGGTCTCCCATCACAGTACTAACCACAAGCTTGCCCTGTTCCTATCCGTATGCTGCTAATACATAAACAGTCTAGATGCCAATCCAGAACCACCTACGGCTACTTGCATACTGTACTTACTTTTTAATGTATGCATAGACTCTTTCCAAGTGCAATTATATGATTATACTTCAGCTAAGGAGTTATTCTCTCATATTTATGCCTGTGCATGCTGTGGCTATCTATCTTGTTTTGAGTGTTCCCCATATAGGATGAATAAAGGTTCTCTAGTTAGTTTCACATGCAGGATTACTGTGCAGGTTTTTCCTAACTCACCTAATTTCATAATACATGTTCTACACTTTGTTAAAGCTGGGGTACCTAACTTTCAAGCTACAAAAAATATATCTAATAAAATCCATGGAAGTACTCCTGGTTCTTAAATCAGTTTTCACATGCATTATTTTTATTTTTCGGCCTCTACCACAACCTTAGATGGGGTTTTTTAGACAGAAAAGGGGAATAGAGAGGACCACCCACACTCAGCCAATCAGCTATCAGCCCAAAGTGTCCAATAGTGACTCACAGGGCAAATATGTAAAGCCAGCTTGTTGTAGTCAACATGTTCACAACCTTTCAACAACAAACATAATCTGTTATGTAGGAAACAAAAAAAGTTAGGTGCTCAAGCTTTAAAATAAGTTAGTCATGTTCATCTGCTGTATGTCTTCTTTGTGAATACCACCAAAGGGGCCTAGATACTTCCTCTGACTAAACAGCAACTGGAGGATACTAAAAAGCTTGTTCTTCTGCTGCTATTGTTGAAACATTAAGATAAAGAGATCCTTTATTTGTCCCACAGTGGGGACATTTTAGTGTTGCATCACAAGTTACAGAACAGTAGGAATGAGGAGCACATAGCACAAGATAAATGAATAACAACTCTATACTAAAATAAAATATTTCTATAAACATGTCTAGCATAAAAAGAAGTAGTATTGAATCTTTATAGCATAATAAGGAAAAAAAGTCTCATAATCTCCAGCTTTAGCCTGATGCAGAAGCAAGACTAGAAAAAGGTAGAAAAACCTCTGACTTTAGCATAATAAGGAGCAAGTATGAGATGCTGTATTTTCTAGTGCACCTAATATATAGTTGTGAGTCACGTACCTTTGCTTTAATCGGACCCTCTCTTTGTCCACAGCACTTGGAGCAGGAGAAGCACGAGCTGCGGCGGCGTATGGAGAGCCGCGAGGGGGAGTGGGAGGAGCGCGTGGCCGAGCTGGAGTCAGACGTCCTGCACCTTCAGGACGAGCTGCAGAGACACCAGGTCCAACTCCGAGACACCGACCGCGACAAGAGCCGAGCCATCCGGGAACTGTCGGAGCAGAACCACCGGCTGCTGGAGCAACTCAGTAGGGTGAGGCTGTGGAGGAGTGTGTGGTGCATGTGAGGATTGGGAGCATAACCGCGGCTATAGGATGCATTCACGGTGCACACAGCCTAGAGTTTAACATTGTGGTCCTGGTAACTATGGGAACTGTCAAACGTCATGCTTCTTGTCTTAGTTTAGAGGTAATAACATAGTACGCATACACACATCAAGGCATGCGACAAACTTTACTGCCGGGCGGCACGGTGGCTGAGTGGATAGCACTCTCGCCTCTCAGCAAGAAGGTCCTGGGTTCGAATCCCGGTCGGACCAGGGCCTTTCTGAGTGGAGTTTGCATGTTCTCCCCGTGTCTGCGTAGGTTTCCTCCGGATACTCCGGTTTCCCCTACCACTAAAAATATGTCCAATAGTTCTGGCATGTGCCTCCTGTACAGGCGACCCCGCTCCCATCTCTGTGTGGAGTGAGAGACAATTGCCCAAAAATTAACAATTGTAAACCGCTTTGAGACTCAGATCTGCAGTGAAAAGGCGGTATATAAATAAACACTTACTTACTTACTTACTTATAGGCAAAGTAGTTAGCTCAGAGAATTGTACACAGCAATACCCAAACATAGATCAGAGAATCAAACAGTTTAAACCACAGAAAACACATTGGTATTGGTTCATAAAAGGCAAAGTGTTGATAAATGTCCATAAATGTTGTTGAATGTTGAGTGTCCTGGATCATCACCACTGTCCTTATTGTTAGACCTTCCAAGACTCTAACCGACACTCCTGCATCTGCAAGGAAAAACTCTAAACCCAGTGGGATAAGTGAGAACCTGGGGGAGGCCCACATTGAGAAAGGGGTCCCACATCTTCTTTGTCAGTGCAAATCATCGTCTAATTCTATTCTCATAAAGGTGGTGACAATGTTCAAAAACATATGGCCTGTAGGAAAGACTTTCAGGCATAATTCCTAGCGTACATCGGACTGGCAACTGATTATACCCGTCGCCTATGAGTTGCTGCCCCGCACACTCCCAGTATCAGGCCAGTCTCGGGAATAACAGCGCGAACATCGACAGCAACTGGCCTCAACTACAGTGTGTTTTCTGACATAAACAGTAGAGGGCGCGCAATACGTCACATGATGACACTCTCAACACATGTTGTTGGAGCGCGCACATCGGGTCATATCTCCGGATCTGAGTACAACTAGTTGCCGAAAAGAAGAACACGGGCAACTGACTGAATCCAGAGATCGACTGTTTATCTCCAGTTGTAAGAGCGCTCACACTACTCTCAGTTGCCAAAAGCCGCCTTGCAACTAGTTGTTACTCTGTCGATGTACGCTAGGCTTTAGAATACGATACAAGTTTTAGAATCAAATCACTATTAAAAAAATGATTAAGGAACACATTTACAGTTATATTAGCAGCTGCCCGCCAACTGAAATAGAATTCTGTGAAAGCTGGGTTTTTCAAACAATCCATTGTGTCAAAATTGATTATGTCCTGGATGCAGAAAGAGTAAAAGTAAAATGTTGTGAACAAATCAGACCACAACATCCTGTCTTCATCTAGTTATAAAATACAGTAGCCTGAAATCCTCCCGTCCTTTTGTCGCTGAAGATTGATTCGTGGTGATGTTTTTTCCGTAAATTGGTCTAATTTGCTCGATGTTTGAAGAGGATATAAAAAGGAAAAGCACTATATTTTGTTATTTTGTTTTGATCACATTTGCAGCTACACCATAAGTCGCAGAAATGTCATTCCATCTCTGGTTTTAAAAATATGCTTTTAGTTGAAAGATGCACAATTTGTACTCAAGTTATGCGAACAAGGAGAGAAATGTAAAGTTTTCATCAATTTGTCGGTGTGAAAAGGTCATCCAAGGCTTCCACCCATTTCTCCTGCACATCAAATACATCCTAGCCCCCAAGAGTCACAGAGTTATGTTTTACTTACAAAAAAGTACATTTTCTGTTGCAAGGAAATTACGATAAAATGATGAGGAGATGGGGCGTCTCGATGTTGTTGTTTTGAATAGGAAGTCAAGGAGACAGATTATATATTATATTAGGCTTTTTTAGATCATAACTTTGGTGTGTAATTGACCAAATCTAAAAAACGTTCAGTCTAAATGTCATTATGCGCATTCCTGGCCTCACCTGAATGATGCAAAGTCCCGAATATAAATGAGTTTCAGAGATAAATAATTCATGATGATTGGACAGACCACTTATGCAACAACAATCTGCGAATTATCCGCCATTTTAAGGACGTTTGGAACCAGTTTGATTAAATCCCTGGTAAAAAGTGAACCTGGTAATGTCTCATTATGCATTGTTGTGGGAAGAGCGGTGCACAGGCCACAGCCGACAGCTTAAGTGAAGAGGCTGATGCTGTCCAAAGTGCCAATGTCTTAAATCCTGCTAAAGAGCTCAACAAAACACAAGCTCAATCTAAAACAGGCCTTCCCTGTTTCTCCTTTTTTCACAGCACAGCTTTAATTATTTGTCTTACTCTCTAATGCTTGTTGTGTTCATTTATTTATTGTTTTTTACTTTCAGTGACTTGATTTGTACTTTTAAGAGTCACTGAAGGTTTCAAGAAATAAAATCATCACTTTTATTGTTTTTTTTGTATTATCAAAATTATCTAATTAGAAAAAAAACGTTTTCCTTTGTTAACTTGAGTGTTTGATATCGCGGTGAGATTCTTACCAATGGAGCTGTTACAGTTGATTATGAAGTATTATTTTTCACAAAAATATCTGTATTTTATCAGTTCTAAAAAATCCAAATGGGTCATTTCCTAACCTTTTGAATCCAGTCATTGATGTTCATTGATATTGTTTGTATGATTGTGTCTCAAAATGACTTACTGGTGCATATTATGATGTGGTTTGGTTGGACGCAGGTGCAGAGGTAACTGGGATAACCCCACCGCAGTTATACATGAGTAAGTCTGCGTCCTCTGGGAGTCTGCTGCTTTGGGGAAAGAGCCAAGTAAAAGAGTGTGTGAGAATGACAGAGATGGATTTATGCTGCTTTAATTTCTTAAAACTCACTATTTTCAGTGGAGGCCAAATTTAATGACTTCTTCCTGTTCCTTTATTGATCCATTTCCATCTCATCTGCTCAGTTACAAGCCACACTTACTGTAGTAATCATAATAATTGGGATTTTCAATTCAATCAAGCTTAGTAGGAGACATTGAGCCTTGATTGTGTCTGTCTTTGTGCAAGAGACGCATTTAAGAAATCAAAAGAACATTTGATCCTACTTAAGATAAGTCTAATGTGCATCACTCTGTGGCAGGATATCTGTTCTGTCGTACTCTGCACTTCTTTCTCTTTCCACTGAAAACACAGCTTCAAAATACTTAATTTGGTGATACTGAGATTATAGTCATGTTTGAGTTGTTTTCCATGTACACAGCACACAAAGCTGCACTTCATACATGTTTAATATACGCATTCCGCCAATGCTCCCCTCTCAGTCCTCTAACTGCCGACACCTCAAAAGGCTTCTGCACGTGCTGCTCTCTCTTTTTATAAAGTTTTCCTTTAAAAAAATAAGTTTGAAATTGTTTTTATTGCTTGTAATACATATGGATGATAAGTTTGCGGTTCCCTGGGGTCCTGGGTTCACTGTGCTGTGACATTACAAGACTTATTCAGAAAATCTGAAGTTTGTTTTGATCCCTTTTTATTTTGACACACCCACACATGTCTAAACAACAGGCCAACCTTTCCCCTGTTGTCCCTGGTCGACAAGGCATTTTACACGCAAAAAACACTGGCCCACAGAAGGAGTAGAAGTTATCGCCACATAGATTTGATTGATATTGTGACAAAAACCATTGTAGATTGCATCGGCCTCTATTCTGTGAATGTGTCAAAAGATAAATGAAAACCATAAAAAAATTGTTTTAGATTTCCTCTTTTCGCAGTTTCCAACTCACAAACATCTTTAGAGTTTCATTATTTGTCCCTTGAGTGAGTGTGTGACTGGATGATGAGGTCACTGTTTACTGTGTCCCGTTGTGTGTATTCCTGAGCACCGGCCTGTGTGTGTTGTTGTTCAGACTCAGTGTAAATCACATACAGTTGTGTCGTCCACTAAAACCTGCTGTTTTTCTCATAATCAACTTTCGACTCAATTCCTGCTTTTCAGTCTGTTTTTCTTCTCAATAGTTGTTTTGGCATCACGTATTAGGGCTGTATCAAGTTTTTTCAGTTTTGCAAATTCGCTCATACACAAATGCTTGATAGCACTCTCGCCTCTTAGCAAGAAGGTCCTGGGTTCGAATCCCGGTTTGGAACAGGGTCTTTCTGAGTGGAGTTTGCATGTTTTTCCCGTGCCTGCGTAGGTTTCCTCCGGGTGCTCCGGTTTCCCCTACCACTAAAAACATGCACACTAGGTTAGATCCTCCAGCTCTGGTCCTGACCAAGCCGAGCATCAACATCTGGAGATGGGTTCCCGGGCGCTGTTACTACGGCGACCACTGCTCCTGACGTAAGCCTTAGTGGCATCAGGATGGGTCAAATGCAGAGGGTGAATTGCCCTATGGCGATTAATAAAGTGCACCTTACCTTACCTTCTGTAGTACGGAAGCTTGTTAGGTTCACTTGTGAGTGTGTTTTTTTTTCCGCTGGTATCATGTTATTTCATGATACACAACTATCATGTTATTTCATGATACACAACTATCATGTTATTTCATGATACACAACTATCATGTTATTTCATGATACCAGTTTATCATGAAATTTCATGATACCAATTTATCATGAAATTTAATGATACCAATTTATCATGTTATTTCATGATACCAGTTTATCATGAAATAACATGATAGTTGTGTATCATGAAATAACATGATAGTTGTGTATCATGAAATAACATGATAGTTGTGTATCATGAAATAACATGATAGTTGTGTATCATGAAATAACATGATAGTTGTGTTTCATGAAATAACATGATATTTATCATGTTATTTCATGAAAGTATCATGAAATAACATGATACCAGCGGGAAAAAAAACACACTCACAAGTGAACCTAACAAGCTTCCGTACTGTAGAAAGTCTTCAATGTGTTATGATAAAATATACATGCTGAAGATAATCCTGA
>OZ035831.1:40476513-40518577 GCA_964034765.1 Knipowitschia caucasica
AGTTATGTGTTGTGGGCGTGCATGTGGGCGTGCATGTGGCCGTGAGTGTGGCCGTGTGCATGAGAGCCTGTCTGTGTGTGCACTTGTTTTCAACTCCTAGTGGGTTCCATAACCTGAGATTCCACTCACGTCATGGGGACTGGTTTTACGTGGTGGGGCCCGAACACCGGACCCCACTGGTCCAAGCTTAATAATCAATGGGTAATGCTTTTCTAACAGTCCTTATGCAGTCTCTGTAAAAATATGGAAAGGACCCCTGGAGGTTTACTTTCCTGAAAAAAGTGTGTTATGTGTCGGAACCCTGGTGGTGGGTTGCGGGATATCAAGGAGGGGCACACTGGGGCAATTTCAGTCCAGCAGGCTGGAGCCAATCATGGAGCAGCACAACAGAGGAAGTCAGGTGTCAGGCTAGAAAAGGTGCAAGTGTGTGGTTCATTAGGCTGCAAGACATCATGGAGGAGCACACTGAAGCGCACGCTTACAAACCACTGGTAAGTGCTGACTACAAGTCATGACTTCAAATTGTTATATAGAATTATTACAAATTATTTGTTGTTTGTGCAGCTTAGTCAAGAGTCCCTAATTGATGAAGTCGACTCAGATTCTGACGATTTAACTGTCAAGAAGAAACCTGTAAAAAAGTATGGAAAAAGAAAAATCAAAAACACTTTTCTTCAAGACTCGGAAAGTGACGAACCAAAGGCAAATAAGATTGTTATCATGCAGCTGCAAAAGAAGAAAAATGGGGGCAGGGTTTACAGCAAGAGACACTTCTGCCTCTACTGTTCAATGTCCTGCCACAAAATGTCCCGTCATTTGACTAGAAAACATGGAAATGAAAGTGACGTAGCCAGAGCATTGGCTCTACCTGTGAAATCTAAAGCACGTAAACTTCAGTTTGATTTGATCAGGAATAGTGGAAACCGTGAGCACAATTTTGAGGTTTTAAAGGCCGGCATTGGAACTTTAGTCCCAGCTAAACAGCCAAATTCCCCAGTTAAATCCAGTGAGTTTTTGCACTGTATAGACTGTGGGGCATTGCTTAAGCGAAAGTCGCTGTGGAGGCATGTGGCCAGGTGCCGGCTTTCACAGAAAGATGCCCAGGCTAAACCAGGCTAAACCAGGTAGAAGTAGGGTCCAGTCCCTCTGCTCCCTAGCCCAGCCTGTACCGGAGGGCATCAGCAAAAAGCTGTGGTCTTTAATTTGGGCAATGCATCAGGATGAGGTCACGGGTGTTGTCAAAGCAGAAAAGGGGATTCTGAGACTCGGAGAGCACCTGTACTTAAAACACGGGCATGATAAGACAAAGCATGATTACATTAGGCAGAAAATGAGAGAAGTCGGTAGGTTAATTAACGAAGCAAAAACCGCAGGGAAACTGAAAACAATTAAGGATTTCTTTATTCCTTCCAACTTTAACCATGTGATTGATGCAGTCAGGTCTGTGGCTGGATATGATGAGGAAACAAATCAATACAAGACTCCATCCTTGGCCCTCAAACTCGGCCATAGCCTCAGAAAGCTAGCAGATATTCTTGAATGTGACTCAAAAATGGAGCATTGTGTTGATGAACTATTTATTAAAAACCTCCAACGAAGCCGGCTGCTTTTTGAGAAGAGGTGGGACGTCTGTGTTTCTTCTGCTGCCCTACAGACCCTCCGGCAAGCCAAGTGGAACACTCCGGACCTGCTCCCTCTGACTGAGGACGTTAGAGCCATGCATGCACATATTGAGGTATGTCGACCTGAATATGTGCAAACCCTAATAAGTGAGCCAACGTCTAAGCATTGGTCTAAACTGGCAGTTTTGACTCTTTGTGAGGTCATCATTTTCAATCGAAGAAGGGAAGGTTGAGGTTTCAAAGATGCCACTGACAGCCTTTACCTTAAGAAGTAAGACTGGGATCCATTCTGACATTGCTCTGGGACTGTCCCAACTTGAGAAAAAGCTGTGTCAGCATTTTCAACGCATTGAAATTAAAGGGAAAAGAAGTCGGAAAGTGCCGGTTCTTTTGACTCCTGAAATGATTGCTTCGATGGAGGTGCTGGTGGAGAACAGAAGGGCCTGTTCCATCTCTGACCATAACCCATACTTCTTTTCCCGCCCGGGCGCAGACACCCACATCAGGGGATCAGACTCCCTACGCCAGGTAGCCAAAGAATGTGGTGCGGTGCATCCAGAGATGCTATCCTCAACCAAACTTAGAAAGCACATAGCTACTATGTCTACAGTTCTCAATATGAAAGAGAATGAGATGGACATACTTGCCAACTTCCTCGGCCATGACATTCGCATCCACAGGCAATATTACAGACTACCAGAGGGGACACTGGAGCTGGCCAAAATCAGCAAAGTGTTGATGGCCATGGAGCAGGGAAGAGTGACGGAATTCGAAGGAAAGAGCCTCGACCAGATACAAATTGAGCCTGAAGGTAATTCTTGATATTATTAAAATATGTATGATTTTTTTCCCCTAAAGGCCACTTGTATTTTTATTTTCTGTGCGACAGGGAGAGCAGTAGAGATCCTCTCACAAACGGACGGGCTAAAAGAAACTTCAAGCGGAGAACCTTCAACCATTCATCCAGATGCACCCCATGGTAGTGGCAGTGCCCCTTCTGGTAAGTGTACCAGGTGGGGGATTACAGCCAGGCTGCTTGGTCCTAACCCTGGGAGTGTATATTGCTAATATAATTTTATTTCTCTCCCTAGAACGTGTAAGAAAGCCATGGTCTGCATCTGAGGTGAAGGCTGTGGAGAAGACCATGACACCTTTCATACAGACTGGAAAGGTCCCTGGGAAGTCTCACTGCCTGGCCTGCATTAATGCCTCACCAGATGACCTTAGACATCGGACATGGAGTGGCATTAAATTCTATGTCAAAAATAGAATCACTGCAATTAAAAAAAAAAATCTAAAATAAAATTCCTTTAAAATAGTTGTTTGGTTTCTATTGACTGTTTTGTATTACTTAAAGTAGTCCCAGTAAAAAAAGATTATGTCTATGGGTCCCATTCTGAACGGCCCTGTCAAAGGGACCCACCAGGTAACAAAAACGTGTATGTGTGTGTGGGCGTGCATGTGGGCGTGTGCGTGAGAGCCTGTCTGTGTGTGGTAGGCGTGTGTGTGTGTGGGCGTGCATGTGGGCGTGTGCGTGAGAGCCTGTCTGTGTGTGGTAGGCGTGTGTGTGGGTGTGCATGTGGGCGTGCATGTGGGCGTGCATGTGGGCGTGTGCGTGAGAGCCTGTCTGTGTGTGGTAGGCGTGTGTGTGTGTGGGCGTGCATGTGGGCGTGTGCGTGAGAGCCTGTCTGTGTGTGGTAGGCGTGTGTGTGTGGGCGTGCATGTGGGCGTGCATGTGGGCGTGTGCGTGAGAGCCTGTCTGTGTGTGGTAGGCGTGTGTGTGTGTGGGCGTGCATGTGGGCGTGTGCGTGAGAGCATGTCTGTGTGTGGTAGGCGTGTGTGTGTGTGGGCGTGCATGTGGGCGTGTGCGTGAGAGCCTGTCTGTGTGTGGTAGGCGTGTGTGTGTGGGCGTGCATGTGGGCGTGCATGTGGGCGTGCATGTGGGCGTGCATGTGGGCGTGAGTGTGGCCGTGTGCGTGAGAGCCTGTGTGTGTGTGGGCGTGCATGTGGGCGTGCATGTGGCCGTGAGTGTGGCCGTGTGCGTGAGAGCCTGTCTGTGTGTGGTAGGCGTGTGTGTTTGGGCGTGCATGTGGGCGTGCATGTGGGCGTGAGTGTGGCCGTGTGCGTGAGAGCCTGTCTGTGTGTGGTAGGCGTGTGTGTGTGGGCGTGCATGTGGGCGTGCATGTGGCCGTGAGTGTGGCCGTGTGCGTGAGAGCCTGTCTGTGTGTGGTAGGCGTGTGTGTTTGGGCGCGGTACACGAAATCATGAATGAGCATACACCTGCGGGGGGCACGGAAAGGGGAGAGAGGTCTGTTTGGGAGGCAATCATTTTTGTTGACCGCCGTTTGTTTGATTTATTTTTGCTATTTTTCTGGCTGAAGTTTATTCACTCATTTTTTCTGTATAATCACCTCGCATCTTTGGCCTGTGACCGCTGCGTTTATTATTAATTAAATCAATGTCATCGCAACTGGATCCAGCCTTCGTTTGTTTTCTATACTAATTTAGCGCGTCATACAATTTTACCGGACCCAACTCGCCTCTAAAGCCGCTATAATGTTACTACTGGGACATGGACAAGAACTAGTCTCAAAAGTGAGAAGGAAAATGCCGACCTAATGAGACAAAAACCATGTAACATGTGCTTTGATCTTGTTGCTCTGATGCCACAGTCCTCACCTGAGCCTCAGTCAGAGCGTACAGCTGCAGATCTCCTGAGGCTGCAGCGAGTCCGAGCAGCGGCCGCTCCGACACGGCCACATGACACCTGCAACATGCACCAGGAACCTTCACATGACATAAGAGAAGCTTTGATAATCATGTGTGCAGAGTGATGCCAACCATTTTAGATCTAAGATAGCAGCTGTGTCCATGCGCTGGAGCTCTGTCAGAGGGGGAGTCATCGGCCCCTCGCGGCGAAACTCAAAGAGGTACAAGCGACCAGTCCGACTTGGAGCAGCATCCTCTTCTCCAGTCTGCAGCAGAAACTGTTGTTGAGGCCATTTCCCACACAAACATTTAGAGGCAAATGTAAAATAAATACTACGACAATGCTGTAACTCTTTCTTCAAGAATGAAACATTTTACATGATTAATATATTGGATTAATCACCAAACTTATATTCAAAAGTGGATAAACTCAGACACAGAGTAACACATTCCAGTCCTCCACAAAACCATAAAAGTGCACGGCTTCAACAAGAGCATAAATACGCAATCAGGGTCAACGATCATCATTACCCTGTGGCTCGAACAAAAATCTGACACCATTAGAACAATAAGGCATTGAAAAAGTCACACCACAAGAGGGGGCCGTAGACTTTAGAAAGAAGCCTTTGAACTCTCACAAGACTTTGAGTGTTTTTATCCATTTAATTTTGTATTTTTGTGGGGTTATTTTCATTTATTTAGATTATTCATTTCAAATACTCCCACTGATGACTGCTGTCGTTGTGTCCTTGGGCAAGACACTAAAACCCACTTTGCCTGAAGGCCCCACTGAAAGATCTCAGCTCCTGTGGACTCACCACCTGCAGGAGGATCAGTGAGGGGCTGGTGCTCTGTGGACTGGGTGCAGCTCTGACTGCCACCCCCCCACCCAGAAATGGATTAATGGGAAGAAAATGGATGGATGGATATTTGTTTCAAACATGTTCACATACTTCAATATAACAGACAAATATCAGATGCATATTGAAGTGAATGGCACTTCTTATGGTCAGTATTAAAGCAACATCCTCTGCTTACTATTGGAGGTATCCCAATTTCTTTCTCTCAATGGTCCAGTAGAGGAGTACATGTTTTGCGGGATATTTGCAACTCTTCCGGTCTCTTAGCATTTCAAGATTTACCTTCAACTGCGGACAGCAATGTGTACTTATGGGGTCCCGTGGAACAGTTCTCCGCCTACCAATTCAATCCATTCAATGTTAATGAAAACATATAGATCAGTCTCTAAATTATATTCTCTTTTGCAATTAGCTGAAGATGAGCCTATTCGTGCTGGAAAGAAGATCTTTCTGACCCTGGGTTCGGGTCCCAGGGGGCGGGTGGTTGTTTCTCTCTGTTGTCATTGTTTACACACTAATTCAATCTGCTTCCCAGTACTGTTCAAGCTACTAAAAGCTTCAATAATGATAATAATGAACATTGTGGGCCTGTGATCAAGTGGTATTCCAACACTGCTTGGAAAATTTGTGTTTTTTGTTTGTTTGTTTTTTACTAGAACATGTACATGATGTGTTTTTTGTGAGCTGTACTCATCCCTGCACTCTCCTTGAAAATAATAATAAAAAATTGATCACAAAAAAATAATAATGTCAGATGCATGGTTCGAAAAGGTGTTGGTTGGATCCACATGTATCATGTATGTGTAAGATCTCATGATACCATTCTGTTATTGCTTTGTAAAGGTATAACTGTATTAAAGAACTTGGACAAAACAATGTTGGCCTTTTAATTAAGATGGATACTGACCCTGTTTTTTCCCAGTAGCACAATTTTATCAAGGCTTGACTGATTGTAAAACCAAAGCATCACATCTCGTTTTTACTGCTCAACTGTGGATAATATTTAAACCAATCTAACTGGGGAGAAACTAGTCCAAGTTAAAACACATGTTGCCACACCTACCCCCTTCTGCAGCTGGTACGTCCCACATACGAGGATGTTGTGATCGGATGCGACTGGACACCACTCCACTGTATCCGCACTCAGCTCCGTGTCAAACACCTGTAGACTGCGGGTGCGAGACTTCCACGCAGCCATGTCCACCTGCTCTGCATACTACTGCAGAGAAGAGATCTGCAACACAACACACAAACAAGGTCCTCAAAAAAAGAAAAGTGAATGAAAAGTCAGCCCAACAGGATACGCAGCACTTTCCTCAGTCATTCATCGCGTTAGCTTTGGTTATAATCTGTTGATAGCTAGCTAGTTTACAAGGTTTACGTCTTCGTCACACAAACTTGTTGTCAAACGAGCTGCACGGACTCTATGTTTAGAGATGTAATGCACGAGGAGAAGTGGCATTAAACCTATTAATTAAAGTATAAATATAAGTAATATTTACACAAACCTTCCACACGAGGCTATCAGCTGGCAGCGTTGACAACTTGAAGGCCCAGTGCGCATGCGTCCTATTTTTTTCCCTAAAGCAGATCTGCAGGTTTACTCTTACCAAATGATCTAGTGCTTTCTCTAATCTTTACAATAACTATGATACATTGTAAGTACAATGTAATTTGTTGTCAAGTACGAACATTGGCTGGCATAGGCACAAGAAGTGAGAGCGATTGGCTAAGTGGGTTAGGGAAAAAAATAGACAGACGGAGAAAGAACAAAAAACATAAAAACAAGATTCAAGATTGGCTATTTTTGTTTCCTTTCAAAAACAATCTTGAACACGTAATCGTTATTTTATTCACGGGATACATCTGTGTAATGAATAGAAACAGATTAAGACAACAAGACAAAAAATAGGTTTTTATAAATCAAAGTATGAATCCCAATGCGGATATATATATATACAAGTAATGTAGATACAAGAAAAAGTTTATTCAAAATAACACAAAAACTAGTCATTCCGCTGTTCACGTGACTAGCCCGTGCTCCGTGCCTGTCAGTGAGAGCCGTGCACATCACCAGCAGCATCAGACTCGTTGAAAATGGACTTTAACGTGAAAAAACTGGCCTGTGGGGCTGGTTTGTTCTTCACACGAGCTGTCCAGGTACAAATCCACACTCTGCTGGAGAAATGCGTGTTTTACATTCATTCAAGTAGCTTGGTGGGTCTGTCCGTGCTGCAGGTCTTTTACTGCGTGTTTATTAACCTAGCTAGCTTTAGCTTTAGCCGCAATCATGCATCAACAATCACCCATCACCCCGCTTAGCTTCTTTGACACGTATTGCACTATAGATAAAATATCAAGTTACGTTTGTCTTTAAATAATAAATGACGAGCTCTCGTGTTGTTAGCTTTGACATTAGCAGCTATTTGATCAATAATTGTTGCTACATTTTGGCTGGAAAAGGCAAATATATAATTCAAACAAGTGGCTGAAATACCAGTGCGTGGTTTACAGTACGTGTGCATGTCAGCAGAAACACATTTGCCATTTTATTGTACGTATGTGTGCGACTCACTTCCTTGTTTTGAAGCTGTCCTGCAGCCTGACAAACAAGCCTCCCAACTCAACATTACTGCCACTGTACATGCATTTAAATGGTGATCTATTCAGTAAAATTGTCTTATCTGTACACAAATGCGTCCTGAGTCAGACCCTTCACACCTAGATAAACTCAAATGGAATATATTGTTTTATAAATATTTAATAAATCCATCAATGAATTATGAATGACAAGTAAAATGTCAGCTTTGTCTTCAGTCTTAGGTTTTTCATAACAACTGATTATAATATACTGTTGTAAAGGTGTTATGTATTGTGTGTTCGCTATAATTATAATGAAATGTTATATGACACATAATAACACATCTCTCTTCTACCCAATAATTGCCAGGTGTTGGTTAATAACGTGTTTTATGTCCTGATTTTGGAAGATGGTGACCACTTGTTGTGGTATGGTTGGTTGCACACAGAAATGTACAATTAAATACGTACCAAAACCATAAGGTTTTGGTACGTATTTAATTGTATCATCTTTTTTTATTATTGAAAGGGGGGTGGGGGGAATCTATAAATCTTATCATTCTGTGTTAGATGCTGCTAATTCGAAATGATGTATATAAATATATATATATATTTATTTTTTATCCTATTTCAACAAATTGAATACGTGTTGCACATTCCCAAGGATGGCAGTACATGCTCTTTTATTTATTTTTTAAGAGAGCTGTGTGTGCTGTACAGTTTGCTGCACAAACAGAAAAAGGGAGCACATAGAGCTTACAGTTAACAGATGTATTCATGTACATTGGGTTCATAATGATGTCTAATCCCACAGGTCTAATTCCATGCAAACGCTTTTTCCTTGTCGTTGCTTGTCTGCAGTACACAGAGGAGAAGCTGGGCCAGGCGGAGAGGACCGAGCTGGATGCCCACTTTGAAAACCTGATGAGCCGCGCCGACAGCACCAAAAACTGGACCGAGAAGATCTACAGACAGACCGAGGTCCTGCTCCAACCCAACCCGAGTACGGCCACAATATGTCCTCTCTGTATTCACTCTGAGGAGAGTTATTGGAAAATAAGTTGTAGTAAGAATAGTATGGCTATGACTCAAGTTATTGACAAAATCTCCTGTCATGATAATTATTATATTGACTTGTTGTTCAGTGGTACGATATATTTGGGCTTAGTGATTATCATTTGTAGATTTTCTTTGCGTTAGTGGTAAGATCATTGGTATTTCCATTGTTATTCAGGAAAATATTTTTGTCTGGAACTGCTGTTTGTTTGTTGTAGCTCAGACCATTTAAAAAAGGGTTTACTGGGTTTCGACATAATCCTGCTGTATTGTAGTTATCGCATGCAGTAGTTTTAACATTATTGTTTATTGCGATTATACATCAATATGTAATCCATCTAAATTGGTTTGTTGATAGAGATATATGCTGCTCCTGTGAGATAATGAGATAAAAGAGCACTACTACTTAATATCATACAAAATCCCCAGCTAAAGCAAAAAATGGCAGAATTGTTATAATGTTTTCGGTAGAAGTTACACATGGCACCCTCTACAGCTCTAATAAATAAATAAAAAATGAAGTAAACAACCTATATCGGCACAATTACAATAAAATTATGTTTTTGAAGTGCACCGATAGATAGACAGAGCTCCAAAATGTTCTATTCTATCTATAATTTATTGAGCTATGAGTTGGTAATTATTAGAGAATTTTTTTCATTTTCAGTAATGTGTTTCAAACATAGTAGAGAATGTAATGTTGAGTTGGAACACAAAAATCTAAACTTGTAGTAAACATAAATATCATGGTAAGCTTAGCATTTCTCAGTGGCCTTCTAATATGTGACTTTCTGATTTCTCATGCTACAGTCGATCACACTGGTAAGTATTGTATCTCTGTTTCAGTGTGCTGCTGCTGTGCTATATCTAATCTTCATTTGAACTCTTTTGAACACATTTAGTCTGACTGAATAGTATTAGAAACACCATGACGAATGAGTGTGAAGTAAGTAAAACTATCAAACCTGTTGGATGCAGTGTCCATTGAAAACAAGGATATATCTCAGTACTGTCTGGACTATTAAGCATCCCTGTATACACACTGCACTAGCTACATTTTAAGGGTAATTACATTTTGTCCACATACAGACTATACTTGAATATGAACTGCAGGTTTTTGTGTTGCAATGTAACTCTTAGCCAACAGCTGATGGAGCAAAACAAAGCCGCAGGACGACTGTTTAAACTGGGCCTAACATGATTTAATGACAAGGTGTTGAAGGCACTGTTGACTTGTCATGATCAATGCGCACAATGAACTCTGGGAAGGAGGCAAATTAACTGTTGGCTTCCATGTCGGGACTCATGCATCACTCCCATCTCTTTTTGATGAAGGTGCATCTTAGAGTAACTAAACCTGGATGGAATCAAAATAATAAGTTCATAAACAACAGCCCTAATCACCCAAAATTTCTTTAAAAGTATTAAAAGATCCAAACACATAAAAGTCCCTTCATTCATCTCTGCTGTTCACATAAACTACACCTGATCGAGATATATCCAGATTATTTCCAGTGCCCCAGGAGATACTCTACCAAAATAAAAATAGTGTATCACTGATGAACATTGTTGCATCAGTGACAGATATATCAGATATTGGCTGCAGAACTATCCACCATCCAGCAATGGCACTTCGGTACACATCCACGCAGCTCCTCAGACTGAACCACCACGCTCCTGCATCCTCGGACACATACAAACTTCCATTAAACAGCTCTGCCTCCTCCGACGTCCCCCGTACATCCATCATGGGACTCGCCATCATCTTCCACAATAGACTCAATCTCCGCCCCATCCCCATTCCAGCCTCATCATCATTTGAGCACTTGGTTTTCCCACTCCCCGGTACTAAGTCATTTCTCATTGCGATAATCTACCGCCCACCTCAAAATCATTTGTTTAAGACTTCACAGACTTTTACAGCCAGCTTTCTTCCATCTTCCCATCTATTCTCATTGGTGACTTCAACATCCTCATTGACACTTCAAGTTCAAAACTCACTGCAGATTTCCTGGACATATTAAACTGCTCGACCTTACACAACATGTCGACTCACCCACTCATTCCCATGGGCATATCCTCGATCTTGTCTGCTTATCTCCACTCTCTGTGCACAACCTAACTGTATCTGACCTCACAATATCTGACCAGCCTTCATCATGGACATCATCACCCCCATTCCAACACCTAATCAAACCCGTTCAATAACCTTCCGTAATCTTACATTACTCAATCACACTACATTCTCATCCTGCATATCTGAATCTTTATCAACCTGCCTCCAAACAAACTCCACCCCTTCAGAACTTGTCAACCTCTTGAATTAGTCCCTCCCCTCCTGCCTTAACCAGCTCGCTCCTCCTAAAACAAAAACAGTCTCCGTTTCTGCCTCTGCCCCATGGTTCACATCAGATCAGAATCGCAAGGAGAGAGCAAGGCGGAGATCATTAGTCACTTTTAAGCCTAGCGTACATCGGACTGGCAACTGATTATATCCGTCGCCTCTGAGTTGCTGCCCCGCACACATCGACAATCTGGCGAAAACGGGCAACTCTGAGTCGCAGGCCAGTCTCTTGAATAACAGCGCGTACATCGACAGCAACTGGCCTCAACTACAGTGTTTTTTCTGACAACAAACTGTTGCGGGCTCGCAATACACGCAATACACACACGTTGTCGGAGCGGCGCATGGAGCGCGCACATCGGGGCAACTGAGGACAACTAGTTGCCGAAAAGTAGAACACGGGCAACTGACTGGAACTGGAGACCGACTGATCATCTCCAGTTGTAAGAGCGCGCACATCGACCGATTTCGGCAACTGATCATCTCCCACCATCTCCTCTCAGTTGCCAAAAGCCGCCTTGCAACTAGTTGTCCCCAGTTTCTCTGTCGATGTACGCTAGGCTTTAGGAATGCTGTTTCTGTGCTAGGGTGTGGGCAAAAACCAGATTGGACTTAATTTCCAGTGCTATGCCGATTTCAGAGTCGTCCTCTCCACCATCACACATTGCATTTCTGACATTAAAACATGGATGGACTACAATTTTCTCAAACTCGACAGCAACAAAACAGAACTCATCCTCACCGGACCCAAATCCCTCTTCCCCTCTGCCCAGAACATCTCCATCTCCATCAATGGCCGCTTCCCCCTCTGTGCGCAAGCTTGCCGTTATACTGGCCTTCATCACCTCTAGACTCAATTAGTGCCATAGCCTCCTCTACGGTCTCCCTTCCACTCCATCTCCAAAAACTGCAATACATCCAGAACTTTGCCGCCCGCCTGCTCACCCACACCCGTTCCAGAGACCACATCACCCCTGTCCTCAAACAACTCCACTGGCTCCCTTACCACATAAAACCCTCCTTCTCACCTACAAGTCCCTTCATAACCTGGCCCTTTCATACCTCACTGACCTCCTCCATCATCACTGTCCCACCCGCCGCCTCAGATCCACAGACTCCAACCTCCTCACTCCCATCAGAACAAAGTGCCGAACTTTGGGGGGCCTAGCCTTTGCTGCAGCTCTCTCTGGAACTCACTCCCATCACACATCAAGAACTCTGACTCACTACAGGACTTCAAATCACTTCTCAAAACCCTGCCTACACATAACTATTTTTAGCTTTTTATTTTTTGTTTCTTATTTTTCTTCTGTAAAGCGTCTTTTGAGTGTCCAAAAAAGCGCTATATAAGTACAATGTATTATTATTATTATTAAGATTTGCTGCCAATGGAGAGGCCTCAGCTGTTACGGATTTTAATTCCTTGCGTCCAATCAAGAACTTGTGGGGGCAGATCTAACAGGTAGTTTGCACTTATTAATATGAAAATTACCCAACAAATCGTGTTGTGTTTATGATAAAAAATGGGTGGCATGTTGGATAAGGGCTCAAATGTCTTTTTCTTACTGAACCATATCGAATCCTACTGGTGCATCCTATTAAATTGTGATAAACTGATATTTCCCTGTACAAGTATTCAGCCCCCTTGAACCTTTCAATATTTCGCCACATTTCAGGCTTCAAACATAAAGATATAAAAATTTAATTTTTTGTCATGAATCAACAACAAGTGGGACACAATCGTGAAGTGGAACAAAATTTATTGGATAATTTAAACTTTTTTAACAAAAAAAAAACGTAAAAGTGGGGTGTGCAATAGGCAAGGCAAGGCAAGGCAAGGCAAGTTTATTTATATAGCACAATTCATACACAAGGCAATTCAAAGTGCTGAACAAAACAAGAAAGCATTAAAATCATAAATAATCACAGAACATTAAAAAGAAAGATACAAATATAAAATCCCTCAGTTGTATGCACAGCTAAACAGAACTGTCTTTAACCTGGCTTTAAACATTGTCAGAGAGGAGGCCTGTCTCACATCTCCAGGAAGACTGTTCCAGATTTTAGCAGCATGAATCTGAAAAGCAGCCTCCCCATGTTTAGTTCTGACTCTGGGCACTAACAGGAGTCCAGTCCCTGTGCTCCTCAGAGTCCGGGCTGGTTCATATGGGACTAACATGTCACTAATATATTTTGGTGCGAGGCCATGGAGAGACTTGTACACAAGCAGAGCTGTTTTAAAGTCTATTCTCTGAGCCACAGGAAGCCAGTGCAGAGACCTGAGGACTGGACTAATGTGGTCGTACTTCCTGGTTCTTGTCAGGACTCGAGCTGCTGCATTTTGAATGTACTGCAGCTGTTTAACAGCCTGTTTGGACAGACCTGTGAGCAGGCCATTGCAGTAGTCTAACCTACTGGAGACAAATGCATGGATAAGAATCTCCAAGTCTGCTTTAGACACTATGTTTTTGATCCTGGCAATGTTTTTTAGATGGTAAAAAGCTGCTGATGTTACTGATTTGATGTGGCTATTAAAATTTAAGTCTGAGTCCAGTATTACCCCTAGATTTCTGACCTTGTTTGAAGGTTTTAGGGAGAGAGACTGTAGGTGACAGATGACGCTCTCTCTTTGTTTCTGGGGACCAAAGACAATCATTTCAGTTTTGTCTGTGTTTAGCTGAAGGAAGTTGTTTTGCATCCACTCACTGATCTGTTGGATACAGTGAAGGAGTGAGTCCACTGGTCCATGTTCTCCTGCAGTCAGTGAGACATAGATCTGAGTGTCGTCTGCATAGTTATGATAGGAAACTTCGTTTCTGCGTATTAACTGACCTAACGGCAGCATGTAGAGATTGAACAGAAGAGGTCCCAGGATCGACCCCTGTGGTACTCCACAGGTCAGGGCCATATGATCTGAGACACAGTTTCCAATCTCCACAAAGTACTTCCTGTCCTCAAGGTAAGACCTAAACCAACTTAGGGCGGTGCCAGCGACTCCAACCCAGTCCTCTAGTCTCTGTAAGAGGATCTCATGGTCGACGGTGTCAAAGGCAGCACTTAGATCTAACAAGATTAAGATTGAGACTTTGCCTGCGTCAGTGTTCAGCCGGATATCGTTTGTAACCTTGACGAGAGCAGTCTCAGTGCTGTGGTGGGGTCTAAAGCCGGACTGAAACATATCAAATGAGTTGTTGATTATAAGAAATCTAGTAAGCTGTAGGTAGACAACTTTTTCAAGGACTTTCCCCATAAATGGCAGATTTGAGATGGGACGATAGTTGTTAAGTACCGTAGCATCGAGACTGCTCTTTTTTAGCAGGGGCCTGATGACTGCAGTTTTCAGGGCCTTTGGGAATATTCCAGAATGAAGGGACATGTTTACTATCTGTGTGAGTGAAGGTAACAGACTGCTCAGAACAGACTTCAGAAATCTAGTGGGTAGTACATCCAAGCTGCATGTGGAGGAGCTCAAACTGGAGATTATCTCTTGGACAGTTTTATCATTTACAGGTGCAAAGTGAGTTAGCTCAGAGAGCCTTTCTGGCTGTTGGATGGTTATCTGTGGATTGGAGACAATGGCGTTTTTGATGCCTTGAACCTTGTCATTGAAAAAATTTGCAAACTCATTGCATTTACGTTTGGAAGTAAGCTCTAATGGCATTTGAACAGGGGGGTTTGTTAATCTATTAACTGTTGAAAACAGAACACGCAGATTGTTGCTGCAGCCTTCAATCATTTCAGAAAAATACCTTTCTCTCGTACTACGTAGCACCCGGTTAAACTCGCACAACTTATCTTTGAAGATCTCGTAATCAACCTGGAGGTTGGACTTGCGCCACTTCCGCTCGGCCCTCCGGCACTTTCTCTTTTGTGCCCTGACCGAGTCTGCTTTAGCCCACGGCGCCTTCTGCTTATTTTTCACTATTTTAACCTTCACAGGGGCAACGGTATCCACGAACATTCAAAACACTAGAGGTGACAGAGTTAAACAGTTCATCTACAGTAGAATACGATGCATTCTCAAAGTTTATCATTCCCATAAATAGTTTCACTCGTATTTTCATTTATGTGTCTTCTTCGTACAGTTGCAGAGTCCACTGGTGGTTTGTTAGTGAAACACATGTCAAAAAAAACACAGAAATGATCCGAAAGAGCAACATCGACCACGTTTACATTTGAAATATTCACCCCCTTAGTAACTAACAGATCTAGAGTGTGCCCTCTGCTGTGGGTGGGGCCACTTACGTGCTGAGTGAGATCAAAGGATTCAAGTACAGAACTCAGCTCATTTGCATTTCTGTCATCAACATTATCCACATGAATATTAAAATCACCTGTAATAACCAAACTATCAAAATCTGTGCATACAACTGAAAGCAACTCGGTAAAATTATCAATAAAACTGTGACATGACTGCGGTGGCTTGTATAGGACAATGAAGAGTATTGGAGGAGATTGTTTTTGTTGTATTTTAAAAGACACATATTCAAAAGACGAAAACTTCCCAAGAGACATTCTATGGGAGACAAAGTGGTCTCTGAAAATGGCAGCTAAGCCTCCTCCTTTTTTGTTTTCCCGTATTTCAGATTCAAACTTGAAATTTGGTGGTGATGCTTCTATTAAAACTGCATTTCCTGAATTTTGGTCAAGCCAAGTTTCAGCCATGAACATAAGATCAAGATTATGAGAACAAATAAAATTATTGATTAAAAAAGACTTGTTACAAAGAGATCTGACATTAAGCGTAGCAAGTTTCAAAGTTTCAGTATCAGCGGTTGTGGTCGGCTGATTCTTACACGGAACAAGAATTAGATTTTCCAGATTAGACTTATTAACTCCAGATGTCTTTCTGTAATGTATTCTTTGTGTTATCACTACGGGAATGGCACAGGTGGCTTCATGACAGGGCCCCAGCCGGGTCTCTCCTCTAACTAGACTGCCAGTGGCTGCGAAGCAGAGACCCTGTGCATCCTAGTGTTTAGAGAAAAGAGGGGAAGGGGAAGGCGGGGGAGGAGGATGGAGAGGTGGGTGGCTTTTGGGTGTTGAACGAGGGGGGCAGGGAGGTGGAGGGGTTTTTGGTGATGGGTTAGGGCCGGGGTGGGCTGAGGCAGAGGTTTTGGGTGCTGAACGAGGGGGAAGTGGGGGTGGAATGGTCATGAGGTTAGGGGAGGGACTGGCTGAGGTGGTTTTTGTAGGTGAATTGGAAACCCTAGGATTTTATTCGGCCCCTTTACTTTCAGTGCAGCAAACTCACTCCAGAAGTTCAGTGAGGATCTTTGAATGATCCAACGTTGTCCTAAATGACTGATGATGATAAATAGAATGCACGCATGTGTGTAATCAAGTCTCCGTATAAATGCACCTGCTCTTTGATAGTCTCAGGGTTCTGTTTAAAGCGCAGAGAGAACCATGAAGACAAAGGAACACACCAGGCCGGTCCGAGATACTGTTGTGGAGAAGTTTTAAAGCCGGATTTGGATACAAAAAGATTTCCCAAGCTTTAAACATCTCAAGGAGCACTGTGCAAGCAATTATATTGAAATGGAAGGAGTATCAGACCACTGCAAATCTACCAAGACCCGGCCGTCCCTCCAAACTTTCATCTCAAACAAGGAGAAGACTGATCAGAGATGCAGCCAAGAGGCCCATGATCACTCTGGATGAACTGCAGATAACTACAGCTGAGGTGGGAGAGTCTGTCCATAGGACAACAATCAGTCGTGCACTGCACAAATCTGGCCTTTATGGAAGAGTGGCAAGAAGAAAGCCATTTCTCAAAGATATCCATAAAAAGTCTTGTTTAAAGTTTGCCACAAGCCACCTGGGAGACACACCAAACATGTGGAAGAAGGTGCTCTGGTCAGATGAAACCAAAATCGAACTTTTTGGCCACAATGCAAAACGATATGTTTGGCGTAAAAGCAACACAGCTCATCACCCTGAACACACCATCCCCACTGTCAAACATGGTGGTGGCAGCATCATGCTTTGGGCCTGCTTTTCTTCAGCAGGGAAAGGGAAGATGGCTAAAATTGATGGGAAGATGGATGGAGCCAAATACAGGACCATTCTGGAAGAAAACTTATTGGAGTCTGCAAAAGACCTGAGACTGGGACGGAGATTTATCTTCCAACAGGACAATGATCCAAAACATAAAGCCAAATCTACAATGGAATGGTTCACAAATAGACGTATCCAGGTGTTAGAATGGCCAAGTCAAAGTCCAGACCTGAATCCAATCGAGAATCTGTGGAAAGAGCTGAAGACTGCTGTTCACAAACGCTCTCCATCCAACCTCACTGAGCTCGAGCTGTTTTGCAAGGAAGAATGGGCAAGAATTCCAGTCTCTCGATGTGCAAAACTGATAGACATACCCCAAGCGACTTGCCGCTGTAATTGCAGCAAAAGGTGGCGCTACAAAGTATTAGCGCAAGGGGGCCGAATAATATTGCACGCTCCACTTTTCAGTTTTTTATTTGTTAAAAAAGTTTCAATTATCCAATAAATGTCGTTCCACTTCACGATTGTGTCCCACTTGTTGTTGATTCTTGACAAAAAAAATATTTTTTATATCTTTATGTTTGAAGCCTGAAATGTGGCGAAATGTTGAAAGGTTCAAGGGGGCCGAATACTTTCGCAAGGCACTGTATTTAGATTTGTATCGGCCTGTTCTGAAAGATACCCGGTCCTAGTGTGTGTGTTTTACAGCTGGTAAAGAAATTGTTGATAGCGTTTTTACATCAAAATATTTAAAAAGACTGTGTATTCCAAATATTGCATTTGAGAACTTACTGTCACTGTCCGACTGAAAGATATAAAAGGCACATTTTATTTAAACGTTCATCTGGTAGATGTTTGAATGTGAAGAATAAGCCTGGACTGCTGCAAAAGAATGCATTGACAAATTTAGGAGAGCAACAATGTTCCCATTGATAAAAAAGCGTGAACTTTGGATGGAGCAGGCAATGACTCAGCGTCACGGGCTTTTTCAACAGGATGTTTCAATTTTCATTCAATTTTCATCTCCTTTCTCTGCCTGTGACCAGTGCTATTGCTTAAAATACATCCGTAGTTTTATTTTGAGCTCACATTAAAATCTTGGGTCCATCCTGTCCGGTTCCTCCAGACAGGATGGAGGTGGAAAACTCTGGAGAATATTCTTAGCCTCCATGCTTCTGCTAGAGTCGTTTAACACAATGCTGCACTGTGATTGGTTCAGTCTGCCAAATCCATAGATTTTGTTTTAAATAAATCTGAACAGAATAAAGCTAAAGTAATTCAAGAACATTGTCATAGAGACCAGATGTAACATAATTGATGGTTTGATTAGAAAGTTATTTTTAAAATGCTGTTGGAGTTGTAAAACCTCTGTTATAGAACCATACCAGGACATGCCAAAAAAGATTAATTAATGACAACATTTGTTGAGAACTTGATGCAATGAATCAATTGAAAAAGTTTGATTAATCTTTTTGGAACCTCACATAGACTTAAACATTCTGAGAAGATTTTTCATGACATAATTCTATAATGACTGCAGTTTTCAAGAAGTTAATCTCAAAAATGAGATGATGCATCCCAATAGTAATAAAGATATCAAGTCAACTGCAGAATGAGAAAAGAAAAATATTTTCAATCCAACAACCCAATGTGTAACAAATCCTCTTTATGAAGATGTTCTGCAGGGGCATCACTTGAGCTTTGTTTTGGATAAATGTATTTTTAAAAAAACTGAACTTTTTGGATCAAAACAATTTTTTGGAATAATCTGAAGAAAAAAATCAGTCATCTGATCGAACATCATGGACACAGCCCTAGTCGAAAGTGTATTCTTGTGAGATCAAAACCTCTGTTCAGTACTAAAGTGGACATTTGGAGCCTGTATGACATTTTGATCGCTGCTCACTTCTTTCTGAAATCATTCTCGCGGTTTGGAAACAGAACCCAGCATTGTGTCTTTGTCTGCTTTGGAAAACCATTAGACCTCTACCTTACTCCATTTGCACTGTAAGCTATTTTTAGCGTCACTCATCTGCTCCACTTGCGCCACTATTATTTACAGATGCAGCTGTTGCGCTCCATGGTCTGTGTGCAACATATTGAGATTCTGAGACCAGTTTTCTACTCATTCACAAAAACAACTGTCATAAAACTCATACACGTTTTGCAGTGTGTTGCGGTGTAATTTTCAACGTGTATTTGAAAATGAAATTCTGTGTCTGCGCAGGTGCCAGGATTGAGGAGTTTCTGTATGAGAAGTTGGACAGAAAGGTTCCGTGCAGAGTCACCAACTCGGAGCTGCTGGGTCAGTACATGGAGGACGCGGCCCGAGAGTTTGGAGCTGGTAGTCCTTATGGTAAGACAAGATAACAGAACTTTTATAGTATTTGTTGCACGATGGGGAAGTTTGGATACAATTACGACAGTAGTGAGAGCACACACTGAGCACACATCATATACAGAGATAAGAAGCTGTGAAATCAGATAACATAAGATATACTTTATTGATCTCACCATGGAGAAATTCAGTTTTTTGAATGAACATCATCAAGATATGCAGCTTACTATTACTATCGCGCTCCTTTTGTGAAAGTTATTATGAAAAGCAGAGAGCAAACACTTACATTTCACACAGACAGTTTGTTTGGAGAAATAAACTAGCTGTAAATTGTCGTAAAGCAAACTTCAGCTTATTATGGTGAGTCCATGTCCAGCTGCTGGTGCATTCACTTTGAGAGAAGTCAGAGATTTGTTCTTAATTCTTGCTTCTTCACTATGCTTAAGTTTTATACTGCTTATTTTTCATGCTAAAGTTAAAGGTTTTATTTGATCTAGTATAGAGTTATTGTTTACTTATCTTGTGCTTTGTGCTCTTCATTCCTACTGTCTGTAACTTGTGATGCAACACTGAAATCTCCTCACTGTGGGACAAATACAGGATCTCTTAAATATTCACCAATGTTATAAACGTGTTTTTTCCTGAGGGCATTATTGTGTCCTGTTGTGTTTTATTACATTACCTCTGTCAGGCTGTCCTCTGCACCCTCCCCCCCCAAATGTAGAAGAACAAACGATCAATAGCGAATTTGATTAGGTTTTTTTTTAGCACGCTGCTGTGTTTAAGTAGTCTTTATTTATAACCAGGAGCGTTCAAGTGACATTTTGAAAATCAATGCCTATCAATCAAATCCCTGCTGGTTACAAGACAAGTCAAATGTGGCTGTTGCAGATGCATTTCACAACCGCTCTGGAAATGTATGAATCAGAGCAGAGAAAGTCCTTCATTACTAACCACAATCATGTGGTTTTGATTCAGTCTTCGACGCAACAGAAGGAGTTACACCAGAGGCTCCACATGTTCAGACGAGATGTGGATCATTTGTCCAGCTTTGTGTCTGATGCACACACTTGTGGGGGACATGTATTCCAATGTGGCTTTACTGCAAATGGCAAATGAACTGAATCTTAATTCTTTGAGGGTGATGTTTTGAAGCATAAATCACCATTGTGAAATTTACATTACATTTGGGAGAAGGTCAGGGCTTTTTCAACAGGATGTTTCAATTTTCATCTCGTTTCTCTGCTTGTGACCACATCCAAAAATACATCCGTAGTTTTATTTTGAGCTCAAAATTAAAAGCTCACACTAAAATCTTGGGTCCATCCTGTCCGGTTCCTCCAGACAGGATGGAGGTGGAAAATTCTGGAGAATATTCTTATCCTCCATGCTTCTGCTAGAGTCGTTTAACACAATGCTGCACTGTGATTGGTTCAGTCTGCCAAATCCATAGATTTTATTTGTTTTGAATAAATCTGAACAGAATAAAGCTAAAGTAATTCAAGAACATTGTCATAGATACCAGATGTAACATAATTGATGGTTTGATTAGAAAGATATTTTTAAAACGCTGTTGGAGTTGTAAAACCTCTGTTATAGAACCATACCAGGACATACCAAAAAAGATTAATTAATGACTACATTTGTTGAGAACTTGATGCAATGAATCAATTGAAAAAGTTTGATTAATCTTTTTGGAACCTCACATAGACTTAAACATTCTGAGAAGATTTTTCATGACATAATTCTATAATGACTGCAGTTTTCAAGAAGTTCATCTCGAAAATGAGATGATGCATCCCAATAGTAATAAAGATATCAAGTCAAGCATTGAAGCATAAATCACCATTGTGAAATTTACATTACATTTGGGAGAAGGTCACAATTAGCCTGGCTTTAGCCGTCTGTACACTCCGCTCAATCATCATTTCCCTGCATGTAACGTCTGGGTCGTTACATTACAATCCTTTGAATTCCATCCAACCAATCAGCGAGCGAGGGAGCCGGGTGTTGTAGTTAGTTGTGGGTGACGTCAAGAGTTTGCGCCGAACGGTCATATTGTAGTTTGGCATTGCCGTAGAATGTTCACCTCCGCGAACAAATGAGAATTACTCCACACTCGATGTCCACTTTTCGCTTAAAATTTTTAATTATTATTATTGTTATCATTTTACATAAATCAGCCATGGGCCGTTTCAAATGGGCCGCATGAATGACACCCCTGGTCTAGTCTGTCTCTGTCTCTGTCTGGTCTGTTTCTGTCTGTGTGTTGTCTGTCTCTGTCTCTGTCTGGTCTGTTTCTGTCTGTGTGTTGTCTGTCTCTGTCTGTGTCTGGTCTGTTTCTGTCTGTGTGTTGTCTGTCTCTGTCTCTGTCTGGTCTGTTTCTGTCTGTGTGTTGTCTGGTCTGTTTCTGTCTGTGTGTTGTCTGTCTCTGTCTGTGTCTGGTCTGTTTCTGTCTGTGTGTTGTCTGTCTCTGTCTGTGTCTGGTCTGTTTCTGTCTGTGTGTTGTCTGTCTCTGTCTGGTCTGTTTCTGTCTGTGTGTTGTCTGTCTCTGTCTCTGTCTGGTCTGTTTCTGTCTGTGTTTTGTCTGTCTCTGTCTGTGTCTGGTCTGTTTCTGTCTGTGTGTTGTCTGTCTCTGTCTGTGTCTGGTCTGTTTCTGTCTGTGTGTTGTCTGTCTCTGTCTCTGTCTGGTCTGTTTCTGTCTGTGTGTTGTCTGTCTCTGTCTGTGTCTGGTCTGTTTCTGTCTGTGTGTTGTCTGTCTCTGTCTCTGTCTGGTCTGTTTCTGTCTGTGTGTTGTCTGGTCTGTTTCTGTCTGTGTGTTGTCTGTCTCTGTCTGTGTCTGGTCTGTTTCTGTCTGTGTGTTGTCTGTCTCTGTCTGTGTCTGGTCTGTTTCTGTCTGTGTGTTGTCTGTCTCTGTCTCTGTCTGGTCTGTTTCTGTCTGTGTGTTGTCTGTCTCTGTCTGTGTCTGGTCTGTTTCTGTCTGTGTGTTGTCTGTCTCTGTCTCTGTCTGGTCTGTTTCTGTCTGTGTGTTGTCTGGTCTGTTTCTGTCTGTGTGTTGTCTGTCTCTGTCTGTGTCTGGTCTGTTTCTGTCTGTGTGTTGTCTGTCTCTGTCTGTGTCTGGTCTGTTTCTGTCTGTGTGTTGTCTGTCTCTGTCTGGTCTGTTTCTGTCTGTGTGTTGTCTGTCTCTGTCTCTGTCTGGTCTGTTTCTGTCTGTGTGTTGTCTGTCTCTGTCTGTGTCTGGTCTGTTTCTGTCTGTGTGTTGTCTGTCTCTGTCTCTGTCTGGTCTGTTTCTGTCTGTGTGTTGTCTGTCTCTGTCTGTGTCTGGTCTGTTTCTGTCTGTGTGTTGTCTGTCTCTGTCTCTGTCTGGTCTGTTTCTGTCTGTGTGTTGTCTGGTCTGTTTCTGTCTGTGTGTTGTCTGTCTCTGTCTGTGTCTGGTCTGTTTCTGTCTGTGTGTTGTCTGTCTCTGTCTGTGTCTGGTCTGTTTCTATCTGTGTGTTGTCTGTCTCTGTCTGTGTCTGGTCTGTTTCTATCTGTGTGTTGTCTGTCTCTGTCTGTGTCTGGTCTGTTTCTATCTGTGTGTTGTCTGTCTCTGTCTGTGTCCGGTCTGTTTCTGTCTGTGTGTTTGTCTCTGTCTGTGTCTGGTCTGTTTCTATCTGTGTGTTGTCTGTTTCTGTCTGTGTCTGGTCTGTTTCTATCTGTGTGTTGTCTGTTTCTGTCTGTGTCTGGTCTGTTTCTATCTGTGTGTTGTCTGTTTCTGTCTGTGTCTGGTCTGTCGGATATATCCTTTTTTGTCCATCCTCTTCTGTTTTATCTTTTGATTGATACCTGTATTATTTTTGTTGGTTGCAGAGGACATTTTTTTGGTTGTAATTGGGGCTTCTTTTTTGTTTTGAATTGTCATTATTGCAAGACCGTTATATTTTTGTAGTCTATCACTTGTTCTGTGAAAGACAATATAACTCTGCGTGTGTATGTTTGTGTGAGCGTAAAATGATATTAGACGTTTTTAAGAAATCATTGAGTAAGAAACATTCCTGTACATTTGTTTTTGTTTATTTTGCAATCTGTACATTCGGGGCGACAGTGGCTCAGTCGGGAGCGCGTTGACCTTTGGGCCTAATGGTTGGGGGTTCCATCCCTTCTGTTCTGCTCCCACTGAAGTCTGCTGTCGTTGTGTCCTTGGGCAGCTCTGATTGCCACCCCCCAGTTCAGACATGGATTAATAAAGGGGATGAAAATGAATGAATGAATAGTACATTTTATGGATTTTGTCTTTTAGTGATGGCGACTAGACTAGTTGATGATTTTTATCCTGAGTGATAACAATGGGACTCATTTCCGAGTAGAAGAAAAAGATAGTTCTATTTTTGATGCTTCTATGTACAGTATTGTAAATATTTTCCTCTTTTGTGTGTTCAGGCAGCACGCTGATCATGGTTGGAGACTGCGAAAGGCGTCTGGGAGCTGCGGAGCGAGACTTTCTCCAAACAGCAGCCATTAGTTTTTTGAATCCACTCCGAAACTTCCTGGAGGGCGACTGGAGAACCATCTCGGTGAGTCAGGTGTTGCGTAAAAATGGCATGTGATTTTTATGATGCATCCGGAGAAGATAGAAACAGAAAAAAGGTGGAGCTCAAGCTATTTTCATCGGAATGAAGGAATTCTTTTGGGATTGTGCCAAAACTGGACCCAAGTTAAATAATGATTGTTAGACCGATGTTACAATTATTTATTTTTTAATTTAATTGTGTTTTGAGTTTATTGATTAGAATAAAATACAGGACATGGTTGTTTGAAAATGAGTTTGTATGTATAATTGCTTCTGTATGTCTTCTCACGGTAAAGTTTTCAGATGATGCATGCGCCGTCCCATCCCAGCTGTGGAGCCTCTGATTTTGGGAATGTCTGCAGACATTCCTAGATCACATGATTGCACCATGACACACTTCATTTCTCAGTGGACATACTGTTTATCTGAGAGAAAAAGGCAGTCATGACTTTATAACATTACTATGATAAACATTTCCTACATTTTCCCTTTTACTGTATGTAGCAAACTGTTCTAACCACCTGCTGCAGAGGAACAATATGTGGGTGTTCATTCCCGGGGATTTCACGTCTGCCTGACGAGAGCCATGGAAGAAAATATTGCATTTCGTGATAGGACTTGTTGATAAAGCACCGGCCGCGGACTGAGGTGTAAAATGTAATCAACTTTCAGGCTTGCAGTCAAGCCCCGGCGATCCAAGAGCGGGAGCCAGACGGGCAAGGTTTTTGGTACTAAAGTTTGGATTTAAAGACAACCAAAGGATTTAAGAAGAAAAAAAGTTCAGGATGACAAGGGACACTAAAATCCCCACAAAATCCGATCTTTATGAAAGCTGTAGGTTCTTTGTCAGGTTCTCTGTCAGCTGAGGTGGAGCTGTTTTTGTTTACATTGAGTTCTATGGGGAACATTTCTGGGCAGCCCACGTGAATTTAGTCTGGTTTAGTCTGCAGTACCGTGAGAATCCCCAGAGAACATGGGTTCTTCAGCTCCAAGCTCGTAATACCCTATCCAGTTATTATTAGAGCTGCAACTAACAATTATTTTGTAATCGATTAATCTATCGATTATTTTTACGATTAATCGAGTAATCGCTTGGCTGTGAATTGTGTAGAAAATTAGTATTTTTTCATCACAAAAAGCTAAAGTGGCAACACTCGAGGACGTATTGATGGCGTAAACTTAAAGTAAATGTTTGTAACAGGCTCTTTGTGCTAATTCTGCTCTGATTGGATGAGACAGACAGATATTCATGAAATTATAAAAACAAAGTCGGTTTTAATCAAAAATACTACATTTTCATGTCATTTTTGCTCTGTTTGAGTCCGTGTGAACCAGAAAACGATTAATCGATTACCAAAATAGTTGTCGACTATTTCAATAATCGATTAGTCGTCGATTAATCGATTAGTTGTTTCAGCCCTAGTTATTATAATAGATCCATGCTTGCAGTACATCAACACCATGAGATTCAACTCAATTTACTTTTGTACGGCGCTAATTTCTCAACAGCAGTCGTCCCGGAGGACTACAAAGTTGTTGATTCACTGACAACAGATCAGAGAATTAAACAGTTCGAAACACTGGGAATGCAATAATAACAACCACAGGAGCCATTGGTCCATCAGCAGCGGAATGACCACTGTCCATAAATGATAATAAATGTCCCAGATCATCATAGTTCTCTGACCTACCTGCATCGGCCCGGAATGCCCCAGTGGAGGGAACTGGACTCAATATGCAGTTTAAGATAAGATTTTATTAGACTTTATTTCACACCAAAATATATTAGTGACATGTTAGTACCATATGAACCGGCCCGGACTCTGAGGAGCACAGGGACTGGACTCCTGCTGGGACTCTGAGGAGCACAGGGACTGGACTCCTGCTGGGACTCTGAGGAGCACAGGGACTGGACTCCTGTTAGTGCCCAGAGTCAGAACTAAACATGGGGAGGCTGCTTTTCAGATTCATGCTGCTAAAATCTGGAACAGTCTTCCTGAAGATGTGAGACAGGCCTCCTCTCTGACAATGTTTAAAACCAGGTTAAAGACAGTTCTGTTTAGCTGTGCATACAACTGAGGGATTTTATATTTTTATCTTTCTTTTTAATGTATAGTGATTATTTTTATGCTATCTTATTTTGTTCAGAAAAACTTGTCTTGTCTTTATTTATCTAACACTGGAGAAATGTACACGTCACATTTGGCATAGATAGAATGACTGTGCGAACATGTTCAAGGTTAAAAATATAGTCCGTGCAGGATGTAATTATGTACAATAAAAACGTGACAATAAAAGGAGTGGCAAAAGCAGTGCAGGTTTTTTCAGTCCTAATGCAATACTGACTTAAAGTGACTTAAATTGCACCTAATAATAATACATTTAATAATAATACATTTTATTTCTTAGGCGCTTTTCTTGACACTCAAGGTCGCCTTACATACAATTTAAAAAGTGCATTTTAAGTGCTAATGGCCTCCTTCTCTGGCCCTTCACTACTCTCTTCGGATCCAGCTATTATAACCTCACCCATAAAAAAATAATCATTCGTACAATCGTATAATTATCATTTAAAAACATGAATCTGTAGTTGAACAATGATCCACTAGAGGTCATCCAGGTGAGCGTGTGTTTGCTCATTATGGTGGGTAATTTGAAGGTATTGATTGTGGCCTCGGGCTCTTCAGACGGTTTGGCATTAATCTTGATGTTTTTGTCTTCTCTGTCACAGAAAGAACGACGACTCATGGAAAATCTGCGTCTAGACTTGGATTCCTGTAAAGCCCGTTTGAAAAAAGCCAAACTTGCAGAAGCCAAAGCTACGGTATGTGATTTTTAGTGTCTGCGGTTATGTATACAAATAAATTGGTTTCTTGCTAATGTGACTAACTGGCTGACTATTTGTGTATCCTAATCCTTCATACCTCCAGTGTGAAGGAGAAGTAAGTATGACAAGTATTTTGATTGCTCTTCATCTTCATTCTGTCAGGGCTGGGAAATTAAAATCCAACAAGCATATTTTAAAGATGAATCCGGCGTCATTAAGTTTTTCACAATGGAACTGGAACTGTTATTGTCTTTGTGATAGTAATGTTGTTTCCCAGCCCTAACAGGTCCTGCTTTGACTTCATTCATGCATTTAAAAAGACATCCATGTATGTTTTTTTCGAGTAACTGTGGATGCCATATAATTGGACGTAATAGTTCAGTTCATGGTCCATATCTTTCCATTCCCTTATTTGAATGTGTATTTTTATTATAGATTCAAGCCCAGTTAAACAATATCAGTCCATCCACATAGTCCTTGGAGACCAGAGACATTCTTTGCGGCAATTATGGACTTTCAGCTTCAGGGGCCATTCTAAATATGCCAAAATAAGACTGATAAGAGTCATACGAGAGTTCTATCACTCACACAACTCATTCTTGGATTGCATTTTCTGACATTGATATATTGTTGTATTGTTAGTATGTTATTCTTCTTTCCTTTTACTGCTGTTTACCAAAGAACACATTTCACATTCAAGACTGATTAATACAGCATCCATTTACTTCTGTAAAGTTAAAACTATTAACTGGGATTGAACTAATGGCTCTTTTGCACATGCTGACGTCGACGTTCACAACATTATCTGATGTTAAAAATCACCAGGCAAACAGTGTGTAATATCAAGACACATATATTTTCACGTGTCCTTTACACTATATCCCTTTTTTCTTCAAGCAGACTTTAAAGGTAGTACCACCCACGTTCAGCGCACACCTATGCAGAGTGCGCACCGATGTATTTCTCGTGTTAGCGACGCAGCACTGTTCAGATGGAGGTGGATAAGAGGAGAGGTGTACCCGCTTTCTTTTTGTGTTGGGTTGCTCCAGGTGCTCCGGTTTGCCCCTAAACACTAAAAACATGTACAATGGTCTCCCGTAACACTCTCCCTGACTCCATTCCTGTCCTCTGTCTGGTTCAGTACATTTCCTGCCTCTCTGGGAGTTGGTCAAACAATGTGCGATCTGGTGGTAATGTGAAAGTGACCGTTGCGCACAGACGTAGCCTTTCCTCATTCCCGAGTTTCCGCAGACACAGACTTCAGATCATGAAGATCTGAAGTCGTCTGCTTCCGATGGGAGGAGGGCTCAATGTAAAATGAGTCATTTGGCACATGTTTAGATTTTTGTTTCTCAACCCTCTGTCTTCAGGCGCTCACAGTGAGACCCGTGCATACAATTGAAGTAATGTGTTTAAAAAAAATGTCCCCAGATAAAATTTAATTATTATTTCTTTTGAATAACTTTGTTTGTTTGTTAGAAAATGTCTGTAACATCCCTTATTCTGACTCCATTGGGAATTGTTTGGCCCTTTCATTCATGTAGCAATTTATATGTCAACAAATGTACTCACTTATAGCCTTAAAATGTTAATCAATTCATCGTCTAATAATCAACAAATATTTTGATAATGAAAAATTCTAATTGATTATAGTTCTACTTCTACATATGTTTGACTGATGAAAGAAGATCTATAAGATATCCTCAGGTGGCTTCGCTTTAGATTAATCTAATTCAAATTGTGATAAAAAACATCATATTTCTTCATATTTAGGATCGTAATCCTCCTTCACCTGCCCCCCCTGCAGGTGAAGGGCTGTTACTACGCTCTTAATTTAGTGTTTGCTTTTATACTCTGCAAAGCCATTTCATGTTGATTCCTCGGTGGTGGATGGACTTATTTTTTTAATATTATACCACCCCAACACAAAGACTTGAGCTTGAGCTCAACAGACCATGAATTGGAAAAGACAAGCATAGGATATGGGACACACTGGCTATGGCGCTATCACTACACAACAAGACAAATACAAGGATGAACTCAACATCGCGTTCAACACGGACGCTTGGATTTCTAATTGCCATATGTCTGATGTTGTCTGGAGACATTCACCCATGTCCGGGCCCGCACCACGCCAAGATGCCGGGAGAGGCTAACCTACTAGCAATGGAAGGTACACGCGTCACTCCTACCTTACAGGTATGCTCTTCGGGTACTACACAATCGTCCGGGGTGCAGCATCCTAATATTATACTCCCCTTGTGTCCATCGTTAACTGCTGCGGAGTTGCCATTACGAGATGACCGGGTTGAAGGAGCAGTGGTTGTGCGGTGGCCCAACGATGGAATACATGGGCGAAAATCGGGTCTGTGGGCGCACGAAGGAGCACGAAGGAGCAGCAGATCAATCCGGGAATGAGTCCACTGGTCAGCCGTACGCTGGTGCTTTGTCGTCTTGTGGGAATCGTGAACAGAACACACTACAAACCATGCTGTCAACCAACGCTAGCGCAAGTCGTTTCTTGGTTGCCACGACAACGTGCACTGTAAACAGGAAGCATGTTAACCCAGCCATAGTCAAAAACAGGAAGTGGTCTTTTTTCCCCACTGTTAATCAGTCTAAAGTAGTATGGGATCCTAGAGCTAAGCCCAAGGGCATATTAGGCGGACATTTAAATGTAAGAAGCTTTTTGTCTAAATCTGAACAAATCAATCATCTGTTGATCAATTCCAACTTGGACTACCTCTGTCTTTCTCAGACTTGGCACCATAAAAATGCACCCTCTGCGGCACTGGACATTCCAGGCTATAATACGCTCAGGAGAGACAGAGAAGGTGCAAAGGGTGGTGCGGTCATGATCTATATTAGAGATGACATCCAGCGCCAAGAAATGCATTGGCTGAACAACCATGATTTGGAATGTTTTGGTTTAAATGTCATTTTATCTTCACAAATGACATTTAACATTATAGTTTTATACCGTCCTCCATCATCAGATAGTAGTTTCTATGTCAAATTGGAAAATGTACTTAAAGAAGCAAATAAAGAGACTATTATTCTAGGGGACTTTAACATAAACTGGGAGGATGTATCTCGTAGAAAACATCTTCAAAGAATTTCTGAAAAGTTTGATTCCACAAGAATTACAGCTTCTAGTCGCAGCCAAATTGATTTAATTTTCATAAATCGACCCAATAGAATAATTCAATCATATAACATGTTAACTGCTCTTTCCGACCATAATCTGATTTTGGTAGCCAGAAAGTTAACTAAAAAACTATTCAGTTCTTCTGGAAGAGTTGGTGAAGCCAACAGAATACCTAAGAATAAAGTAGAAGGCTTTAAGAATGCAGTGCAGCATATTGACTGGGACCAGAAATTATTGGGAAATTGTGAAACTGACAATAAAACCTTTCTAACAGTATTTGAGCAAACAATTCAAATATATAGCTCAAAAATCAGCATCAGGCACAATAAAAATGTATTGCCATGGATGAACTCTGATATTGTAAAATTAATGAAGGAAAGAGATCTTGCTTTAAAAAATGGTTTAAAAAGTAAGACACCAGGTGGTAAAAAGTTATTTGCAACTCTCAGGAACAAGGTGGTTAAAAGCATTCAAAAAGCCAAAGCCACTTTTTTCTTGAGTCTCATTGATGATGCAAAAGGAAACTCTAAAATGATCTGGAATCATTTCAAAGAAACTTTTGTGTCATGATGTAAAACGCATTAAACTCTTGGAAATTAAGTTAAATGGGGAAATTACCAATAATCCAAAAAGTGTCGCAGATGCCTTCAATAATTTATCAAATCAGTGTCCACAATTGCCCAGTCATTTCCTTCTGGTGGCATTACCATTTCTCTCCCGACATCGGAGCTTTTAGAATAGGCACTGTATCCGAGGCCCAGGTTTCACAGACTATTCAATCCTTAAAGACCTTATGCCTGGTTTGATTTATTTAGAAATACAGTTTTAATACCATTTTATATTAGAAGAGAACTACTAAAGGTTTCAAAATCAGTTGTTGTTTTTTTTGTCTGATCCCCCCCCCAAATCGGAATAACCCCATAGTAACGCCCTTAGAGACGAAAAAACGCTTTCAACGCTGTAAGTTGATATAAGTAAGTAAGATTGTAACTTCTCGTTGGCACTGAGATAGTCCAGTGGTTGTGTCAATGGACTACCAATCCAGATACTGGGGTTCAAATCCCATCTCTGACACTTTTTCACTCTCAAACGGCAATTTATGTGTAGTGAGCAATTGTCACCTGTAGAGGGCAGTATTGTGTTGGGCATCAGTGGAGAGGAGAGAGAAAAGGCAGTCCTGTGGCATAGATCCATGGTTTTCAATGCATGGGCGTTACCTGCTGTGACGTCACACACAGGTTAGAGCATAGACAACTTAAATTCATGAAAAACACGTTCTTTTTATAAAATATAGGATTTTTTTTGCCGGAATCTCTTTCAGATTGACATTGTCATGCAATTTTGATATCCACTATTTTGTTTTTAAAAACCCGGCATAAGGTCTTTAAAACCATCCAAAACAAAAGATGTATTCGGTATAGACCCATGTGCACTGAAAGAACTTCACTCCAATAACTAAAATCTTGAATCAGTCTATCACAAAAGTAATTTATCCTCAGGCCTGGAAAATCAGCTGCTGTCATTCCAGTCTTTAAAAATGAAGACCAATCAGCATCATACCTACAGCGTCTAAGGTGACGGAGAAGCTTGTTGCACGACAAATAATCGGACATCTGAACACCACATTTACACTCCGTCCCATACAATTTGGTTTCCGGGCCATTCCACAGAGACAGCTAATTGTTTTTTTATTGAAAGCATAAAACAGCAATTGGACAAAGGTGGTATGGTTGGGGCCATTTTTCTTGATTTAAAAAAAGCTTTTGACACTGTAAACCATCAAAACTAAGCGATTTCAATTTCTCCTCAGAGGCAATAAAATGGATGGAATCCTATTTGACAAATCGCTTTCAGTCAGAATCAACGACTACAACTCTCCCACTCTCCCATTAAAAACTGGTGTTCCGTAAGGTTCTAATTTGGGTTCAATGTTATTTTCCCTCTATATAAAAGACCTTCCTTCTGTCTGTCCTAGTTGCGTCAGCGTTCAAGTGTATTCTGATGACACAGTTATTATGCTCATGGCAAACACCCGTCACAAGTGGCTGAAAAACTCAGTCTTTGGTCCATATTACAGATTGGTTAAATCAGTCGTGCTTAAAACTCAACGTCAATATAACAGTCTCTATGTTTTTTTCCAAGTCCAATACCACAGATCAACGGTCAGATGTTTTTATTGCTGGTGAAAAATTGCAAATTGTTTCAGAATACAAATATCTGGGCATCACAATAGACTCAAATCTCACATTCAAAACACAAGTGAAAAAGGTCTGTAAGCAAGTCAAATTCAATGTACTCATTGCTTTGTAAATATCTTTTGTGTGTGAAGTTGAACTGTGTTTTTATTGTATGATATATGTGTTCTTGTTCTCCCCGACTGTCTGTGTTTTCTGTATTTTATTATTGTATGACTTTTATTTTTAGGGAGACTATTTACACCTGTCCAGGGACTGCAGATGAAAAATCGCCTGCTTGGCTAATTCTGGTGCATTTACAGAAATGTTTTATTAATGCACAATGTCCCTGTCAACTAAACTAATAAAATAAAATAAATAAATTTGCGTTCTACAATTACTCAATGAAGGAAACGAATATTCACTGTATTAATCAATTGAATGAAATGAATATCAGTCACAGCCAAATGTGGAATTTACCAAGCGAAACTGTAGATGAACCTTATCAGAAAGTACGGAGCCTGCACTTTGAACAGACGAGATCAGTCCTGCTCTAATTCTCTCACTTAGTCACACAATCACAGACAGACACTGGGTTGCGTCACCTCCTCACTTTTCAAGTTTGTTTATCTGACTCCTTCACTTTGGATTGGTTTTGTTAAATAGTAAATGATCATTAACCTGCTACCAAAGAATACATTGTTAACTTTTTGCTGTTGGATCATCTAAAACAGATATGGAACTGTTCTGTGTTAAGCTTGCATGTTTTTCCCTGTGTCTGGATGGGTTTCCTCCAGGTGCTCTGTTTCCCAACAACCCTGAACATGTAGTATGGGTAAAATCCTCCAGCTCCAGCCCTGACCAAGAGCATCAATGTCAGGAAATGGGTCCACGAGGGCTGCACTGTAGCGACCACTGCTCCTGAGAGAGGCCCGAGTGGCTCTGAAGGATGGGTCAAATGCAAATGTCCAAAACCTAAATTCTCTTCTGGGACAATAAAAACAGCTAGCTTAGAAACATAGCTACTTTTATAGTGTATTTTGTGTGCTCCCCGCGTGCTCTTACTCCTGGCCTGTATGTGCGCTGCAACATTGAAATGTCCCCACTGTGGGACATATAACTAATAACATTAGTATTAATTACAAATAATTGTTGTATATTTGCATATCATCTCAGTATGTATAGGACGAGAGATATCACAAGACTTTTTTTTAACTCCACATCATCCTAGATTTGACTTTAGTTGTAACCAAACCAAAGTAACCAAACGGATAAAAAAGACATTTAATGACACTAAACAGTTTCAAGGTACACACAGAGTTGGTTTTATTTGTTTTTGCTGATCACATTAAAATAAATAAGGAAGTGTCCCATCCTGCATCTCCTGAAATACGTCACTGTTTTTGTGCAGACGCCAGATTTCCAGGAGACGAGACCACGCAACTACGTCCTCTCTGCCAGCGCCTCTGCGGTAAGAGCCAACTTTGTCGTTCGTACACTACTTTCTGCTTAGAGCGGCAAAACTATGACCTTTTAACCCAACAACTTGCACGTAGGCAGAGCTGGACTGGGACCAAAAAAACGGCCCGGGCGATTATTTATTTTTTACACTTATTTATACGGTATACAGAAGCACGTATTGTAGAGGATCAGGATGTCTGCAGTTTTAACAATAAAACAAAGTACAATAGTCTACATTACGAGAGAGTAATAAACATGTCTCTGAGGGAGCCACAATTAGTACTATTGTTAGAGGGATGAGAAAAAGTCTGAAATACATAATGTCATTAAATCTGTTTGATTTATTCACTACATTTTACTTTTGGGCACAACCAACATGAACTGTTAATGCAAGGGAAAATGTAGGTGCCCGAGCTTTGATTTAGAGAGTTTAGTTGGAATCCGGGAGGAGACACGGACTGGTCCTGTGCGCGTCTATGGTCTTGGATACATGGCCAAGTTACAGCTGCACACTCACCGTGTTGTGGGGAAAGAAAGACAATGTTTGTAAAGAATTGATAACCAATACATATCTAAATGTATCTTATGTGTCTCCCATGATGAGATTACATACCTGCATATCTTTTTTTTTAAATATATTTTTGTATTTGCAGCAATTTCCTCATAATTATTTTTAGTAATTTAGGTATTTTTATGAGATTTCATGTTTTGTTTGTATTGAACCAAAACTGGACCAAAGAACGACCACAAAAGGATAATTAGACCGATAAGGGATTTTTTCACTTTTCAAGATAAGATAAACTTTATTCATCTCACAGATATCTCATAGATAGAATCACTCAGATTGTGCAAAAGACAGAAGTAATGTTGAGGTTAAATATGTAGTCTGTGCAGGATATAATTATGTACAATAAAAAGTGGCAATAGCAGAATAGGTTCTATGTTAAGTAAGTAAGTAAGTTTTATTTATATACCGCCTTTCACAGACCAGAGTCACAAAGCGGTTTACAATTGTTATTTTTGGGCACTTGTCCTCTCACTCCACACAGAGATGGGAGCGGGGTCACCGAACAGGAGGCGCATGCCAGACCTATTGTACATATTTTTTTTTAGTGGTAGGGGAAACCGAAGTACCCGGAGGAAACCTACGCAGACACAGGGAGAACATGCAAACTCCACTCAGAAAGGCCCTGGTCCGGCCGGGATTCGAACCCAGGACCTTCTTGCTGAGAGGCGAGAGTGCTATCCACTCAGCCACCGTGCCGCCCTGTTCAGGAAAAATGTATAATATTCTTCTTTTGGCTTTAAAAATATATTGTACATGCCTTCAAAGCTTAAGTATGTTCAATTTATGAGTCAAAATGCTCTGACTTTGCTGCTACAGAGGTAATGACTGTGTAATGTGTGGAACTCATTCATCGAGAGTTGAAATCCAAATACAACATTATAACTAATGATGTAATACTATTATGTTCTTAATAGTAGTCTTACAAAGCGGGAGCGGCTTACATCAAAACATTTCCTACGGATCAGTGACTAAGTATGAACAGTAGATGTGTTTTTAGTGCTGTGTTGTGTCATCGTAAAGATCCTGATAAACTCGAGTGAGAGTGAGAGTGTGAGTGATACAACCAACGATATGTCATTCATGCCATGCTTGAACAACCTGTAGTAAACTCTGCATTTAATTTCCTGCTTTGGACGATTTTGATTTTAAATGGAGTTTTCATTAAAGTCACTGAAGACAGACTTTGCCCTTAAAAATATGTTTTACTTTCAAGTATCAAAACAATTTTTTATTTGTTTCCCCCATTACGCATTATAATGTACAGACTGTGCTGATATTGTAAGTATAATTCACGTGCTGCTGAAACTCTCTCAATATCCTTCATTCGATTTCACGATTTTCATATCGATTTATGGCCTAAATTTGATTTATTGCCCAGTCCTAGCTGGGGTCATAAAATCTATTCTTAGCATGTTTTGGTCCAGGTATGATTAAAAAACGTATGAATCGATTACTACATTTGTTGAGAACTATTTCAATAATCAATTAGTTGTGGTAAAGCCATTCAAATTGTCAATAATAGTCAACTCAAGTATTTATCGATTAGTTGTTTTTGGATCTCACATAGACTTAAACAGGCTTAGAAGAGGTTTGATGACTCAGATCTAAATGACTGCAATGACAGGAAAGCCTCTCTGTGACCTTGTTTTGTCATGTGTAAGGAATCCCATCTTCACTGAGCTGGTGGGTCTAAACGACTACAGTGGTCGCTCACTATGACGCACTTCACACACAGGCTTTTGTGTTTTTGCAATTCTGCCTTTTTTACAGCGTGCTTTCCAGGCATTATTCTTCAACATCACATTAGCGCTAGTATAACATGGCCGTAGACTTTTGTTCATAGCGGTGATTCGTTCCTGTAGTCCTCAGTTCTGCTCCTGCCCCTTAGAGCGGTGTCCTGTGCAGCTGTACATTTTAGAACGGAACTTCTTTGTTCTTTTTCCCAAATGTGTTGGATTAGCAATGTTGCACAGTCAAATGTTCGAGCGCTGACCTCGGGGAGTGTAGCTGCCTTTGAGAATTAATGAAGGGAGAGTTGACATCTTTTCCTCATAGTAAATCTCACTGCTTTTAAAAAGTGAGCGTGTTGATTAATCTGTGCTGACCCTACTCACTTCATTTCAACATCGCGCACGTATGAATCTTGCCTCACTCATCTGTTTTTTGTTTTGTTTTTTTAGTTATGGACTGAAGAAGTGGCAAAAGTGAGTATTCTCCTTGTTACAGTCAATGAAAAGGGAACTCAATCATAAACTGGACTGGTCATACAAACACTGCCCTTGATGTTAAAGCAAGGGTACAGAACTTTCAAATCACATTATTCTACACATAAGAAGAATCCTTTTAACTAATGGCAGAAACCTGATCCTGTCAAACCTTTTTTTGTATAGCCATAAACGGCAACCAATCATGCATCTGGCCACAGCTTGAGTAGCCTGGTCGTACCACACCATAGTACACATTACATTTCGTACTAAGGTCTGGATTTGCTCCATTGACTCAGTTTACAGGTGGGAGGGGTTAACTCCTTTTGCAGGTTGAAACGATTGGATCTGAGTTTACCGTGACGTATGTAGTGCGCCGGAGTCTGTCGTTAGCATTTAGCCTAGCTTTAGCCATCTCCTTTGCCGCTAACAGAGCCCGTGGGGAGTAGCGCCACAATTTTTCCAGTGATTACATTTGCTAAACATTCCTCTTGCTCCGGCTTCAATTTTTCGATAGAACCACAGACTGGATTACTTTACTATCACATTTTTCGCCATTGCCAAACTACAACCTTCCCGTTCGACGCAAACTCTTAACGTCACCCACAACTAGCTACAACACCCGCCTTCCGCGCTCTCTGATTGGTCGGTCAAAATTCAAGAGATTGTAATCGCTAACACAGGGACCAGACCCAGACGTTACATGCAGTGAAATGATGATTGAGTGGAGTGTACGGATGGCTAAGGCCAGGCTACAGCTTGAGTGGAGTCTTTTCTGAATTGCAATTAAGTTTCTCTTGAATGAGTTTTTGTTATTTTTTCAGGCTGAGCAGGAGCTGAGAGTGGCCCAGACAGAGTTCGACCGTCAGGCTGAAGTGACACGGCTGCTGTTGGAGGGAATCAGCAGCACACATGTAATACGCACCAAACACTACAGTGCACGTTCAAATAGGGCCGCACATCCCAGTGGCCTGTGCGCGTGCTAGATTCAGAAAATGTGCACAATATGAAAAATGTAGCTGCTGAGTCTATTCTTTAAGTCTCCAGGATCCGACTTGAGTCAATCCAATCCACTTTATGTATATAGCACATTTCATAAACAAGCAGTTTCCGAAGTGCTGTACAACAAGCAAAACATGGCAACAAATAAAAAAATACATGTATGTATATAGAAAATGAAAATAAAATAAAAACACAGAGGACCACATGACTCACGCGGTGTTAAAAGCCAGAGAATTAAAGTGGGTCTTAAGACGAGACTTAAAACATTCCAGCGAGGGAGCAGTTTTGACGTGGGGGGGGGGCTTTGGTCCAGCCTCAGAGAAGGCCCTGTCCCCCCGGGTTTTAAGTAGTAAGTAAGTAATGTTTATTTATATAACGCATTTTACAGACCAAGGTCAGCCAAAGTACTTTACAATGTTCAGAGTCAGATATTGTTCCAGTCATTCCACACACGGTGATGACAGAAGCGAGTCCAGAACACACTGGACCATCAGCTCCAACACCATCATTCACTCTCTTTTACATTCAGACCTATTGTGCATGTTTTTAGTGGTAGGAGAAACCGGAGCACCCGGAGGAAACATACGCAGACACGGGGAGAACATGCAAACTCCACACAGAAAGGCCCTGTTCCGACCGGGATTCAGACCCAGGACCTTCTTGCTGAGAAGTGAGAGTGCTATCCGCTCAGCCACCGTGCCGCCCACGTTTAAGTCTCATCTTAGGCACCACGAGCTGGCCCCTTAAAGCTGCTGTAGAGTTTGCATGTTCTCTCTAAGCCTGGGTATCTTTCCTGCTGCTGCTTCTATCTCCTACCACTAATGTACAATAGTTATGAGGATGCGAGTGAAGCTTGGGGTCAGAGGCGTCGGCCCCCGCTGTGTATGGAGAGAATGAAAAAGACACAAACAGTTGCTTAGTGTGACCCTGGTCTTTGAAACTACTGCAAATAAACTAGATGTGTCCAAATGTTCAGCTTAATACTTCATCAATCATTCTTCAGACACAAGACTGCCCATGAAACTTTCAAAAACATACCGCACACTGCTCTACACGCTGCTCTAGCATCAGTGATTGGGCCGAAACTGAAAACAACAGTGAATGAAACCCGCGCAGAGAGCCGCTTTAACTTCAGCCATTGTTCACATAAACTGCCATCTGGGAATTGCTGGAGAAAATACTAATGTTTTCATGAGAATGGGACTGAAAACTGCTCAAATGTTCAGGACCAAATTCCCGTTTGCTTCGTCTAACAAGTTTTCAAACGGATATTTGTATCTTTTATATGTTTGAAATAAAAAATATTACTGCTCGCATGTAAAATTAGTATACTGAAGATGTTTTTGTGCAAAGCCGGTTATGTCTTGACAGAGAAACTAAATGAACGCCTTTCCTCCCCTAAATAACAGCGTTTTACAAAACCTTATTTCTGTCCGGTTGTGATCGAACCCGTAACAATGTCCATGTTTTATGTTGCAGGTAAATCACTTGCGCTGTCTGAACGAGTTTGTGGAGGCGCAGGCCGTGTACTATAAGCAGTGTCACCTGCACATGCAAGAACTCCAGAAGGAACTGGGGAAGTAAGGACTGCTCACGCCTTTCTCTTCCTGTGATTCTAAAATAGAGCCGTATGGTGCTGAAGTGAAGGCTTTGAGACCTTTCTCTTCCTGTGATTCTAAAATAGAGCCGTATGGTGCTGAAGTGAAGGCTTTGAGACCTGCTGCACTGAGACGGGGAAGCGGAACTTGCCCTGTGTCCCAGAAGTGATTTCAAAGTTTCTCCTTATTGTCCTTCTACCTCATTTATTATTGATTGGCATAACGTTGAGCAACAGTCAGTAGACCATCTGGTAAATGTCACGTGACCAAACTGGAGCGGAGCTGTCTCATAACGGGTCACTTTTGAAGCACGATGAAGGACAAGAATTTTTTCTGGCTCGGTTTGGTCGCAGCCTCTGCAGAAAGCGCTGGAATGGGAAGTAAAGGGGAAAATGCTGACCGCTCTTGCAGCACACTGAGTCACTAATGATTAGGTAAAAATAACAATTATTTTTGTATTGCTTAAAACACTTTTAAAATAATGTCATGTTTTTTTCATCCCCTTTATTATTCCATTTCTGGTTTGAAATCATAGACTGTAAATATTAACGGACGTAGTCACGCCTATCTCCGCCGTTCTAACTAATGGACCAAAAATTGGGCTTTCATGGAGTGATTCAAAATTACTTCAAACATTCACAGCGACTAAACTAGACTGGTCCAGAACACTCCCTCAGCATTGACACACATGTGGAACGGAGCTTTGGGCCAAGAGCCAACTTTTGGACCATCCTGTAAAGACGTTTTTGAGAGGTCAGAAGATACGTACATTTGCATTGAATAATTCCCTTTCCGGGTCCAGCCCTCTGGCTCAGTGTGGTTTTGCAGCATCTCAGTGCACATCATTTTGGCTACTTTAGAGCCAGGACCCGCCCCCACTGATTGCAATCAGAGCTGCCACTCACTTGAAATGAAACCGCTAAACCACAAATCTCATGACACTGATTTGTGTTTTCTTTTGTCGTCAATCCCAGTGAAGACGGGTGAGTAAGATGGTTGTGTTTGCAGTGGTTTTGATCGCAGATGATTAGATCTGCAAAAACTAACAAAATCACAAGTATCTGTTTTGTCTAACCCTTCTTCAAGATAAGAGACGATATTCCTTTATTCGTCCCAGTGGAGACATTTCAGTGTCATCATTATGCACTTTACAGCAGAGAATGAAGGAAATAAGAGCTCTCAGATTGCACACATCAAATAGTCTATTATTTAAGATAATAGACAATATAGTTAAAATAAGATGGTTAAATAGAATAAAATAAACTCTGGAGCTATAATAGCACGTGGGTGTATTTTGGTTTATATATATATTTTTTTTTGGCTTTAGTACATACGTTTGAGAAAAAGCAGAACTTACATTGATTAAATTAATCATTTCACACTTGTGTATATCTTCAACATAAAATACCAACAGGATCCAGACAAACAGAAATGCACAGTTTGAAAAGGAGGGTTGGAAAAGTCACGGATGCCTTTGGTAGTTTTGGTAAAACACATTCTTCATCATGAGGTCCTCAGGTTGATCCAGTCCAGTGTCATTAGAATGTTCAAGGTTCGACTTTGTTGTCTCCAAACGGACTCACCGTGCTGTATGTGTATCACAGGGGGCACCATAATAATCAGTCAGTCTGGGGCGACAGTGGCTCAGTTGGTGGAGCATTGGCCTTTGAGCCTGAAGGTCCTTCTCCACCGACTCCCACTGCAAAACACTTAACCCCACTTTGCCTATAAGGAGCGCGGAAGTAACAGCGCGCAGCATGCCTTGATGTGATATGTGTATATTAGGACTGCACGGTTTTGGAAATTAGAGTGATATTTGATTTGTGTATCTGACTATTCATCAAACCAAATGTCTCCATTGTGATATCAGTAAAGTTTATCTTCTTCTTCTATCAGTCTGAAATGACAAGTAAACGATATCTCGCCTTTGATCCAGGTTTGGTTCAGCCCAAGTATAAAGTCATTTAGTTCAGAAAAATCTACAACCCAAGTTTGATATAAATTATAAATTGGGTCCAAAAACCTACATTATATAAACAAAAGTATTTCGTTCAAATTTTAGGAATACAAAAAGAGTTGTAAGCTAAACAAAGAAATAAAAATATGAAGACTTTGTTGTAACCGTAAAGCCTAAAAACTGTTGCATTTTAAGTTACCGGCTTTTATTGAGCAGAATGACCAATGCTGGAACAGACTCCAAACTCACTGCAGCAGTAATAATTCATCCACTCTTACTCTATGGATTATTTTGAAGGAATATGTCTTTTCTGCTGTGGACTTTTATTTTCCTCTGACTAAGTGATGCTTTATAACTCTCCTCTCAGACTTCCCAACGCCTTCGCCCTGAACTCCCTTCACTCTGTGGGGGCTGAGGGCTCCGCTGAAGAGGACAAGACGCCTGTCGAAGCCGAGACTCTGAAGATCGAGGAAGTCCAGGCTCCGGCCACGGGAACCCGCAAGGCCAAAGTTCTGTACGACTACGACGCAGCAGACTCCAGTGAGATGTCGCTGCTGGCTGATGAGGTGCGTTCACAGACAGCAACAGAAGAATAACGGCTAAAAGTCATAGTAGAAACATGTTTGTGGTGAAGTTGGTTATTAAGTCTAGAGAATTGTATGAAAACAGGATAGATTCCCTGCTTTTTAGCTCCGGAAATGTGTGATTTGATGTGAATGACCAGTACTAGGCTCTGGACCTCTTCTATATAGTATTTATTTATGTATGTATTTGAATAGTATTAATTCTGCTCAAAAGGAGTGGACTGAATCTTATGAGCAACTCGATACAGTCAAACTTTTCATATCACATTAAAATAGGACAGAACAGAAGGACAAAAAAGCAATTCTTAAACTTAATGTCAATTTGATAACTTTGATTCTCATTTCCCACCGTTGCCAGTTTGGTTGCAGCAGGTGTTTTGCATCAGGTATCAGAACACTGGAGGTGCATGTGTGACAGACAGAAAAATACTGTGGTTGTAACTTGCAATTGTAATGAATTCCCTCGAGCAGAGATAAAACAAT